>CAMZMU010000053.1:28982789-29479121 GCA_947311845.1 Poa pratensis | reverse complement strand
CGCTGTTATCTTCATAAACCCCCTCTTAGCCGAGATCTCCATTGTCAAGAAGTTACTCAATCTGTTTGGGGCAGCGACTGGTTTGCACACCAATTTTGACAAAAGCTCTATCACTCCGATCTGCTGTGATGCTCTGGACCTGACGACGATCCTGGCTGAGTTTGGTTGTCAGCAGAAGTCCTTCCCATGTACCTATCTCGGCATGCCCCTGTCTGATTCTAGACTGCGCAAACAAGATCTGCATGTTGTTCTAGAAAGATCCACAACAAGTTCACTGGCTGGCATCACCTGCATTTGTCCCTTGGTGATAGGCTAATCTTGGTGCGCCATGTGCTGTGGCAATGCCTGTTTTCCAGATGATCGTCCTGGAACTCTTTGGCTGCGCAAGGCGATCGTCAAATTGCTTAGAGCCTTCCTTTGGGAAATAAAGAAGTTGCCACGGGAGGCAAATGCCTGGTTAATTGGAAAGTGGTCTGTAAGCCAATGAACCTCGGCGGGCTAGGGGTGACTGATCTTCAGGCGCATGGTCTGGCACTACGTGCGAAGTGGCTTTGGCAGGCCTGGACTGAACCTGATAACCTTGGCAAGGGTTGTCTCCTCAAACTGACGCTAGGGTGCGTGCTCTCTTCAATGCTTCGGTACACTTTCACCTCGGCGATGGTGATCGAATCAATTTTGGACAGACCCGTGGCTGCACGGCATGTGTTTCTGCACAGCCTTCCGGCTCTCTATGCCGCCTGTACCCGACGCAAACTGACGGTCAAGGAGGCGCTGTCGCAGCACAAATGGACGCGTCACCTGCGCAGGTTCCTCTCTCAAGACGCAGTCATTCAGTTCGTCGAGTTGTGGGAACTGCTCAGCCAGATTCAGTTGGACTCCGATAGGCCGGATTCTGTAACCTGGAAGTGGATCATGACGGCCGTTTCTCTGTTGCCTCTGCGTACGCCATCCAATTCCAGGGAACACTGAATTTCGCTAGTGCTCACTTAATTTGGAAATCGGACGCCACTCTACGCTGCAAGATCTCTCCTGGCTGGCGATTTTAGGCAAATGCCTCACAGCCGACAACCTGATGAAACGGGGCTGGCCTTGCAACCCCACTTGCCCTCTTTGCTGGCTCGAGCCCGAATCGGCAGTGCATTTACTAGCTGGATGCTCCTTCACTCGCCAGCTTTGGACCCTGATGCTGAATTACTTCCGCCTTCCCCTCGCCCTGCGGCCCGGCCAGGATGTCACTTCCCTCTCAGATTGGTGGGCATCGTCGGCGGCAGCGATGCCAGCCAAGAGCAGGTCCGCCAGGAGTTCAATTGTGCAACTTATGTGGTGGACGACGTGGAAGGAAAGAAATGCGCGTATCTTTCGTCAGACGGCTTCCATACCGAAGGACGTTCTCTCAAGGTTCTGCGACGAGCTGCAGACCTGGCATCACGCAGGGCGGGTCAAATCGATGGTCTAACAAGAAGACCAAGGGAGCCGGACTAGTTTCATTTCAGGCTCTACTTTTGGGTTCAGATGCCTTCGTCTGATCTTTTGCTTTCCTTTGCCAGTTTTTCTTGGTTTTTTTCCTCTTGTTCTCGTTTCTTGTTTGGATCCCTCCAAACTCTGTAACTCCCTAATCTTAAATAATGAAAGCTGCGCTGTCAGCATTTTCGTCAAATTATAGCATAGTAGATGGTCAAACAGGTTCTAGGTATCCACATGTAGTGAATGTCGAGTGAATGAGTTCTAAAATGACAACACGCTCAATATTTCTTGCAAGTACAACAATAAATATCTCAACTTATTAAGTTTCAACGGAGTTAAGTAATCCCTGCCTTTTACTGAAGTAGTCCCTGCCAATACTAGTTAAACTAGCAAAATGCCTGTGCGTTGCTACAGGCTTGTAAAACAATTTAATGATTTATTTTTCACACTGAATAACTATCTAGGTTCATCGAAATATGACAAGATTGAGGTCACCATTTTTCCGGTAGGTGTATTTGCAAATGCATGCATCTTATGGAAGTGTAAGATAACAAAGCAGTTATACAGAATTACAGATATTTAGACAAATCAGTAATACAAGTTTGACATGGTATCATGGTATGCAAATTTAAGTGGGGTACCAAATTCATGAAATCATGGACTGGGTGGATCCCAGATCCGGTATATGCACATTAAAAATGGTCCATCCGCATGAGACCTTAAACTGAGTGTATCTGATATAGTGAAACGTATAAGAACAGACTGAGTATAGATGGTTGTTTACCGGAACACTCAGGAATTGTTTAGCTCAGCCAATTAGTGAGCATATATAAGAAGATTATGAAGCAGCAAATTAACCAGAGATTGAAGGCGTTGTAGCTGCCTCCAGTCGTCTCATCGACCAGAACCTCCCAGGATAGCCGAGGACGCCGCTCTCATATGGGATGTGCATGCCTCAGCGCGGCATCCTTTTCCGCTGGTAGAGAGGTCGCTACCACATCGGCCAGCACGCCAGGGAGCGTTGCAAGTTGCAACCATGCCGTTGTACCAACGTCGACGTTGGGCAGCGCTAGGGGCTGGGCCTGTAGCCTGTATGGCGGCCACACATACCGCCCGGGCCCCGGGGCACGCACGCTCCAGCACGTACGCACATATGAATGAACGAGCGAGCATAGGGGGCGGCGCCGGCGGCGCGAGGCAGGGATGAGAACGGAGGGCGGCTCGGTGCGGGTGTTCTTTTTTTTTTCCGGTCCTAGGAGTATGTGTTACCGAACTGGAAAGTTAACTTAGCGGTGGCAAATGGTGTAATTATTTGCTAGATCAGCCTAGCGATGAGGGGTAAAATCGGAAAGTAAAAAACGGACCATCACCTTAAGACATATTATATAGTAGAGATTTAGATCTGGAGTCAAGAACTAAGTCACTAAATCAAGGACTATTTTCTTGTAAATTCTTTAGTCCTATAAAGATATAAACTGGTAATCCAACCTTCACCGTTGGATCGTGTGAACCATCAGATCTAGATCAAACGTTTCACCTCTCTCTTCCCTTCTTCAGTAGAACAGCACCCAATCCACTTTTGCCCATTGCCGCCACTTCGCTAGACATTCAGGGTGATATGATTTTATTATTTTGTAGCAACCCACGGACACTATGCTAATTAGTTTAACATGTGAGACCCGAGTATTTACTCTCCTATAATGTAAATTTTGTTTTCGTTGCACCCCTTGCCTCCTCCTTCTGCTTGCCAATGTGCACTTTGTTTCTTTATTAACTACCAAGAAATCCATGCTTTGCTACAAATACAAAATGAGTATACTACATCTTCACAATACTAGTTACTTTATTGGATTGATATGATGCTCAGCCTATGTGCAAAATCATGGCAGAACAAGGTGTTTTTAAAAAACATATTTAAGTTTGTAGAGAGTAATCTTAGCTCAATCTCAACCATTGAAAGCAAATCGGATGGTTAGTCTGATCCTAGGGAAAACAGGCCATCAGCACCAACTGGTTTGTTTATATGAGAAAATAAATTGCAAAACAATAGATAAATGGAATTACAGAAGCCAAGCAACCAATTGGACATGGTAAATTGTAAAAGACCTCCTGATACTCAGGTGACCTACCGCTGTTTTGAATGGCATGATTTGGCACAAAGGAAGAAACTCTTGAATCCATCTGAACAAGATGACTGGTACGAGTACCCCATGAAGAAGGCCCTACCATGTTATCCTGAGAAATAACCATGATTAACACCAGACAAAATATGCACATAAATGTGATAAGCACGGAAATAATATATTATAAGGTATATTTACATAAATTAAATTCCCCCTCCTCAAAAGTTTTCTTCCAAAAATACCTTCATAAAGAACTGATTGCGTATCTGAGGTCCTTTATTCTTATTTTTCAAAAATATATCTAGTCTATCCTAGGTATTCTTCTTTATACATTTATATCAATTGGAACTGAAAACTATCGAGCTTATTATCTCGCTAATAATTAAGGATGTCATAAAAACAAAGTTCATCATAATTAAAAAATGGCCTAATACCTTTCTATCTTTCATTTTCCTGCTATGATGCTCTGTAGGCCTCCGTCGTCTTGTATTGGTTTGCTCTACAAAAGAATAAAATCATTTGAACTATTAAAAATACAATACAAATAAGTTACTTGGTCAGCTAGGAATGTATATCTCTTAATAGCATATATGTCAGAAAAAAATGCCAGCCTTTGTTGTTTAGCTAGCTATATTTTCAAACAAACTGTGAAGAACATAAAGTACATTTTGGTTCATGGAAAAGATAAACCAGTCGATAAAGTTATCATACTTAATCTCTCAACAACTCAGAATTATTGATCAGCCAAAATATCAGGTTGGTATTACCAGTTGAGCTGTTGTAACTAGTAAATATATTGGGCCAAAAAGGTGGAACACCGATGAAATAATTTATGTATGCTTTATTATTTTGTAATTAAATAAGAACACTCTGTCTTTGATATACCTTTCCTTTTAGGTAACACGAATGGACAAGAATAAACCAGCATACCAAAAGGATACACTGATTGCCAACTCATGTCCCACTATATAAGGTCAAAATGCACAAATGCAGTATTTGTATATACAAATGAGAATAAGTGTATCTGCCACCCATCCTAATATATGCAGACATTTAGAATAAGTGCATATGTCACCCATCCCAGTATGTTCAGATTAATCTTGAAATTTAATATTACAAGTTTTAGCATGTTCCCCAAAAGGAGCTGATCTAGGAGGAAAAAAAGATCAATTTCTTCTTGTAGAGTTGCACTTGCGGAATTGACTATTATGTGTATGTGTGGGCATCTTTCTTAAAGTTTGTATCCACTCAGTGCTCAGATCTAAATAAGCAGCTGCCCCTTCTTGAGCATGAACTATTTACTCATATACCCATGGAACACCTCAAACAGATGAAATCCATGTAATCAGAAAAACGAGAACGAATATACAGAGTGTGTACAAATTAGAGATTACTTACCCCTATCCATTGGCATCTCATGGCGACATCCCTCACCGTCTTGGTTGGTATTGAAGCTGCTATCTTTATGTACTTCATGATGCCATGTTCATTCACATATCTGAAAGGATGCACATGAGGGGTGATCCAACAGACGCAAGTATTAACAAGAGATAGAAAGATTTTGGCCAAAAAAAAGAACAAGAGGTAGAAAGAAAAGCTTTATGCTACAGGATCAATGGACAGGATAAGAACATCTCTATCTAATGGACATAGTTTTACGATAAAGCTCAACAATTCAGAGACATGTTCTATATTAATTTTCATATGACAACAAACATATACAAGTGCAAATAGCTCACCTGTCAAGGCAATCTTTCAGCACCTGGAGCTCGAGATACGACCACTCCGCAGCCAGGGGTCCTCCATATTTGAGGTTTTGCGCAGAGTCAGCAACCATACTGGATGAACTAGTGGAGACAACCACTGAAGGTGTTGTGTTCATCATCCCCATGTTATTCTCGATGGTGCTGGAACAGTCCAGGTACATCGGCATGCCTCCTGACCCGCTAGTTGTCGCGCTCGTCTGAAATGAAACCACATTCTGGGTGCAGAATGGCTGCGAAAATTGCCCAAAGTTTTGATTGGGGTCGTCTGCCATCAATATGCCCAGTAAATCCTCTAGGACAGAATTTGGTGTTTCCAGCCTTGCTGGTACCGGCTCAACAACTTCAGAATGCTGGTACTGGCTCAGAGCTTCGCTATATTCAGTTACAGGTTGCAGCGCATTTTCACACAACCTGGGTGAGTTTGGTGACTTCTGCTCCACTAATTCTTCTGGACTGCTGGCAACTGTCTCTGCAGATGAATTATTGACGCCAACAGAACTTAGAACCTTGAAATTTGGATAAGGAGTACTCAATACAGGGAATAGCATGCAGACAATCTTCTGTGGCGACAGAAAACTCGAAATGTTCTGTGTCTAAAAGAGAAGTACTATCAGCAGAAAGAAGTACACTCTGACAGAAACATAATTTATTCTACTTGTCAAAGACCTATTTTTTTTTTCAGTTCCATAGCTAAACAACAATAGTTTTTTTTTTGATAAAAAAGGCAAAAGACTACAACAATCGTTTTTAAATAGCATGACAGTTGAAGAACACCCTACTCAAACATCAATCTTTCAGACTAAGCGTCTTTCTCTAATTTTCTTAGGTAATACTCGGAGGAGTGAGTTCAGAAATCAGCCAAAGTTATTTTCTCGATCTATCAAATAAACCAGCTATACGATCAAATCAAGAGGACGCAAGTATGTTTTCTGTGGACCCAATATCTCACACATATATGCAGAGTTGCCAGTCAGTATCTATGCTTGCAGAACACATGGAGTGTAAAACTCCATGCACTACAGCAATAACTCCATGAAAGGATCAAATCAAGAAAGTAACTTGTGGACAAGGACCGGCCAATCTGCTCCCGCAGTTCATAAGTCATGGATAGGGACCTAAGATAAACATCTAGCTAGAAATGACTACGTAAAGTCAGACCTGACCAATCAACACACAGTCAGGCAGGGCGGCATGCATGCAAAGCGCCGTCAGGCGGCAGACTTGGAAATCCAACAGAGTTTGTACCCAGTTTAATGAAAACTTAGATGTCTCCTATCCCCCCAGAGAACCAAACCAAGAAGATAAGCGGAAAGGAAGAACAGCAGCCCCGATCCCGGAAGAACCAGAATCAGCCAAGAAACAGAGGCAAGAACACACATGTAACCAGACCAAATTGGCAGCAAACTTACTGGCTCGAATCCGATCTGCTTGCAGGGGAGAAGCCAAACTCCTGAGTGATTCCTGCGTGTCGCTTCCCTGGAGCTTGTGTTGTGTGACGGTGCGCGTGGTGGAGGTGGTGGTGGTAGTGTTAAATGGTGCCGCCCAGCTTTGTGCGCTCCAATGGGGCGGAGGCCAAAAAGCGGCGGCCCCGCCTGTCCAGTAAGCCGTATGTATGTGGCCTCTCCTCCCCAAAAGCCAAAGTCGTTTGCCAGTTTAACAACTTGCGCTCGCGCACAAAAGGATGAAGAAGGAAGGAAGGAGTAGGTAGACGAGATCTCTGTTGGAATTCAGATTTCAGAAGAGGGAGAAGATCGTAGACAAATGTTTGCCACTCTTGGTTTCCATCTTAGGTTTCCCTCCCTTCTTTTAGAAGCAGAAGAGCAGAGCACGGGGTTGCAATTTTTTGTTGGAAAGAAACCCCGAGAACCACTGTTTATACTTCCCCTTACCTCTGCCTTTGCCTTTATAGGCTTTCTTTTTTCATGCCAGGAAAGCAACAGGACAATGCTCCTTTCCACCCAATTTCTATTGTTATGAATTCAACTGCCTTTTTTTTCTCTCCGTGGCATTTCGCCGCTTTAGCAATATTAGGGCATCTGCAATGGTGTGATGTCAGTCTCCTCGTAGGTGTGGGAGAAAGAATACCACGTTGTCTTTGACGAAATGACATTTTCTCCGTCATAAGAGATGTCTTCCTTTCGTCACTTATTTTCCTACGCCATATGTATTTGTATTAATCGCTCGTGAAAATCTTCTATAAATGCCACCATCGGTCGATAGAGGTGACATTTAAGACAAACTTCATCTATTCATGTCTGTGCAACATTTAGAAGTTTTACACTTCTGAACGGTATCAACTATCTTTTGGAAGTTGTGGTTCAGAACAAAAATTCAATGTTAGAATGGCTACGCAGAAATAAACGGAGTAATTTATTCTGTAATAGTTTGACCGGCATCACTATGGCGAAGTGCTCTAAACAAGGATATCTCCTCTATTGAGATGGGCGCATTTACATTCTCTCACATCAGTTTGATTGGATTACTTCCATCTACGGGTGTACCCATTTACTCCCTCCTTACAAGTTTATAAGGCCCATGTATTTTCTCAATTTGAGATACAAAATATGAGTAATACGGCAACAAAAGTATCACTAGAAACTTCTTTCAAATAAGAATACAATCATAGTCTTATTTTGTAGCATATAACACATATTTTGTCGGTTTATTTTGAGGACTTAAATTGTGTGGAGTCTTGTAAATTTCGGAGGAGGGGGCTTGGGATTACAGTTCTATTTACATGTTTGTCCCTTCTTTTATAAGCGGAGGAGCAGAGGGGTCTGGCGACACGGCCGGGGTGTACAATTTTTTGTTGTAAACAAACCCCTAGAACCACTGTTTATACTCCCCCCTTACCTCTGCCTTTGCCTTTCTAGGCTTTCGTTTTTCATTCCAAGAAAGCAATAGGAGAATGCTCCTTTCCACCCAATTTATATTGTTATATATTCAACTAAATTTTTTCTCTTCGTGGCATTTCCGTTTAGCAATATGAGGGCATTTGTAATGGTGTGACATCAGTCTCCTCGTAGGTGAGGGAGAAAGAGAACCACGTGGTCTTTGACGAAATGATGTTTTCTCCGTCATAAGAGATGTATTCCTTTCATCACCTATTTTCCTCCGTCATAAGAGATTTAATTACTCATGAACAAATCTTCTATAAATGCCACCGTCGGTCGTTAGAGGTGACATTTAAGACAAAAACTCCTTTAGTTCATGTATGTGCGATGTTTTAGAAGGTGCCAAACCATCTTTTGGAAGTTGTGTATTACGGTGTGACATTTAAGGTATCTGTAATGGTGTGGCGTCAGTGTCCTCGTAGGTGAGGAAGAGACAATACCATGTTGTCTTTGACGAAATGGTATTTTCTCCGTCATAAGAGATCTCTTCCTTTTGTCACTTTATTTTTAACATCATATATATTTATATTGGTCCCTCGCAAACAAATCTTGTATTAATGCCACCGGCGATCGTTAGATGTGACATTTAAGACAAACCCCCTTTGTTCATGTATGTGCGACGTTTTAGAAGTAAAAACTTCTAAAACGGCACCAACCATCTTTTGGAAGCTGTGTGTTACGGTGGTACTACTAGTAAATGGCTTTCCAGAAGTTGAAGCATGTAAGTGGAAATTTGAATGTTCAGAACAAAATTTCAGTGTTAGAATGACTTGTACGCAGTAATAAAGGGAGTGATCTATTGTATAATAGTTTGATTGTCATCGCTTTCGCAAAGTGCTCTAAGAAGGATATCTCCTCTATTGAGATGGGTGCATTTACATTCTCTCACATCAATTTGGTTAGGTTACTCACCATGTATACGGCTGTGCCTTTTACTCCCTCTTTGCAAGTTCATAAGGCCCATGTATTTTCTCAATTTGACCTACTAAATATGATACAGTCATAGTATTTTTTTGTGGCATACAAAAAATATTTTGCTAGATTATTTTGAGGACCTAACCATGTGTGCGGTCTTCAAATTGGGAGGGTGTGGGGGGGGGGGGGGGGGGGGGGGGGAGCATGGCTTAGAGTTCTACTTACACTTTTGTTGTTGGAGATATGCCCTAGAGGCAATTAATAAAGTGATTTTATTTTTCATATCTCAATTGTTCATAATATGTTTAATACCATGCTATAACTGTATTACGCGGAAACATTAATACACGTGTGGTATAAAAACAACCAGGTCCCTAGTAGCCTCTATTTGACTAGTTCGTTGGGCAACAGATGATCAAGGTTTCCTGATCATGGACAATGACGTCGGTTGACAACGGAGTCATATCATTAGGTGAATGATTTGATGGACATACCCAAAATATAGAAACGTAGTGTTCATACCTTCGACCGTGAGATCATATCAAATCTCTGCTTCTAGAAGGTGCGGCTGATCGCATCAAACGGCATGACTATATAGCGTGACAATAAAGGTGACACTTTCGGGTATCGGAAGGAAGCAGTAGAAGCGAGTGATCAAGAGCGGGAATTGCCAATCCTTATAGCAGGATAGATATTTTGGGCCCACTCGGTGAGATTACATCAATGAGCTTGCAAGCATGTGACTAGGTCACGGGGATGTAATATCACGGACGAGTAAAGATAGATTTGTCGATGACAAGGTCATGCTCGGTAAACATGATACGGAGAACGACGCTCTGAAAATCTAAGTATCGCTAGGCAAGAGGATGAGACTGGACGTCTAAAGGTTTAAATGATAGAAAGACTTTCGTGGACACCCAGGGGCTATCATGGGTATCCAGATCCCTCTGTTAGTCATTGATCGAAGAATGTGTCTTGATCATGTCTGGAGTGATCCCAAACCGTGGGGTAACACACTTAAGGGTGGGTGACGATTAGATTGGATTTAGAGAGAAAAGAAACTGGAGACTCCGGAAGTGTTCCGGACATGTCGATGGAGATCGGAGGGCAACGAAATATGTTTCGGGGTCCGAATGAATTAAATAATATGTATTTAATATTAATAGCAAATTGCCCGTGCGTTGCAACGGGCGACGAAATTTAATGATCGACTAATATGTTTTTACTGGGGGTTGATATTTAATGAATATAAAATTTTAAATTTTTTTTTCTTTGTTTACTCTTTGGATGAACCTACGTATAAATATTTACCTACCCTGGCGTTCAAATGGAAGCAATGAATCGAACTCAAACAGAATAGACTGCCATTCCACTCAAATCACGTACCAATTCTCTAGCACATTGCCAATTGCTGATCCCTGCAACCTCGATTCATGTAACCAGAAAGGTAACATCATTAGCATAGGAGACTGGCATTGGTGCACTTGTGCATGTTTGTACGATTTAACTGCATGAAGGGTCAGGTATTTCTCTACATATCCACCAACGGTACGTACGTATTTGGTACTTGGAGCGAGAAAGGATCAATAGGCCAATACGTCAAGACCATGGCAGTGACGGCTCCAGACCAGAGATGCTCCGTCATGTTTATGGCACCCGCTCCAGAACACGGGCTAGCTTGTTGGACCGACGGCAGAACGATCTTCACTAACGGCAGAAGCCGCAGAACGATCTTCACTAACTCCACGACCATCCCAGCAGAGGGTGGCTGGCTTGCATTGAACATAACAAATATAGAGGATGCCAAAATCCTGGGTGGGTGACGGTGCATGGCAAGCAGATCAAGGTTGACCCATCCAATTCCAATGAACGAAAACCAATATCAATATCACAGATACGGAGGTAGTAATCGTGGGGAGAGGGGATAGGCCGCTCACTTGAGGACGTGGTAGCTGACCGACCAAGGACGCTGCCACGGCTGCTTGTGTGCAGATGCCTGAGCACGGGCGTGGATCAGCGATGCGGCAGGAGAGCTGTGGGCTAGCGGGAGCACGAGTAGAGGTCGCCAGAGAAGGAGCAGAAAAAGGGAGGTGCCCCTGCGCTGCACCCAGATCGATGGCGGAGGAAAGTGGGCGCCGACCACTGGAGGTGTTACCCACGCCGGAGACACGGTGGCGACTGGCGGCTCCCTGTCCCTGTCGCCGGAAGCCATGGAGGGGATTAGGGGATGTCGTGGAGGAGTAGACGGATGCGACGGCGCATGCGAATCTGACGACAGCGGAAGAGTTTTTTTTTTTTTGACTTTGACGGCGGAAGAGTTCAGTCGAGAGGACAGGGGAGGAGAAAGAAAAATCAAACCGGTCAGTTAGCTAGGCGGTGGCAATCATACGTAAATAGCTGAAAATCGCGGGGCAGAGTGGAAACGACGTACCGCTGCCACGGTCACGAAACGTACCGAAATTTGGGAGGAAGAAACACTACTCGTATTATATAGTAGAGATAAGTGTTATTAGTAATTAAATATATTTTTTATTTAATTTAATTCAAATTTTAAAGGCATTAAATCATAAATGGGCCTTAGAGGCCCATTAGGGGAAAACCCCATTTGGAAAATGGGGAGAGGAGGCCGGCCGACCTAGGTGGGCCACATGGGGCCCACCTAGGGCCGGCGCACCCTTGGTGGTGCGGCTGGTGTGGGAATAGTCCCACACCGCCAAGCCACCGAGGCAGGCAGCCCTCCTCCACCTATATAGGAGGTGCCCTATGCCTTGGAAATTTACCCAAATTCTCTCTTTCTCTCCTACCTCAAGCGTGGTTCCGTAAATGGAGCTGCGTACGGGTTTGAGAGAGTTCTCTCCACCATACGCACACCGCCGTGCTGCTGGATCCACTCTTCCACTTCCGCTGCTCTGCTGGATCTGGAGCCCGGAGGTCGTCATCCACACCGTACGTTTGTGGAACCGCGAGGTACCATTGTTTGGTGCTGGGAGCTGTCTTCTTCCTCTACACGACCTTGAGGTCGGCTACGTCGTCTTCATCACGCGTCGTCATCGAAACAGATCTTTTGATCGTCGACGCTTACGGTCTACAAGGGTATGTATTCCGTTCTCCTCCGTATAGTATATCTGTATAGTATAGTTCTTGGCTAGTTTATGGTTATCGTCGGTAGGAATTTTTTGTTTTCTGTCTACGATTCCCAACAGTGGTATCAGAGCCGATCTATGCGTAGATATATCTGTACGGCTAGAACACATGTTGAATGTGGGCATCGATTCTACTTTTGTTACCCTCTAGCGTGTACTTGTTTATATCGCGGCATTGTTCGATGAAGCGGCCCGGACCGACTTTACGCGTACTCTTACGCGAGACTGGTTCCACACTTGACATGCGGCTTGTACCGTATATGTGGCTGGCGGTGTCTGTCTCTCCTACAATAGTTGATATATCATTTACAATGGAGGGCCCTGAAAAGGGTGTAATAGAGACAATTGTCTTATCGCTGTTGTGGTTGTATTCGTAGGTAAGAAACGGTTCTTGTGCGAAAGCCCTAGCAGCCACGTAAAACATGCAAAAGATAAAGTAGAAAGCGTCTAACTTTATTTTGCAGGGGCAATGTGATATGGTCAAGGTAGGTTTATTAAATTGTTTATAAACTGTCGGCGCGAAGGAGACCATCGGCGCAGAGGAGACCATATCATGTCGCATTACATTTTAGATGTTATGTAGATTGTGTGCATCTTATATTGTGTATATATATATGTCTATATATTAGTTACACGGCGGTAGTAATATAAGATGATCCCTCCCAAAATTCCGATAATAGTGTTCTCCCTCTGTCGTGCACCACCAATAAAGTTCTACGTTACGGGGTACGCCGCATTGCGGTTACACTCGTCTCTTCGTTCGCATACGGTGGGTGTAAGCCACGTTGCACGCGCGAATACGTCAGAGGGTGTTATGGCGAGCCTAGCATGTACAGACATGGCCTCGGAACACAAGTACCAAAGGTTAAGCACGAGTCACATGCGGTGATGTGATCGATATACGATGTCTACCTTTGAAGTTATGCTATCTGCCTGATCGATGGGGGTAGTGTAATGGATGGGGGTTGTGTAATCACTAAGACGATGCGAGGGATACTCGTCTTGAGTGGGAGTTCTAGTAGTTTTATTTTGAAAAACTTGAACCCATATTTTATTATGAACAAAAGTCTTTATGCTTTGCAAAACCTTTGTAGATAATAACCTCTTCTATAGCCCTGTTAGTCTTAGGCGCATTCCTGCGATTTGAGAAACTTAAAAGGTTGGGTCAAAACTTCATATTTTATACCGTGGCTTGAGGATACTCCTTGTTTCAAACCTTTTAGCTCTATACGATACAAAACCCGCTAGGAGATAAACCCGGAGATTCCGCTAACAAAAGGATAATTTGGATTATCAAGTTTTGTGCGGATTATATCATCATAGTCCAATGTATGCTATGATCTCTACCATAGAGAATGAACTGTGGGTGCGAGTTGTCAGATCGCGAACATATGAGATGGTCGCTAAAACTCGAATTACACCGCAAGTTGGGTTGATGAAGTTTATCATACTTTGACTGTCTTTCTTCTCAACCAGGATGGAAGAGAACATTTGCATTGAAAGAGCACGTGGCAGTCATACTAGATGACATTGGTCATACTGGATGACATTGGTCATACTAGATGACATTGGTCATATTTGATGACATTAAGACGCCTCGCTCAACTCAATCGCTGGATGACATACAACGTTGCAAGGTGCAATTGGTTTGTCATAGACTATGTCATGCAAGGGGAATCGTTCACCTTCATGAATTCTTGATTGCATTGAAGAATCAAGAAGATGAAACAGATCGCCGGAAATTCATCAATGATGATGGTATATATGATATACGCGTTATAAATGTTTTACCGAAGTACTCGCTGTAGTGACTAAGATTTGATACTAGTCATGTTTTATGAAAACAAGATTTTCAGCTTGAGTAGCTTGGAAAGTTGTAGGAGACAATGTGTGTTGATGACGGCAGGCAACATGTTGTGTTAGCCATAGACACTCTCTCTCAACATCTACCATTTAGATTATTTTAGATTTGAACAAATTCCTTTTGATCGCTTGTTAGGATGATCATTATAAGTGTGTCTCCCTCTTGTGAGACAATCATTCATATCTGTTAGTGACCAATGTTTGTCCTACATTTATGAGCGATATCTTTAATGATCATATACCGATCATGAATGGAATGTTGTTATGTGAATCTAGATGGTGGTAGCTCTAACATTTATAATATTGCCAAAGGATACAAACTTAGCAATGACACCACATTTATGTGGCACTCACGTTTTGAATCATGTCAAAGTTATAAGCATAAGGAAGCTCCATTCCGATGGATCTACGAGTCTTTGGATTACGATCTTCTGACATTTGCAAGATAACTAAGACACCGTTTTCAGGAAACGGGCATATAACTTATTGAAAGATCATACATAATTGATGTGTGTGGATCAATGAAGTATTTCAACGTGTAGTGGAAATCATTATTTAGTAAACTTTACCAAGGATTGATTTAAGTAGATGTATGGGCATCCGCTTAATGAAATGCTGGTCTGAATAGTTTGATAAATTCAAATGAAGTTCAGAAGTAAAGTAGGAAAATAAACTTAACAAGATAATCAATTTCCTACGATACAGATCGAAGAAACAAGGATTTGAGTTATGAGTTTGGCATGTCATTAAAAGACTTGTGAAAAGAGTTTCACAAATTACGCCGTATGGAACACCACAATGTTATGGTGTGTTAGGACGTCGTAATCACACGCTATTGGATTGTGTGTGATCAATAAAATCTCTTATCGAATTTTTGTGATCATTAGAGTCGTATGGTAGGAACAAAACACTCACTTAAGATAATAGGGAAACCATCTAAATCCATGGAGACAATACCATATGAGTTATGGCATGGCTTTTAGCCTAGATTGTCGTTTCGGTATTTTAGTGTTGCGATACGATCAAACCTAAAATGGATAAATCTTTGTAGTGTACCTAAAGAATTAGTTGGGTACGTGTCTCACGACAAGAAGGCAAAATTGTTGCTGGAAATATCTTACTAAAGAAATAGTTTCTTGTCCGAAGGTATAAGTGGGAAAGAAAGTAGAGCAAGACGGAGTTAATGAACTTCCTCTCAGACATCAGAGTGACGCAACGGAAATTGTTCCGATACCGGAAACTGTTCCGATATCATGAAAGAAAGCTAATGATAATGATCATGATGCTTTAAGCTCGTACTAAAATCGTAGGCATACGAGAATGGTTACCGCACTATGTGCTACGACTATCTTGTTATGAAACGTCATGTTAACGGAACATGAGAATACCTACGAACTACAAAGAAGCGATGGTGGACCTAAGTCCGAGAAATGGCTATGAGCCATATATATTCCGAGATAAAATCCATGTAAGATTACCAAGTAATGACTTGGGTAGAAGAAATGGAATTTTATGAGAAAATAGACGCCGACGGAAAGGCAACCGTCTATAAGGATCGATTTGTCATAAAACAGTTTTGACAAATTCAAAAGTTGACCACAATGAGATTTTGTCTCATGTGGCGATGCCTAGGTCTATTTAGGATTGTTCTAGCAATTATTTTCAATTGAGAAATTGATAGGTGGATAAAGAAACCGTGTTCCCTAATGGCAACATTAAGGAAGAGTTGTAATCAGTACAACAAGTAGGTTTGGTTGATCCTAAGGATGCTAGACACGTATGCAAACTTCAGTTGTCCATTCATGGCTGAAGTAAGCATATCGGAGCTGGAATCTTCACTTTGATAATGTGATCAAAGGATTTTGGAGTCGTCCAAAATAGTTGAAGAAACCTGCATTTAAAGAAGTGAGTGGGAGCTAAGTAGCTTTTCTTGATCTTATATGTGAATGGCATATTTGAGTGGGAGCTAAAAGAAATTCCCTTGTCTTATATGCGGAAGGCATATTTGAGTGGGAGCTAGGTGTCATTCCATTTTATATGTAATGACATATTAAGAATGATACAGATCCTCTAGTAAAGTATAAAGATTATTTAAGTGATTAAATTTTCTATGAATGAAGTTAGAGTATTAGGCTTTAGATCTATAATTTGTATAGATCAAAGGGGCTTAATAACATTAGGTCAGAATATTTTTCTAGGTTAAGATTCTGAAATGTTTCAGAATAGACCAAGCGAAGAAAAGGTTCTTGTTGTATGACTAGGTAAAATATTAAGTTTATCTTGGCGTTTCAGCGATAGCTAAGGATGTTCGACATCCTCTATGCCTCAGCCATAGATTCTATCATACTGAACGCTCGACTTGGTGTGACCCAAGTTCTTGGTTGAAGAACGGGTTCTAGAGTGATCCCTGGATGGATCAATGAACAAACGTTAAGTATATTCTTCAGTGTCTAAGAGAACTGAAGATATGTTTTCTGTATAGGGTAAGAGTGAAAGACAACTTGCCGTAAAAGGGTTACGATGATGCAAGTTATGACACTGACCCATACGGCTAGAAATCTCATACAGGAGAGTCCTTTGTTTTGAAGAAAGGGTTAGATTGCGAAGTTGCATATGAATGCACTATCGTAGAAGGGTTAGCTTGCGAAATTGCATATGAATGCACTGTCGCATGATCTACATAGGTATAGGAATATATGGCTATTTCGGAAGTAGCAAGTGTGATTGGACTGTGCTGTTTTCCCGAGCATGACTGGTTTCCTTAATAGATCTCTTAGACTTTTAAGGCTCATGCTATGCGAAATTTTGAGTCTCACTCCATCGACAAAGCATATATTTCACCGTTATCATATGATACGGGATGATGTCAAACTAGGTGACACATAAGTGTTGCAAAGCACATACAGATCTAGATCTGTTGACTTGCTTCCTCTTCCACGAGACAAGCGTGCACCAATATTGCTATAGGTGTTAAGCTTTTACCAAGTTGTAAACTAGATTAAATTGTACTCTAGTGCAAGTGGGAGACTGTTGGAGATATGCCCTAGAGGCAATTAATAAAGTGATTTTATTTTTCATATCTCAATTGTTCATAATATGTTTAATACCATGCTATAACTGTATTACGCGGAAACATTAATACACGTGTGGTATAAAAACAACCAGGTCCCTAGTAGCCTCTATTTGACTAGTTCGTTGGGCAACAGATGATCAAGGTTTCCTGATCATGGACAATGACGTCGGTTGACAACGGAGTCATATCATTAGGTGAATGATTTGATGGACATACCCAAAATATAGAAACGTAGTGTTCATACCTTCGACCGTGAGATCATATCAAATCTCTGCTTCTGGAAGGTGCGGCTGATCGCATCAAACGGCATGACTTATATAGCGTGACAATAAAGGTGACACTTTCGGGTATCGGAAGGAAGCAGTAGAAGCGAGTGATCAAGAGCGGGAATTGCCAATCCTTATAGCAGGATAGATACTCTGGGCCCACTCGGTGAGATTACATCAATGAGCTTGCAAGCATGTGACTAGGTCACGGGGATGTAATATCACGGACGAGTAAAGATAGATTTGTCGATGACGAGGTCATGCTCGGTAAACGTGATACCGGAGAACGACGCTCTGACAATCTAAGTATCGCTAGGCAAGAGGATGAGACTGGACGTCTAAAGGTTCAAACGATAGAAAGACTTTCGTGGACACCCAGGGGCTATCATGGGTATCCAGATCCCTCTGTTAGTCATTGATCGAAGAATGTGTCTTGATCATGTCTGGAGTGATCCCGAACCGTGGGGTAACACACTTAAGGGTGGGTGACGATTAGATTGGATTTAGAGAGAAAAGAAACCGGAGACTCCGGAAGTGTTCCGGACATGTCCGATGGAGATCGGAGGGCAACGAAATATGTTTCGGGGTCCGAATGAATTAAATAATATGTATTTAATATTAATAAGTGTTATTAGTAATTAAATATATTTTTTATTTAATTTAATTCGAATTTTAAAGGCATTAAATCATAAATGGGCCTTAGAGGCCCATTAGGGGAAAACCCCATTTGGAAAATGGGGAGAGGAGGCCGGTCGGCCTAGGTGGGCCACATGGGGCCCACCTAGGGCCGGCGCACCCCTTGGTGGTGCGGCTGGTGTGGGAATAGTCCCACACCGCCAAGCCACCGAGGCAGGCAACCCTCCTCCACCTATATAAGGAGGTGCCCTATGCCTTGGAAATTAACCCCAATTCTCTCTTTCTCTCCTACCTCAAGCGTGGTTCCGTAAATGGAGCTGCGTACGGGTTTGAGAGAGTTCTCTCCACCATACGCACATCGCCGTGCTGCTGGATCCACTCTTCCACTTCCGCTGCTCTGCTGGATCTGGAGCCCGTAGGTCGTCATCCACACCGAACGTGTGTGGAACCGCGAGGTACCATTGTTTGGTGCTGGGAGCTGTCTGTTTCCTCTACACGACCTTGAGGTAGGCTACGTCGTCTTCATCACGCGTCGTCATCGAAACAGATCTTTTGATCGTCGACGCTTACGGTCTACAAGGGTATGTATTCCGTTCTCCTCCGTATAGTATATTTGTATAGTATAGTTCTTGGCTAGTTTATGGTTATCGTCGGTAGGAAAATTTTGTTTTCTGTCTACGATTCCCAACATTTGTCTACTCACATCATGGCAATGAGTCAATTCTAAATTAAGTTATTTCACCCTTAAGAAGAGTATTGTTACAAAATAAAAAATGTCTAAAATAATGATTCACAAGAACATGTTTCTTGCTTTTTCGTTCCAGTGAATAAAGCTCATAATTTAGTCAAACCTCAACGGCATATAAGTTTGACCATTGCTGTAAATAAAAAATGAAAAATTACGTTAGCAATCAATAGCAATATATTCACCATAAAATATATTTTCATAATGTATTTACTTATTGTATACATTGATATCTTTTACATATGTGGTCAAACTTAGCGAATTTTGACTTTTGATTAAATTTATACACCTTAAACATTAACTGAAGTTATTATTAAGTTCTCCCTCCGTGCACTGTTATAAGATGTTCTAGATATTTTAATATGGACTATATACGTACAAAAATGAGTAAATATGTACATTAAAACATGTGTATATACATGTATTTAGAAAAAAAAACATCTTACAATGGTGAACAGATGGACTATTATTTTAATATCTTTAAGAGGATGACTATCATAACTTATTTTCACAATCAAACTCAAAACCGCAAGATTTATTATGTTTACAATTGCATTAGTTTCTTCATGTCATTTCATGTTTAGAATTATTAGGGCATGTGTAATGGTGTGACGACAGTATCCTTTTAGGCGAGAGAGAATGAATATTGTGTTGTCTTTGCAAAATGATATTTTCTCCATCACAGGAGATGTCTTCCTTTCGTCACATATTTATACATCATATATCTTTACATTAATCCATCGCAAACAAATCCTCTATAAATGCAAATGTTGGTTGCTATAAGTGACATTTAATACAAACTTCTTCGATTCATGTATGCACAAAGTTTTATAAACACTAATGAAACTTCATCAACCATCTTTTGGAAGTTGTGTGTTACTCTGGTACATACTGATTAATGGCTTTCCAAAGAGAGAAATATGCTAGAGAAAATTAGTGCTAAGTTACCACGAAATACTAGAGTGGCTAAATACAAAATTTGAATGCTTAAATGGCATGTACTCAGAAATGAAGGGAGAGTAATTCCATAATAGTATATTGTCATCACTATTGATACAGAGTGCGCTAGAGAAGAATGACTTATTTATTATTTGGGATGCCTCTACATTAGCTTACAACAGTTTGATCGCATATACATGCTACTACTCATTTTCTAAAAAAATGTACCCTTGTAGTCCATCCTTCCAAATATGTATGTTCCGGGTGTATTAATTACCAACATAATTTGAGTCATATGCCACAAAAATGGCACTAGAAACTTCTTTTAAATTAGGATGTCCAATGATATACTTTTTTGTACCATATACACATATTCGTTGGTCAAATTGATTGACCTAAATGTATGTGAGTGCCTTATAAATTTGGAAGGAAGGAATATGACATTCGATGTTCTACTGGCATGTAGGTCTAATCACATTGGCGTCATGTTTGTGAGAATCCTAAGTTGGGTTATTTCACCCTTATAAAGTGTCTTGTTGCAAAATATAAATTTCATTATAAATAAGTGTTCACAAGAATATGCTTTTTTATGAGATGACTATCAAAACTTATTTCCACAGTCTAACTCAAATCAACACTTGTGCCCAAATACTGACACACGCTGGACCAATCGTGCAAGCGGAACATTATTATGTGGCCACAAAGTTTCGCCGTTGATGTTGTGCTTTTAGAAAATTGTGAATTTGTGAAAAACTTGCGACCTTTAAATGTGGACGATCAATATTAGTAATAAGCTTTCGCTTTTAACATAAATTGGTAAAATACATTTATAATTATTAAATTGCATCCAGAGATAAAACTAAGTTAGGTTTTAAAATGTATAGTCGGGCGAAGCAATCTAAGCACTATCACAAATCACCACATGAATCTCAATTTTTTGAAGGAAATGTGACACTAATTTTCTTTTACAAAAATATCTGGGAATGCTCAAATCGGGCCCTCAGTAGCGGTATTATTTGTTATCATGTATCTAACTTTACGATAAACTGAAGTCATAGTTACCATATAAACTAAGCCACAAATTCATATAGGAGTTTCAACTTTATGTTGGTTGATATGGAATTTTTTAAATAATATTGCTTTTAACAAAGTTGGAGCTTTTCATTTCTTGCGGTTATCAATATGGCCACGCAATGGATTCAGCTATGGTCTTATCTTCTTTGTTCAACAGGAGCCTATGATTTCTATGTGTAACCGTTTGTTGATGGTCGCACAAGATATCTTCAACCGGGGTGGATGGTTGTCTAGTAATAGACTGAAGAATGCATAAGTGTTATATTTAGCTTTCTCTTTGTTTGATTTTTGTATTGGCTCTTTTTCATCCTTTGTCTTTAATATTTTGGATGATAATTAAACTATGCAATTAAACGATGTTGTCAGTCTTCACTATTTTTTCCATCGAAAACAAAAAACTATTTAGGTTGGTTATGTGCCAATGCCAAACAAAAAAAAAATTCTACTTCACTTGTCCATACAGAAAAAATCACTAACGAAGTTACATGCAAATTGGGTTATCGGAATTACACCTATTCGTAACGATGTGATTTATTTAACAAAAATATTTATCCTAAGTCCACTGCAACAATTTTACTGTAATGATGATGGCGAATCATGGACTGCATGACACTCGTTTGAAACCAACGTTTGCATGTCTTTTTTTTAATGCAAGTAGAGATTTGGTACCCATACCATTTCCCCACTGGATCTCTCTTTTCTCATTTCATTGTGGACTTGGAATCGGATCCTACTAAAATTTTGGAACCAAAGACTGTATATGAAGGCAACATGCAATTTGCGCGTGTTCCCTCCACTAGTCCACCTGCAGTCTATAGGGCATCGGTTCCACTAGACCAGGTCGATCCATCAGTTCGTTAGTAAATCAAGTAATCAACCATAACCATTAAAATGAGGGGACCGGGCCATAAAGTATTGTGGAACGATATCACTCCGTTATGTATAAAAATATTTTTGCAGCTACCAACCAATATTAATGTGTTTTATATTTAAAACGATGAGACCACAAGAAGGAATAAGTTCGGTGGGGCAATTATGTCTCAGTCTCCCCGCAAAAAAAAAAAAACTCCGTCTTCTAGCTAACTAAGATCGGGCAACTCTAACCGATACCCTAAATTTGTACCTCTAAGAGCATCTCTAACAGATTTTTAAAAGAGGTCAAAACCATAATATAACCGGTTTTTTACTGTTTTGGATGAGAAAGGTGGCCATTTCGTATCTGTAAACTGGATCGACCATTTTTTTCTAAAGGAAGCCTTGAAATGAGCCTCCAATCTATCTAAAGTTTCTGAGACAAATATTATGATTTCCATTAACCCAGTAAACGGTTGGGGGAGGGAATTTTCGGCTTCGGAGCCACCTGTCCTCGTCATCGCCGCCGCCCGAGGTTGATTCTGACCTTCCCCTCCGCCGCTGTCGTGTGTGGAGAGTCCCCACGCCACCACCGACCACCACTCTGGCTAGGCCTCTTCTCCCAGCAGCGCCACTCCGGCTAGGCCTCCTCTCCCAGCAGTGCCTCCTCTCAGGCATCTCCTTCTCCGACCGCACCAGCGAGCCACCGACCAGCGACCTCGCTCGCGTCGCGTCTCCAGCGACCGCACGCCTCATGTCGTCGCCTCCTTCCACATCCTTGCGCGTCACAAGCTCGGAGGTATGCGACGACCTTGCCTGCATGGCCCCGGTCGAGGAGGAACACGACAGAGAGCTAGGGGTGGCGGCCGCGTGACAACGGGGTGTCGCGGCGTGGTGGAGAGGAAACGGCAGCAGCTGGGCACGCGGATGCGGGATGTGGGAGGTTGATTGTGCGGGTGATTCGGAGAAGAAAATGACCACGGAAAAAAAGGAAAAAAAACTAAAATGAAACTGACCGATGAATATTCGTTTTTATGGTAGCAATTTGTGGTATATATTCCCGCCGCAGCCTGCACTGTACCTTTAAATTGTTCTAGGTTTCCCTTATACTGCTTTTACAGTACCGCCATATAGGATTTCCTAGAGATGCTCTAAAAGTGGTATGATGGGTCTCTAAAAGTATTTACACGCTCCAGAGCAGTGTGCAAAGTCTGATGCTCTAATAGAAGAGGTATAATGGACTCGGTAGGTTTTTAGATCAAACTAGTGCTCTAAAACATACAGAGTTATTCACAAATTAGTGATCCAAATTAAATGAATTTCCCAAAATACAAACAAAATATTTATGATTTTGCAAAGAAAATGAAACAATTTTAGGTTTTAAGTTCGAAATTTGAGATATATGTTGGATTAAAATATCGGAAAGTGGTTTTTGCTCCCGAGCTCCAGTGCTCATGCCACTTTAAAAAATTCAGAAAATATATTTTAAAAGTTTCACAAAAATCTGAAAAAAAATCATGCATGTTCTCAATGATTCATACTAGAAGCGTGCAAAATCTCAATGCAAAAATCTTTATATTATAATCTGCACAAAAAGACAAAATTTGTAAACTCGAAACTATGCATTGTTAACTATAATCAGATCTATGAATTTGTCATTTTTGTGTAGGTCGAAATATACAGTATTTCACACTGTAATTTTGCACTTCTATAGGATACATCGTTGAGAAAATGCATAAAATTTTTCAGATTTTTTTGAAACTTTTAAATATATTTTTTGAAGTGGCAGGAGCACTGGAGTTCGGGTGGAGTTTTTTTTTTTTTTTTTTTTGACAGTAAGTTCGGGTGGAGTTCGGGTGCAAGAAATCTCCGCTCCTAAAATATATAGGGCAAAGTCTCACCGTGACGTTGTCTCAAAGTCACCCAAGTTGAGCCCGGCCCCGTGCGCTCTCGGTTTTCTGCATGGGTGTGCCGCCGGCCACCTCCTTCCGCTAGGTGCCTCTGCGGCGCCGAAACCCGGCGAGTCGGCTACCTACGGCCAAGGAGAGGGAAATCACCAACCGGCAACCGCGGTGGAAACCACCAACCCTCGCCTCAGGCCGGGCCACGACCGCAAGCGACAACGGGTACGTCTACACCGCGCGTGCACGCGGTGGTTGCGTCGCCGGCAGCTGCCGTGTACGCCGGGAGATGCCAGTGTGCAGTTGCTGCGCCTGGCCGGCGGCTGCGTGCTTCTAGATAGCTCCTAGGCAAAACGGCCAAGCGTTTCACTCACCTCCATGATCTTCCAAAGGTTCCCCGTGCGATCTCGAGAATTATTGCGAAAAGACAGTTCGGACAAGGTGCTGTGAGTTGCTGAGGGAAATGGGCCCCGTACTCCAGCAACAGGTTCAACCAGAATGGATGGATGTTTGTTCATTCAGTAACCAAATTTACTTGTTATTTACTGATCTGGTCATATAAGAACCCATAAAATTAGCCAAAAATATACTATTCTCAGTTGGCCTCTTTATTGGACTTGTTACCCGCAACCAAAATCACCGTGGAGATGGAGAAAATTGTTGCTGATAGATCGCCTTGGAATGGCCCGTTCTTATCCCTAGTCAGGGTCTCAGGGAACATATAATTATTCGATAATGGAGAATAGTCCTTCTTCTATGACAGATGGATTAGATTATCACGCGTGAGGTGCGCCCACGCATCTGGCTTTGTCTCTTAATATAAAACGTTTTGATAGTCAACTTAAACTGCCATAACATCTTATATATTAAGACACAGATGTAGTACTATCCTCCTCGAAACAGGCTTTCGCCCCGCTTTATAAATAAAGCCAAACGGCCAAACGATACATAGTGATGAGGAACTCCTCTTACAAGCAGATCAAAGATAAACTACAAAACCTAAGAAGCATCTAGCTTGCCACCGAAGACGACGAGGCTAAGGAAACCGGAGCTCCACAACAGTGCCTCCAAGAAGGTCACGACGCAACGCGCCGCCACCGCCGAGACCACAAGGGTCTAGGGTTTTCACCGGAGCCCTAATGCGTCGAGAGTAGCCACAACAACGCCCTCAAGAGGGTCATGACACCCGCAGACGTCGCCGTTGTCGGCGCCGAAGCGCTGGGATTTCGCCCGGAAAAACTCTCGCCACATCCGGTACCTCACACCACCACCAACCTCCGAGCCGAGCTTCAAACACGCGATCTGGGTGCTGACCACGCCGAGACGCCGCCATCACCAGGAGCCCCCGACACCCACTCCTTGCCACCCTCGTGGTCC
This sequence comes from Poa pratensis, assembly GCA_947311845.1. NCBI lineage: Eukaryota > Viridiplantae > Streptophyta > Magnoliopsida > Poales > Poaceae > Poa > Poa pratensis. The sequence goes on along the minus strand of CAMZMU010000053.1, from coordinate 29,454,090 downwards.
AAAGAGACGGGCCATCACCGCCGCCACGTTGCCCCGCCGTCGAGACGCACGTGCAGCCCACCTTCCGGGGCCGCCGCCCCGGCATCCCCAAGCTCGAGCTCATGGCTTGACCAACACATCGCAAAGTCGGCGGATTGGACAAGATAAGACACCACCATAGCCAGCAGCCATCAGGACACACGGCGGCCTAGGGGAGGGGAACTGCCCTCCAACACCCAAGATGTTCGCCGTCCGGACGCAGTAGCAGGGACAATTAGGCCAAGATCAGGCCCGGCCGCCTGCCAGGCCCGATCAGCCCCATCAGCCGTGCCGTCGCGCTGCTGCGCCCAGGTTGCCGCGGCCGTCCACCTGCAACTCGGTGGTAGAACATACCTAGTCACCACCAACCGAACCCGCCATGGTCTGGCATGTCACCATGAGCGGCGTCGCCGCAGCCTCACTCCCCGCAAGACGGCCCCGGCCGAGACCGCACACCACCGCAAAGGAGCACCCCCGCCACGACGCCCGGGGACAAAGCCACGCCATCACCGCCGCCGCATCGTCGCCGGTCGAGCGAGGACACGGTCTCAGCCTCCCCGAACTCGCCGCCGCAAGTCAGCAAAAAACATCGTAACGACGCTCCTGGACGGAAGATGGGCAGCACGGGCAGTACCGCGAAGGCCCACCGGATCTGGGCCCGCCTGGCCCAGATCGGGTACCAGCGACGGTGCAGCCAGGAGGGAGCTCCGAGCCACCTGCAGGGAGCCGCCGGCGCTGGCCCGACCGAGACCCGCCTGGTCCAGGTCGAGGCCCGCAAGACCCAGATCGGGGCCCGCCTGGCCCCAAACTAGGCTGCGCCGCCAGCACGAGCCCTCCGCCGCCGCCCAAGGCGCCACACCGCGACAGCCACCACCACCAGGAACCGCCGCCGCCATGCCTTGCAGACGCCGCTGGACCGAGCTCCCGGAGCCGCTAGGAGCACCGCCGCCAGCCGGTTCTGCCCCGCGCAGAAACCCTAGCGCGCGGGAAAGGAACGTCCCGCCGCCGCCGGCACCGCGCGGGCTTTGCCCGGTGGCCCTCGCCGGCGGCGGCGGAGGAGGAAGGGAGGAGGAGGGGTGGGGTCGAGGGGGCGCTAGGGTTCGCCCCGGAAGTCGCCCGCGGGGGACGACCCGGAGCCTGGCTTCGTTTTCCGGACCGCAAATCACAGATGTAGTACTATACTACCCCGCAAAAAAAAAAAAAAAAAAAGAGGTAGTACTATACTATCAGTCTTCTATCGTGACAGGGCCGCCGAATCGACATGCTCTAGCTGTAGGTTTGGGACAAAATATCTGTTGCAGCCTCCTATCCTTAGTTACTACAAAGCCTATACTTCCTTCGTTTCTAAATATAAGATGTCTACCTTTTCTTAGTTTTCTCAGATTCGTAAGCATCTAGATACATTTTAGTGTGTATATTCACTAATTTTAATTCGTATGTAGTCCACATTGCAAGATCTAAAACACTTTATAATTAGCAACGGAGGGAGTAGTTGTTTTCTTTTTGAAAGAAAATGAAAAATCCTATGAATAATTTTAGTTCAGCTCTATCCAGCACTGGATTGATTGCTCCACATCTGTCTCCATGTTTGGTGTTGTTCACTAGCTATATCATCCAAATAATAACGATCCAAATAATGGTGGAACAGATGATCAACGCAAGTGCCTTTACAACTCCGTGTTAAATGTTGGTGCATGCGTGGATTCATGACAGATGGCATACGCATATGATAAGATATGAAATATATGTCATCAAACTGACTTGTTATTATCTGGAAGACTAGATCGAGCTCATGACAGATGTCTTTGACTTGGTTTTACTAACCTATTAGCTAGTTTCTCCAACATATGACGAATTGCTCCCAAGATTCTTTGTTGAAATATTTGTGGTTACCAGCAGTTTGTTTTAGAAAGCACTAATGAGCGTAAGTTGGTCTTTCATGATGCTACACGTAACTGAAAGTGTAGAGTGGGTTTCCTCGAGAATCTTCGTTTTGAGACAAACTTTCCTAGAGAACCTTACTACCATAATCTAAAAGCTTACTCTTTTTGTAGATATGGCTTTGTTTCTATTATTCCTTTTCCATCACGGAGCAAAGAATGTGTGCAAAACAACAAAATCTCGATTCATCGAGGTATGTTAGAACCCTCTTAGATAGACATGATAGGTTAATTTGTCGTGATCCAGTGATCATATTGTTGTTACATCTCACATGAGGTAAATTTCTATCAATGATTATGTAGGGTTAACATGGAGGCGTCTGTGGTGACTTCGTCAATCTCAAGACCGACCGCCGGTTCAGTCTTTCCGAGATGCTCATAGGGGTAGGGTGTGTGTACGTGCATTCATAGGGGTGAATGTGTACATGTGTATATGAGCGTCTGTGTTGTACTGTTCATAAAAAAAATGGAATGAAGGAAGTGAACTAGGGGGAACGGTTATGTAAACATGCATGTGAGCTAGCTAGTATGTACTCTCACAGTCCTCCTCATATATGTGTCGTAGTCTTATATCATCTTTTTTTATTTAACAAGGGTTGGGCCCGAAGGACCTAGAAGCTACTTATTCATCAGCAGTGGGTTATAGAAAGGACCACAAGAAATAGAAAAATACACTCAAGACCTACACTTTTACATTAAGGACCTTGAAAGAAACTAAGAAAAGCAGTCAGATCTCAAATATACTATATTAGTAATTACTAGATATTACCAAGTTAGTACCATGGTTTTTTCAATTTGGTCCATATATTTTAGCCCAAATCGTTGTGAACCGCTATGTCTAAACAAAAAGGATATATTCTAAAATCAAGGGCCAAATGAAAGTTTTCATCCAAAGCATCCAAGTCATTGCGAGAAGCCAACCCACAACATGCGCTTGGACTGCCCAAAAATACCCTAAATGAGGGCGAAGAAATTAGCAAAGGATGTAGGTGCCCACCCGCACGCCCCAAGAAAATTTATCCATCATGCAAGAGAAGAATATATGTTCTTGATATGTATACATACCATACCACACAAGTTACATCGTGCATGACCGGACCAGACCGTCGCGCTTCTAAACTTGGTAAGCACCCCCTAGCCGCCAAAGAAAGAATCTTGATCTTCAACCGCACCCTCACCTTCCAAAACTCCGCAACTCACAAACTTGTCTCTGTTGGAGGGCAGATTAGTCGAGAAGTGACTCGACGTTCCAAGGACCAAGAGACTGTATCTTCTCCCTCCTAGAGTTGGATCTGTCTGAGAAGCCTCTCTAAAGTAGTCCAAGGCGCTACCAGATCCGGCCCTAGGAAATGTAGAAACCTTTCAGATCTTGCTTTGTTTATCTTTTTTATATGGCCAAATGATCTAGAAATTCAAAAAATGGCACCCGAACTCATATGCTCCTGTTAGAATAAAAAAAACTCAAAAAAATAGTAAAACAATTCAAAAATTGTCGGTGAACATATACAAAGATTCTAAATACGTGTCAAATTTCGAGGTGAAATGACAGTTGTGATACTATATGCAAAAGAAACAAATCAGTGGCCAAAATAGGTTTAATTAGCACTAATATTGTTTTTTCGCATAGAGCACCACGTATCTATAGAATTTGTACACGTTCATCACCAATTTGTTTCAGAATTTGTAGAAATATTTACTATTTTTTTTTTTATTCTAGCGGGAGCATATGATCTCGGGAGCATCGCAGTGGATTCTCCATGGTGGTCACTGACTAGGCAGCACAAGAGACGACAACGATAGGTGAAAAATTATTTAGGGTGGTCCCTCGATCGGAGGCTGGCCCCTTGACACCCATCACACCACCACGCATATGTGCTCTTTCTCCTGCACAGGTGCAGGCACCCGTTACACAGGCAAAAACAATTGGTGCTGCGTGCTTTAGGTTACATCGATCGTTCGACCCACAGATTATGGTTGGGTAACTATCAACATCCTTTTTTGTTGTTGTTTTCTACTCTGTTTTGGCAGCATACATTGGATGGTTCCTAAATCTAAACGGATCTTAATTGTCAATTAGAAGTAGTAGTGCGCAGGTCACTGTCATCCGTCGCACCGAACTTCGCAGCAGAGCAGAGAGCCGATCTCTGGAACGAGCGACGAGTCAGGTCGAGAACTAAAGGCGATGCGTATAGTATATAGCTTGCACACAAAGCAAGGCCGGCACTCGTAAACACAATATAGCCTTGCATTGCTTTTCTTCGCCACATCAAAGGGCACCTGAGAAGAGACTGAGAGGGAGATCGATGCGTGGTACTCAGATATTATCTATGCACAGGGATGGATCATGGATGTGGATGGTGGTGGCTTTATCCAACTAGGATCAAGAGGAACAAGCTTGCAGTGGAAAGGGAGAGCACCACCACATAATAGACCTAAAGAAAGTGGTTGGCAGAAGTAGAATCCCACTCACTTTGTTCGCTAAAAGAGGCAATAACCAACTTGGTTGGCAACGCGACGACGCAGAATCTAGCTACATAACCCCAGATCCCTTCCCCCTCCATCCAAGAGGATCCCGAGCCTGTTCTTTTGGCAGAAGGACTGAGTCAAAAGGAAGGGAGGGAAGAGATTTCAAATTCTCCAGCCTCTAGAAGCGAGACAGCTGGTGTGTTGACAGAGAGGTGCAGTGAGGAGTTGGTTGCGGCTGCGGCACGGCCTATTACTGATCACCAGGTGGCAGCTGCAGCTGCGGCCGACCAGGGAGTGTCTGTGGTTGTTGGCGCTTTGGCCGAGGAGGATCTGCAGCAGCCGGACCAGGAGTCCAGCGTGCCAACCACTGTTAGCCGGGTGGATGAACACAGTGGGAGTGGGACCAGCTGGTCGGAGGGCAGAGAGTGCGGCCAGGAAGGGGGCGGTCTCGATTACTTCACCGTCTCTTTGCACAGTGGGGCCACTGAAGAAGCTGCCCTCGAAGGAGAGCACGAGATCGCGCGTGCGGATCCTTTGGACTGCACGCCCTGCAGTCTGATGTTGGGCCTGAATCAGACCCAGTTGGAGCCCCATGTGGAGACTGCTGGGGAGACGGGCATGTCGGCCCAAGAAGAGCTTGCTCTGGCGCGCATGAGGAGTTTCTGCGGCCGCCTTCTCAAGTCGTTGGCGCCGCCATTGCTGAAGGAAATTGAGGCCACGTCGAGGTTGAGAGCTGAGGCTGAGCCCTTTACGCCCAAGAGAGTTACGCGGCGCATGGTGGCAGCGTCGGGTGTCAAGGCAGATACAAAGGCCAAAAAGGTCACCGTCGCAGAAACGGTCTTGCTTAAGACCCTGGGCATTACGCCGGAGGACCTCACGGTCAACGATGATCACCTGGAGGAGCTTCGAACGCTGTTTGATTCACCCATGCGCGAGGAGCACTTGAGGGCGGTGGCGTCGGTGTTCGGCAAAGTGGTGCCAGCTTCGTTCGAGCCGGAGGAGCCATGTTTGGTGCCGACACCGGTAGTGACGCTGGTGCACTGAGTACCGTTACGTGCGGTGGAGTTGGAGTAGGTTAGATTTATGGATCTAAACCTGGAGTTACTCATCTGGAACGTTTGGGGTTTGAACGATCCAGTTAGGAGAGATGCGGTGAGAGTTTTCATAGAGGCGTTGCGTGTGAAAATTGTATGTCTCCAAGAAACGAAATTAAGCAGGGTTGACAGTTATACGGTGTTGCAATGCTTAGGACCATCGTTCGATGGGTTTTCCTTTTTACCTGCTACCGACACGCGAGGAGGAATCATACTAGCCTGGGACTCCTCGGTGGTGAAGGTTTCCAACATTAGCTTCGATACTTATGCGATCACAGGAGAAGTTTGCGCCATTGACAATTCTAAATGGTGGCTAACCACAGTATACGGGCCGCAATCTACAGAGGAGAAGATAAATTTTCTGGGTGAGTTGGTGGACCGGAGGACTCTGTGTCCTGGGCCTTGGGTGGTGGCCGGAGATTTCAACATGATACTCAATGCGAGAGATAAGAATAATACCAACCTGAACAGAAGCCTGATGGCCAGGTTTAAGAATTTTGTACGAGACCTGGAGCTTAAAGACCAACACCTGCACGGAAGGATGTACACCTGGAGTAACGGAAGGGCTGAGCCTACAATGTCCCGTATTGACCGAGTGCTTGCCACGGTGGACTGGGAACTGCAGCACCCTGATGTTGTTCTACAGGCTCTGTCTTCGGCAATCTCAGATCATACCCCGTTACACCTAGCGCTGAGTGCGAACTGCAGGCCAAAGAGGAGGTTTCAATTTGAGCTCTTCTGGTTTAAATTGGAGGGGTTCGATGAGGCGGTAAGAGAGGCTTGGCAATGCGACGCTTCGATCGTGGATCCGTTCCGGAGGTTAGATGCCCTTTACAGGAACACAGCAGAATATCTGCAATCGTGGGGGCAGAGGAAGATGGGCAATGTCAAAATCAAAATCGCTGTGGCTAATCTGGTAATCTCTAGACTAGATTCAGCACAGGACCATAGAGCTTTGTCGCCCGGTGAGATTTGGCTCAGGAAAACCTTGAAACTGGCGGTGCTTGGCCTATCCTCGCTTGAGAGAACGATCGCCCGTCAGCGTTCGAGGGTGAGATGGCTCCAGGAAGGGGATGCCAACACGAAACTATTTCATGCGGTAGCCAACGGGAGGAGGGCGCGGAATTTTATTCCGAGCGTCACAGTGGACGAGCAGATCATCACGGAGCAGGAGGAGAAGGTGAATGCATTCACGAGTGCATATGTTCAGCTCTTGGGAACAAACCGTCAGAGAGCGCACAGCTTAGACTTGGATGTCCTGAACTTGCCGAGGTTAAATCTTCAGGGACTTGATAACTTGTTTACTGAAGAGGAAGTGTGGACGACAATAAAAGAGATGCCGGCTGATCGTGCTCCAGGGCCGGACGGGTTTATCGGGGCGTTCTACCAACGAGCATGGCAGACGATTAAGCATGACATCATGGCAGGGCTTCTGAAGCTAGCAGTTGGTGATGGAAGGGGGTTTGCGCGTCTCAACAGAGCGCTAATCACCCTCATTCCCAAGAAGGCAGAGGCCACGAGAATTGGAGACTTTAGGCCAATCAGCTTGGTGCATAGCTTTTCTAAGCTATTCTCAAAACTGATAGCAAATAGATTGCGGCCGAGGATGAACGAGTTAGTTAGCACGAACCAATCAGCTTTTATTCGAGGGAGAAACTTGCATGACAATTTCATGCTTGTGCGACAAGTGGCAAGAAAAATTAACCAGCGGAGGCAGAAAGGAGTGCTTCTCAAATTGGACATCTCGAGAGCTTTTGATTCCATCTCTTGGGCTTTTCTCTTTGAAGTCCTGAGACACTTAGGGTTCAGTGACTTGTTCCTCAAGTGGCTGACTGTACTCCTGAATACTGCAACCACTAGAGTGTTGGTGAATGGGGCTCCTGGAGCAAGGATACAGCATGTCCGTGGACTGCGACAAGGCGATCCCACCTCGCCATTGCTGTACGTGTTGGGGATGGAGGTTTTCACATGTCTGATACGCAGCGCTGTCGAGGAGAACTGGTTGTCAGAGCTGGTTGGGATTAGGCCTCTACAGAGGGTTTCGATCTATGCGGACGATGTAGTCCTTTTCCTCAAACCTGAGAACATGGAGTTGTGGATGGTAAAGGAGCTGCTGAGAGGGTTTGGGGAGGCTTCAGGTTTGGAAATCAACTACGCCAAAACTACAGCAACTTTGATCCGTGGAGGGCCTGCAGATGAAGAAAAAGTGCAGCGGGAATTAGGCTGCCAGGTGACTAATTTCCCTATCAAGTATCTTGGATTGCAGCTTGCGCTAAGGCCACTTACCAGGAATGAATGGCAGCCGGTGTTAGATACCGCGGTTGAGTTCATGCCGGCCTGGCAACGGGGGATGATTGCTCGTGCGGGACGTCTGACGCTGATCAAGTCCATTATTGCAGCCAAAGTAGTGCACCTTCTGCTGGTGGCGGAGGCGCCGGTGTGGTTGCTTGAGGAGATCGAGGGATGGATGAGATCCTTCTTCTGGGCTGGGAAGAAGGAGGTAACAGCAGGGCAGTGCCTTGTGGCCTGGGACACCATTTGCAAACCTGTCATTTACGGAGGATTGGGAATTAAGGATTTAAGGCTACAGGGGCTTGCGTTGAGAGTGAGATGGGAATGGCTTAGACGTACAGACCCATCCAGGCCATGGTATGGTCTACCTGCGATGAAAGACAAGGACGTGGTGGGGGTTTTCCAGAGTCTGACGCAGATCACTGTCGGAAATGGAGAAAGGGTGATGTTCTGGACAGACAAGTGGATACATGGCAACAGAGTTTCAGACATTGCACCGAACATCCTCATGGCAGTAAGCACCAGGAAGAAGAACAAGAGAACGGTGGCGCAAGGTTTAATTGAGAATAGTTGGGTACTGGACATCACGGAGGATCTATCCGATGAAGGCACCAATGAGTTTGCTAGACTCTGGGTGGAGGTAAACACGGTGGATCGTGTGGAGCAACAGCCTGACAAGTTCAGGTGGACGTGTGCGTCCTCGGGAGTTTACTCGGCGAAGGCTACTTACAGCGCATTGTGCCAAGGGCGAGTGAGGAGTGCTACTGCTAAACCAATCTGGAGATCCTTTGCACCGGCGAAATGTAAAATCTTTGGTTGGCTAGCCACCAAATATCGTCTGTGGACGTCTGACAGGCGAGCGAGGCACGGGCTGCAGGATAACCCGGATGCTTGCTATACATGTCTGCAGGAGGAGGACAACGTGAACCATGTCTTGGTGCAATGCGTCTTTGCGAGAGAAGTGTGGCTAGGATGCTTGTACAAAGTTGGGCTACAGATTCAAGCGCCGAACTCAGAATCCACCTTGGAGGAGTGGTGGCTTCAGGCGAGAGAGAGAGTCCAGAAAAGGGATAGACGGCAATTCGATACATTTGTGATTCTAGTGGCTTGGATGCTGTGGAAGCAGAGGAACGCGCGGGCTTTCGGTCGAACGTGTGACCAGTGTACGGTAATGCAACTCCTAGACAGGATCGGAGATGAGCTCAAGCTGTGGAATTATGCCCGAGGAGGACGGCGAACTCATGACGCGAGAGAGTAGCTAGACTAGAGTGTGAGTGTGGAGTTTGCTAGCCCTAATGTTCGCATTGGGTGTCTAGTTCTTGTAAATTGTTCTGCTCTTCTTCTATAAAAATAAGGTATGCCTTTGGCATACCCTTAAAAAAAAAACCCTCGAAAAGCCAGGGCCAGGCACACACACATGTAAGAGATTCCTTGGGAGGGAAAAGGCGCGAGGGGGTGCGAGTGACCACCTTGACAGAATCCACTCCCTCCTCCACACGCAGAGATTCCAAAGGGCCACCAGGATACTATTTCTCCCCCCTCTAGAGATAGTGCTCCTGCGACTATGGATGGCCAGCCTTCCCTCGCCAATGCCGGCGTCGTTTCATGGCTGCCGACGAGTCACCCAAGCATCTCCATATAGAATGCTTTACTTGCATGGATCCCTCCTTGAGATGTAACTGTGCCCTACTGTGATGGATGGATGCCCATATCTAGCTAGCGTAAATATATTGATTCTGGCGCCACTGTTACAGTGGTCCGTGGGGAAGGAGCAGAGAGGGTAGAGGATTCATTCTGATCCAAGCCGTGATCCATCGTTGGATTCGTCCTTGAGATGCGCTTCTCTGTGTCTGCACATGCGTTTAGTGGTGGCGTTGGCATGAGCACTGCCAAGCGACCACATTGGCCGGCTAGCCATCGGAGGCTCGTGATTGCTGGGTGGAAAGTTGGGAGGCCGTTCCTCGTGGCAGATATGCACAAACGCGCCCCGGGTAAGAGCTCTAATCATGGAGAAGATGCAATGGGAGCGCTGTGGTCGGCCTAGAATGATGAGCCACCGAGGACGAGAACAGTTCCAACGAGTAAAAAGCGCACTCACAAAGGTGGTACACCGATACTAGTAGTAGTAGATTGGATTCTCGTGCTCGGTTTCTACCGTTTGCAGTGGAATCTGAGAGAACATCTTATATACAGGACAAACCTCCTAAAACCCTCCTAAACCTATTAGCCGAGGGATAAAAGTCACTTTACATGTGACTGCAATCATGGTCTACTAGCCCAGCAGAGTAAGCCACTCCCAAAATCACATTACGTTTTCGTCCTTTGGGTAACGCAAACTTACGTTAAGAACCATCCAGTTTGCCTTTCCCAAGTCAGCGAGGAATTAAGCCGTGATTTTAGTCAGCGCCAGAAGGTCACCTTCCCCTGCCATAACCATGGTACATCCCGCCGGCGATGCAGTACCGCTGCGGCCGACCACGTCCACCTCTGTTTGAACCATCCCAGGTACCACGCCCAGCGGGGCTGATACCGCCACCCGTGCTGCCTCCACCTTGACCGAAGTACTCAATCAGCGCTGACTCTCGGATGAATTCTTCCTCCTCCCGCTCGTTGTACTCAAGAATTTTCTGCTTAATGTTTTGCTTCTCCTCAAGCAGAGCTGCCTCTTGCTGCTTTGTGCTCTGGACAAGTGAGCAGTCTCCGGGATGAGCATCTGCTTCGTCTGCTGCTTGTGCCCTTTTTTCACTAGAACCTGACGCACACTTTGTCCTTGCTATCGCCCCCAGCATTACCGGTTTCCTCCGCTGTGATCTCCTGTCCACTCTCTGTTTCAGTGGCCCTTGGGTCCTTTGACCCCTCAAAGACCTTCATCGGTACAGCCATGTTCAAAGTGGGTTTCACCCGTAGCTCCAACTTGCGCGACTCCAAGCTTTCCTGTAGAAGGGCCTTCAGCTCCCGGTCAAACTCTTCTTGCTCCTTAGGATCAACTTTGACCACCTTACGCCTAACCTTCACATTTTCTTCTTCATCGGAACCAGCAGGCGTATCATCCTCGTCACTGTCGACACTATTCTCCGACCTATCATCTGATTTTTCTTCATTCAGGGAGTCTCCGTCTTCATGTCCATCGCGATGGATGCTTCCGCTGCCTGAATAGCTTTCATTGTCTGCTACTTCTTCGTGATCCCTATCACTTATGTCAGGTCTGTTTGCTGAGCTTTTGCAGCTCACATCACAAGCAGCGCTTTCAGATTGTTTCGTCTTCTCATTTTCTTCAAACTCGGCCAGAGCAGAAGCCAATAGTTCTGCAGATGAATACCTGGTCATGTTCGGTCGTAGCTCAGCAAACATATCCTGCACCAGGTGTAAAACAAGTAAATTAGGTGCTCCATTTACTGACGAGACATCTCTTAGAATATACAAAACGATAATTACATCTACTATGATCTAGCATCCCATTTGGGTATTGCATAATTGCTAAGAAATTTAAAGCAGTCCAACACGGAAGTAAACGGCTAAGCACATTAAAGTGGTCTAATAAGAAGGAAATAAACAGTTCCATGTCCACCAACAACAGAAATAATGCACTTCGCTATAAAAAAATATAAATAATGCAGAAGACATTTAAAACAATAATAACAGCGTGCATAAGCAGAAACAACAAATGGAAGCCCAGCTCCATGGTGGCCACTTTTTTTGAAAATAAGAAATAGACATTTGTCAGTTTGAAAAAATTTAGAACAACAATACTACGCGTAGATAATGTTGAACTCTACCAGTGTGCAAAATCTCAATTCGAAATTCCTTGTACTCTAGGCTACAGAAAAATGACATATCTGGCAAATTTTCATGTTTGGAAAATGTGCAATGTTCACCGCACCCAGATTCATACTTGTCATTTCGCTCAGCCTAAAATACAACGAATTTTGGACTGGGTTTTTGCACACTAGTAGAGTTCCATTATCTACGTCTAGGATTTCTTCCCCAATCTTTTGGAACTTTCAAATTCCATTTCGATTTTTTTTAAACGAGCTCCCTGGAGCTCAGGAGCCATTTGTCTGCTCTCCATTCATAAGCTACAATAAATGCTAAGTTGATGACCCACTTCTGTCACCATGGTTTTTAAGGCGTCCGTAAGGCGACGCCTAACCCCCCGCCTTAGGATGCCTTACCGCCTTAAAAACCATGTCTGTCACAAATGTATACTATGAATTGCTATCAAATCGAGAATATCTAGTTACTTACGTATTACTAAATATTAATGAGAGCCAAGGTACCACTTGCTTCAATATTAAGTTTGAAGCAAACACATTTAACAGTTCATTGATCCATTACAGGTGAAAATTTTGAAATGTCACTACCAGCTATATCCAAATAGTTTTCTCTTTCTCTCGAGCCACAGCATAATAGCAATGATCTCAAGACGAGACGCAAACCCAGCACAATTATATTGGCTCACCTTACACCAGATATTTAAGCTAATGAATGTCAACAGCTCTTCTCCAATTTAGATTGGTATCGTAATCATATGACATGTACACTAAAGACTAACACATGTATTTATGCTTTCAGGATGCAACCGCTAATAAGTTGCCGGTGTATAGAGGAACACTAACCTGAACGTCAAACTCGACGTCAAGTGGCAATGGACCTTTGTTAAGAACATATCTTTGAAAATATAGCAAAAATTTGTCAAGCTTTCGTTTTGAAGAGCCTCTATCAAAATAGTGACCACAAGTCTGGAGAAGTGTAATGATCATCCTTATCCTGAAAAAATCTTCTGGGGGATCAAGCAGGTCTTGCTGCACATGATAAATGCAAAGGATAAATTCACTGAAGTGACAAATATATAAATTCCTTTGAATATAGGTGATTAAGAATGCATAAAGTATTAGAGACGACGAGTGACATGTTTACTTTTGGGTCATACTTATCCAGGATTGCAGAAAAGGAATACAAACATGTTTTTTGTACATTCACAAGTCGTACAGTTCGAATTGAAAAAACATGCATACCAAGCATGTTAAACAACGAATTTAAGAATTAAAAACAACTTAAAGAATGACAGGGTACAACATAGTTGTATCAAGACCCTTATCAAATTTATAAGTGCATGCCTTTCCATAAAATGTACTAACTTAAGCAGTTAACATTAGTATAGGGCTATAGGCCAGTCTCTGGACTGCTGCAATATCAATTTAAAAAACTCAAAGTAAAGACAGCAAAAGTAAGTTCCGACTTCTGTTTTATGGATGTGTTTACTTACTTCTGTTGTTCCATGACCAAATACAATAATAAGGTACAGTGTCTCAAATATAACTGATGAATCAATATGCTCATAGTTATATAACTCCCCAAGGAATCGCATGTGGGCAAGTTGTCTTTGTTGCAATGCATAGTCATTCAGCTCAAGTCCAACTCTAATCTCCTCTAGAACCTGAAATCCAGGTAGACAAGGAAACCACAGCGTCAGCTAGTCCATTCTTAGCTTAAGTGTCATCCAATAAAATGGGTTATAATCTGTTCATTGCTTTTACTATGCTACATACGCATACAAGATCTTGTAAGTTGTAACAGATAATACTCTAAACACTAACAACATGGTATTAATCTGAACTACAAAGAACCAATAAACCTCAGATCACAAAATGGAATACATTTGCTACGCATTTTGTTAAAGGAGTCAGAGCTCAGAGAAAAGAAAGAAGCCAGTAATTTGAGTACCAAACACAAAATATGTAAAGAAAGAAACAGGATAAACATACAAGTGCAGGATAGTTCAGAAGACTGATCCAATATTAGTCATGGTGAAACTTTGCATGACATTTTTTTTTGTGTATTGTGTAAAAAAAAATCTGCTACCGACTTCTCATCTAGTGGTACACTATGTCAACCGAAGTTTCTCGACTCATCCTTTTTACCATAAGTAACTCACCTCATCTACCACAGCGACAGGAAAATCATCATGATAGTGACTAAGACCAGCAGTTAGAAGAGCAATGAGGTGAACTTGGCTATACTTTCCCTTGTGAACTTTAAGAAAACACTTCACCAGGTACTGCTCACACTCAGCCCAAGGTAACTTGCGTAACTGACGAAGAACATGTTGAACACTTGTTTTGTCAAGATCCGAGAAAAGCAGCTTCCTTATGTACTGCATGCATTTATAAACAATATTAGTTATTCAATGTAACGGATCAAAATACGGGAAAGAAAACAGAACAGAAAAGGGATAAAAAGCCTTACCTGGTGCAGAGGTGGCCGAACTTTAGATACTCTGGCAGATCTTTCTGGTGGTTTGCATAAGTAATAGGCATTCTCCACAAGTGTGCTGTGGTGTGGATCCAAATTCCTCACATTTTTCAACCTCCTCAGTATTTCCAGCATGTTTGACATGCGAACTGTAGTTCCTTGTGAGAGATAAAGAAAGCGCCCGCAGGTCTCAAGAAGATTGCAGGCCACATCAATGTTATGATGGTTAAAATCATCTAAGCAAGCCTGCAAATACATATGATCACCTGACTAAATAAAGTTTGTTGTTGCAAGGTGATTTATTGTCTTTGTTCCAAACTTGCAAAATATGATAAATCACATCATGTTTTGTTATGGATGTATGCACACAGGGCATGTATTTGCAAACTTGTAAATGAAGATCATGAGGCATGCATTACGTGGGGGGGATTCAGTGTTCTGTTGGCTATGAGATATGCCAGACCATGGCGCCTTCAGCCGTGAAAAACTAAAAAGGTTGGGGCATTCGTCAAAGCCGGCATTCAGCGTATCTGCGCCTACCAGCTGAGCATCGACACCAAATAAGAATAATGAATGGGGCAACCAGCCAGGGCAGAAGGACACATTTGCCGAACACGTACTTTGGCATAGTGGGGACTCAGCTGAATCACAGCACCTTCGGCCATCAACTTTACATAATAATAATGAAAGGTGGAATTTGGCAAATACGACCTTCAGTGTTCTCGGAACCTCCAGTCCTCAGGTGTCAGGCTTCGCCAAATTGAGTGGGGCATAACAATGCTTTGACAACTTATAAGGATTAAAAATTAATATGGCCACATGAGCATGCAGCCTGGGCGTCATGCGCAGAAAAGGTATAGTAGTTTTCAGCTGAGCACAAGCTCCCCGCTTAAAAGGGGAATAGTTGGGATGCTCATGTAGCCCTTTTCAGACCAAAACAGACTGGTCCGAATACCTTGTTGAAAAAGGACATAATCAATATTGTGTGGTCTGAAACCTGCCTTCAGCATGAAATACCACATCTTTCCATGTGGTTAGAAATCACCCGCGTGATAACAGCATGACAGACCGCATCATCGGTAATCAAAACACATAAGTAGCTAATTATGCTTCCTAATCAATCTAGTTAACCATTCTCTTTCCTACCATGTCTAGTGCACTAATTATTATTCCACGTAGAACACAAGAGATAATATGTTCCAGTTAGAAACTATACATGATATCCCAGATGTCAAGCAGCATATCATAAATAGAGACTATTCAGTACCATCTCAAATGTAGTAAAACAAAAGCACAAGGAAGTTAGAAACTCAACTAAAGTATAATTAAAAGGAAGACACTGATTTGTAAGTGGATTTATTTGTAGATTCGTACCTTCAAACAGCTAAAAACAAGGCCTGAGGGTGCAATTTTGAATTTGCATAACTCCCCAATAAATCTTATGTTTTTAATTTTTGATTCAATTTTGATCTGGTCCTGAAAGAGTGAACATAGTAGAAAACAACAATTAGTGCTGGAGTAGATAGCTCTATTAGTTATACTGAATTTAAAATTACATGTGTGACTACTTAACAACAGAAGAGTACACAAACTGAAAGGAGTAAAGGCTTTTTTCTTACAAAAATAAAATAAAACAGTCAATTAATTAGAAGCGTATCATGGACACACAAGTAAGAAGAAATGCATGAATAAGAGCCAAACCTTCTGTTTTATCGAAGAGTTAAATTCTTCTTCAAGCATTGACAAGAGCATACTTGGAAGATCCTTCATGCATGTGGACAAAGTGGCAACTAAACGAGAATAGTACGGTAGCAGTTCCAACGAAGTCCTTGGAACATTGTATAAGGCTCGTGCAAGTTTCTTCCTGTTTGCTTTAGAATTCAGATAGCAAAATTCTACCTGAAAGAATTAAATACATGGAGTTTAAGAATAAGGCAGAACCATCTCAAAGGCAGAAGTACATGGCACATTGTTATTACCGTCAATTGATCTATTAGATCTCGGCTAACACATCTTGGCAGTCTCTGTAGCAGGTTGTCCAAACTGGCGCTATCTGCGACTCTTACTGCTTCTCTTTCAATATCTTGTTTTTTGTCGGCATCTTTCTCTTTGTTTTCTCTATTCTTCGATCCAACGTTTGTTTTTTCCTCCAATTGGTGTTCAGGGATAGAAGTTTCAGCTTTGTCTTGAACTTTAGTTCCTTCCTAAAAAGATTAGATGATTTGTCACAGATCGATCAAATGTGTTATTGAAGATAAATAAAGTGGGGTCACCAAAAGGGAGCAAACCTATAAGAAGCAAGAAAATATGGAAACTGAAAAAATTATCAGCTAGCCTCATAGTCACCAGCTTGTCATTATCATTATAATATTTGATAATTCTGTTCATGAAGTCAATTATTACTGAACCTTACATAACCTCCACTTGGGGTTGCGGTTGATTATGATAATCACGTTTGCTTGAACTACTTTTAGATATATAGGTGTATATTGTTAATTTTGAGTGCCAAAACATTTGAGATGAAATGTGAGAGTGATTATTGGATGGCATAATTTATCTAGCTTTAGTTTGATTACCAAATAGAATATTAGATGTTTCGTAATTTCTTTTTCACAGTAATTTTAAAGATAAGGACGCAAAAACAAACACAAACTGAGCCTTTATATCGCCAACACACAATTCTTGAGTATGAGAGACTTCTTACACTAGTTTGTCCGTGAACCTTTCCATGTTTGTCTCCCAACTTTGGTTCCGCTTCTCCCAACAGTACACCAGGCACGAATACTCTGCTCAAAAGGATGTGTCGCATAGGTTCAAACGAATAATCACTAAATATAATTACTAACTTCTGTAAACTGTAGAATTAGTAAAATATGATCAAAACCAAGGACAGACCTCAGATCAGGCAAAGATTCATAAAATGCCTTGGTGTCTTCATCATCCCAGATAGGTTCTACTGCAGAGAAATCTTTCACGGAAGGGGATAACTCAGTCCCTGTAGTTACCCTTGTTGTGTGTCCATCATCTGGCATAACAGGGGGCTGCATATCAAGAGCTTCAGCTAAGCTGCAAGAGAGCATGTTTGAATTTTTCACGAGATTTATGTGAACAGATGTAATGGTCCTAATAAGATGCCAATAATCTGAAAAGCAAAGCGAATATCATACGTGAAGCAGCAATCATACGTGAAGCAGCAAGCAGCATTTTGTATTTATTTTTTTAACAGTTTTTCTTGATTTAAAAGGAAAGAGCGAGAGCTCAGATGAACACCAGAAACTGTTGGTCATCTGTAGACAACTATGATACTAATAGGCACTATATTGACTCCTAAAACTACTAATTAACTAATTCAGATCATAGGTTATTCGTTGCTGAATATTTTGCCTCTTGGTCTCATCTTATGAACAGCACATTACCTTCAATGTTGTACTCCCTCCGTTCCAAATTAGATGACTTGCATTTGTCTATATACGGATGTATCTATACTTGTTTAGTGTCTACATACATTCGTCTTTAGACAAATGTGTGTCAAGTAATTTGGAACGGAGGGAGTAATAGAAAATAAAGATGAAGGTGCAGTGAGGCAAGAATAAGAACTGAAAGAAACTTATTTCAATTGAGCGAACAAATGAACTACTTGTGCAGCTACAGAAGCGACTGATGAAAGATGGATGCTCACGATGTAACACAGCGGAGTAACTGATCGAAAGATTTCCGAAGCTTCTCATACAAGGCAGTATTCTCATCACTTAGTTCACCTTTGGTATTCAAAATCTTTGCATTTTCAGACTCCATTGCACGAAGAGACTGCATGGTGGATCATATGCATGAGATGGTGGCTAATAAACATGCTGAAGCAATAACAGAGTAAAAGAGTAGCCTAACAACAAAGTTCACTTGAACGAAAGATAGTTACCACATGTTCTGACTGCAGAACTGCAACTACAGCATCATAGTAAGAGCTCAAGGCTTTCTTAAAGAATGTCTTCAGATCATCAGTAACATTGAGGCCCATATAAAACTGCAGCATACAGAAGAAATGTCGTCAGAACTCACAGGGTGTTAGAAGTGGAACTATCACGACAGAACAGCACCAGTACTGAAAGAGAGACAAATGTAAGGCAAGGACTTCTCTCCTTGCCTTTTTCTAAAATCTGCCTAACCTCATCAAAAGCTTCTTGCCCATGTTTTTGTAATCCAAGAAAATGTTTTCCTTGGCGAGCAAAAGTAGCGAGGAGAGACAAATTTGTCTGAGTTGTTTCACGGTCCTTCAAATGCTCCATTGACGTAAGATCCTTTATAATGTTTATGAAAGTACTAGCATCTTCAACAATTCCAACAAAATATAATTCCATAAGAAGTTTCAGCGTGCTTCTTTTCTTCATGGCCCTTGAATTCTTATCTGAATCTAAATCATCTGCAGATTTCCCAGGAAAGAAGGCTTTCAGGAGTCCTTGAATGAGGCAAGGAGAGAAGTCCTTGTATCTTTGATGAAGCAATGAGCAAATCTGCATCAGATATATAAAGTACAGATGACTATTCAATTATGTGAATTTGACGCCCACACATGAAAACAGATTTGAAGAAAATGAGTTCTGTTGAATTCATTAATCATTTGAAGATCCATGAAATAGCAAAAAGCAGTAACATCAGATACATGCCAATAAATTAAAAATGAAGTTAAGAAATCATATGAGACAACGTGCTAAGCCGATATAGATAAAGATGCATATTAATACTTAGGGAGCACCCATTTATACAAGCACAACTCCACTCTCAGACAGGAGATTCCGTAATCTAGAAAAACTTAACTCATTAAGTACATGGTCGAAGCTTATATAGAAAATTTGGTGAGTAAGGCTGCGAGACAGACTAACAATATACTTCAGAATGTTTTAAGACTACGAGGTACTGTTACTACTTACTACTATACCTGAACAGCAGCTTGCATATCAGCAGAACGAAGTTTGGCCTCACAAATGTAAGAAACTGCTTCACTGACAAATTTGCTTAAGTTAATACTTTTCAATTCTTCCATTAAGCCATCTTTTGTTCATCGCTTATCATTTTGAGCTTCTTGATAACTGCTGTGTTGCGCTTGATGCTGGAATCAAGAGTTCTCAGGTGACTTGCATCTAAAATGAACGATTGACCATGTGATAATTATGCATTCCAAGTACTATGAAGACTGAAATATGTCTATAAAGTATAAAAGACTGAGCTTAGCAAAACAGCAATCACTGTCTCTCAAACAAGAATAGCAGGATATAAAAGGAAATACCGAAATAAACAAACACACACATAACAAACATAGTTCCAGTAGGTTCGCATCATGTTGTTCGTACCGGTACACGGAAAGGTGTGTCATTATAAGCTATAGGTATCTGAACGTCTGGTCAAGAGAATTCTAAGGTCTCCAATAAGGATGCTAGCTGCCGAGAGAACTCAAAAACAATTTGATTTCTCACCTTACATGTCTGGATTAGCTACCTGAGCAATGCAATAGATCCAATATGAGTAGAGCTTCTGAGCTCAACATGGCTCACACTCCAAACCTTGAATGGGTAGTCAGGATGGGAATGGGCCGACCCGGACCTGGCCTTGGACCCGGCCCCTTTGGCCCCAGGGCCAATTTGTGAGGCCACGGGTCGCCCCATAGAAAAATAGTAAGTGGCCTTGTTGGCCCGATTGGTATTTTGGGTCGACCCAAATTTAAAATATATTTTGTCTTGTGAACAAACAAGATGTTAAAATTAGGCACGTATAATGCAATCAGACTAGTTTATAATAATTAATGTTACAGATCCTTCTAGATAGTAGTATCGGGTGCTATTTATATGCATGTATACGATAATAATCAAAGTAGCAAAGCAAATCCGGCCTCCGTCTGTGTATCTACGCATGCATGCGTACGTGTGTGCTTAAAGAAAAAAATCGTGTTATCGTACGGGATTTAGTTAACAGAAACAATCAAGTCGCTCGCTCGATCGTGGGTATGTAGACTGCGCGTATGGCCAAAACAATTTATTTTTTGATAAAGTAAAGGCCAAAACAAATGAAGTCACCTTTACTCTGTTTGCAAAAATAATCACCTTTACTCTCGTTATAGCTAAGCATTTGCTGAAAATTATAGTCCGTCTTAAGATTGTGGCCTATGACAATGTCGACGTGATATAGATCGCAACTACAGTATCTTGTCGAAAAAATAAGGTGGCCGGCCCTGTTGACCCAACGGGTCACCCGGTGCCGGCCCTGTTGACCCAAATCTCGTTTGAGGCCGACCCATTGGCCCTGAATTTTTGGGTCGGGTCGACAACCCGGCGGGCCGACCCGGCCCATTCCCATCCTGAATGGGTAGGGTACGTGGGTATGCCAAATAACTGTAAATACTGCCCTGCGTCTAAGCAGCTCCGTTTCTTTATTTTTAGGATATCAAACACATATTTAATGGATATGGATCTCTGAGTTGCACACAGAGTCTAAATAATTTGCTACTGATTTAGGCCTACCAAGATTCAGTACGTCAACAAGCTTTTCGTGCACATAGTAGGAACTGACTCATCTGCCTAGCAATAAACTTTGAGCTTTACCTAGATGGGACATATTACCATATGAATATTAGTTTGTCCTGGTAAACAATCCCACAACAGCCACTGTAGACTAAACAATCACATTACTTCCATTAATAGCCTTTAGCCCAATACTCAAAGAACAGCGGAAGTACCAGGCCTCTCAGGGTTTAGGTTCCCCTGGCGGAGAGCAGTCTTTACATCAATAAGCTTCTTGTATTCTTCAGCACGGGCAACCTGCAAACAATCAACATTTAGAACAAATTAAACATTCTGAACTTGAAGAAGCGGAAAGATTGCAACATATACAATCACCCGCCATATTCTCTTTGGCCCAAGCTTTTTAGGATGTGGGAGAAAGGAATCTAAACATGCTAACAAGGCATTCAGACAGCTTGCTCACAGTGATATGGGAACCTACTAAGTGCTAACAAGGCATTTGGACAGCTTGATCACGGTGACATGGGAAAAAAGTGGCAATAGGAGAGATTTTACATCAAATAATGCCAGGTAACTACCCTTTGTCGCTTTTTTTTTATACACTGTAAAACTACAAAGGTGGACTCTATATAGGGTGTAGTCATACTTTTTGTTAACCACTCCTAGTCAAGCAAGAGAAACCTAAGCAACTTAGACTATAAAAGTACATCCTATATAAGAAGGGCTATGATAGTATGAAATACAAATACATCTTCAACACTGAACAACAATCCACACAACTTTTAAGCCCATTTACTCACTAGATATCGAGGTAAATAAACCCACATTTCCGCTGCATATGGATATTATATTACATTTGGCTCTGGGTAGCAAGCAAGCAATGGTGGTCAGATTATGCAAGTGAGAAGGGAAAGTGGCAGCCACTTCTTCCACGGTATCAGTGGCATATTGATAGGGAATTGGCATGCCTCCACAATCAGCACCAGCGGCTGCTTCATGATCATCATGCTGACAAGCAAATGTAGCAGGCAATCCTTCACAATGGTTGGCTGAATCAAGCTCCTCTATAGGGAATCTCAGTACCAGGTGACAGTTGATGAGATCGGGCACCATAACTGACCCTTCCGATAAACCATTGCCCCTCAGGGTGGATTACTTTTAAAGGCCGCAGATGGTAGAGGGCTTACTATTGGGAAAACAGGGGTGCCAACTGCCTGACTCGGTACTCTAGCTTATTGCGGATCACATTTGGACCATTCATGGCATTGGACAACTCCAATTGCTTCAGTTGCGAGTTTGCCAGTGCAGGAGAGCCAATTTGGGTCCATCAGCAAGGCAATGGTTTTCTAGCCAATGTAGCCTAGTTTTGCTGGCAAAGTTAGTTTTTTTGGGTTCCCCTGACAGCTCCTTACCTAGAAGGCTAGAACTGTCTAGTATCCAAATGCATGCTATTTAAGGATCGTGTAGTGTTGTAGTTCACTCGTAGCATCAAACTGCTACATGATCAAGACTCTAATACAGCATTTATGAAATGTCCACTGAAGTTTGCAGGGAGTAACATTTTGTGGTATGTGGTCAACTGAACATCAAAAGTGTACATAGTGAGGACAGTAACACTGTAACAGGACATGGAGTTGCCAACTTCTGAATACAGGGTTGATACTTGTTAAAAAAAAAGAATACAGGGTTGATACATCAGTAGAGATCAGGCATGCAGTTACTTGAGTACTACCGTTCTTACCTCGCTGTTATGATGCCCCTCTTCACCTTGCCTTTTCCCCTCCGGACTTTCATTTTCCATGTGCTCCATCAATTTTACCCCACAAGCGAAATGTGAACAATCATGCAAAGCTGCCAAGCAAATCCAAAATGTAAACAACATCTCTAGATTAGAACAAGCAGAAGCACCCCCAGAACAAATAACTAGTCCCGGTAAATGAAGTACTCTAAAACATCCAAAACAATACAGCACCGCACACCTGCTGCTCTGCTAGAAACCTAACGATAATTACTGAAATTAAGGCGTAACCGCTCGCACAAAGGGGCGGATCTAGATGGTGCGCCAGGTGCGCACGGGCGCACCAAAAATTTGTGGAGGCCAAGTGGGGTTTAACTAATCACTGGATGGCAAAAGTCTGGTACCTTAAACCCCGATGTCCAACTTGGCGAACGGGGTGAGGGGGTGGAGACGCCGAGGTCGCGATGAGGCAGAACGGGGGACGGCGGTGGCGGCGACGCGCACAAGTGGTGGAGGGCTGACGAGGAAGCGGAGGCGTGGCGCACGGCGCGGCGCGGCACGGCGGCAGCTCTAGGGCACGGAGACGATAGTCTGATGGACTGCAGAGAGGGATTTTGGAGGAGTCGCGCTTGGTCGGGTCGGGTCGGTTTTGGTTTTGGTTCGCCCAGCACAAGGGAAAAGAGGGAAGAAAGAGAGAAGGAAACGAGACGACGGACACGTGTCGCCTTTTTTTTAAGACTAACAGGGAGGCTCTCCCAGCTCCATTTTACTCGAAAACGAAACCATCGTGACAGCAAAGTAAAAGAGGCTGCTTAAGGCATAAGCAGTTCTCAGATAAAAGTAAGACTACAGCTATTACAGTCACCGGCCAAAACACGGCAACTCTCGGCCAAAATCAACTTCAGACTAAATTCTAGTAACTTAACTATATGAAAGACGAACCATTTCGCGCTCCCTCAGCGTCCGAGAACTGTGCTTAGCTACAGTATGTACTGTAGATGCTACAGTGTTGAATAGTCTCTCCGATCCGCGCCGCCCGCTGCCGATCCGACGGCCCGCAACGCACGTCCGTGACGCTCTTGCAGAAAAGCCCCTCCGAAAGCACATAATATGTCCCGCCGTCCACGATTTCGCGAGTCAACGGACCAATTTGCAAATTACGAAAATGTGACGGACTTTTTCGCAAAATAGCCCGCACAATCTCCACCTCCTCTTCTCTCTCCCGCACGCGCCCGCAGGTCGCCGCCGCCGGCGCCGCGCATCGCCGCCGTTCTGCGCCTCCACGCTCGAATCGAAGCTCACTGCGAGCTCGCCCGCGCGTCCTCCACCTCCTCGCCCAGCGCCGCCTGCCGGGACGCTGCGTCGGCGCCGGAATGGAGCAGGCCGCGCTCGGCATCCGCCGCCGCGTTCCACTGCTGCGTCGCGCCATCGGCGGGGTGCCGTGCGTCCTCTTTCTCTCGCCGCGCCGTCTTCAGTCCCCTCTCCCTGCCCTTCCTCCTCTTCTTCCTCCAGTCCCCTCTCCCTTCCCACTGCTGCCTCCGCGACCTCCCCTCCATGCCCGTTGCCGCATAGCTGAAGGACAGCAACTCCGCCTCCCAACCAGACGCGCGTCGCCCGCCTCCTGCCGCCCTCCCCCAGCTCCCTACCCCTTGCACGGAGGCACCGCCTCCCAAGCTCCTTCGGCCCCGCGGTGGTTCTTCCGGCAAGGGCACACCATTCCAAGGGCGAGCATGTGGCCTGGCGTGCTCGCGCTTGGCCTCCACGGCGATGCAGTTCTGCTGGTGTACCTGCCTTCAACGTCTTCGATGGAATGTCCTACAGGTGCTAACGATCAATTCTGGTTGATCTTTTCCTTTTTGGTTGTTCTAATTAAATTAATCATCTCTAGGTTCAATTTCCTGCATACAAGTGTACCCTGCAGCTGACAAGATGGATTGTGTGCTTGCAGCTGTGCTTGCTGCAGCGAGAGTGATGCTAATATGACCAGCAAATTGACGTTTTGTCAACAGTTCTTGGGGTCTATTTTTAAACGAGGATCTTTAGTCATCTGTCCATGTATAGAAGGTGAGTTATCAGAATCTACGGACACTATAAATTTACAGTATTTTAGTTACACATGATATTCCTAAATTTAACTTCTGGGCATGACATTTACAGACTAATAATTACTCAAAATGCATGCTTTTGCCGTACCTTTTCTTCTTTTGTTCAGATTTACTCTATGTCCAAATGATATATATTATGTGCGGATTCCTATCTTTTGGTATGTCCACCACGAGCTTGCCTCAGCTTAGTTGCTTTCCCTTCCATGCATACCATTTAAGTTTTACAGAATTTGCTTGCTTCCAAAATATTATTGTATTGGGCCTGAAATATGTTGAACTGTTTTCTTCCTATATAATTCCACGCAATACATCATCATAGTCATTGCATTACAGAGTTAGGTGCTTCACCTTTTCTATGATGTTATTTGTGGTTGCTTTTCCCCTTTATTTTCGTTTTAAATAAATTACTCATCTGCAGCTTGAATTTGTCACAGATGGTGACAAGGTGGATGGTACGCCATCCTTCGACAAGAGTGGTATTAATATCACCGGAGAAATAGTCATTATCTGAACTGTTCTTTTATGCGATCGGCAGTACGACGGTATTGTACCTGCTGTGATGCCGACGCCTGCACCTGCTTATAATTCTTCGGTATAGTTTGCCTGTGGTTCTGCGATACTACTAAACATATTTCGGTTGGGGCCTTTAAATTTTGGCGCTTCTATGCCATCTGCATGCCTATGCTTACTGATTCCAAGCCGAAGCATTTTGCTTCCTGCTGTTTGTGCTACTGCCATTTGTCGCTGAGCATCCTCTACATTCTGGTTCTTCTTTTTCCTGAACATTATGTTCTTCCTTACTCTTTGTCGCACCGTTTTGCCTACTCTAATTGTGAGGTTGTGCCTTCTCTCAGTACACTCTTCTGTGCACAGCTGCAGGTACTCCTTATCTTCTGTGCGGGCTGCTCACAACCGTTGTATATGAATATTTATTCAGCTATATTGGCCCCTGTTAGTGTAGTAAGTTAATTTCTGAATAATAGTTACGGTTTCATGCTGATTTACACTGCTTTTCTATTTATTTAACATGTCTGCTTGGTTTCCGATTGTTGTTACCTCCCAACACCAATGGATTTTCTGAAAGGTAAGCTTTCTCTGTTGCTCCTTTTTTTGGCTGAATTTGTATGTCATGCTGACTGAAGTTTCAACGTTGCTGCTGGTCCCTGTGTGTTCAAAATCGCTGAAGTGTCAATGTTGCTACTGGTCCCTTCTTGCACACTTGCATTTCAGTGTTGCTGGTGCTAAATGGATTAGACGAAGCAACACCACATCTGCTTTTGGACTTGGTGCCCTCAAAATCCATCTGAGGAAGAAAGGTTCCAGCAGCTAAGGGTGGGTGTTTTTCCTCTTCTCTCCTGTTTAGTTCGTTCAGCATTTATGTGCCCTGTTCAGGCTAAATTATGTGTTTCCTTCATTTGGGGGCTTAATTTTTTTATTTTATTGTCCTTCTATTCTGCGAAATTCTTGGGTCGGATGCTCTCTAATTTATGTTGTACAGATTAATTTACCATCAACTCTTACGTAAGTTTATTCGTACAACAGGCAAGGAGATAGCAAACGCTCGAGACAAGGATATGCTCTCACCACTCAGGAGCTTCTGTTGAAGAACTTCAAATGCTTATAGCAGGTGCTGATTAACCCTTTTATTTTCTTTCATTTTTTGTACTGTCTTCTGCTGCCATTGTAGACATTGGAAGACGACTGACTTTTTAATGATAAAATTAGGAAAGTATTTCTGGTAATCAAAGTGTAAAGCCAAATAAATGATTATTCATTGTTCCGGTTTACGATAATAATATGTTGATTTTAAAGCTGATGTTATCGTCCGACGCAATTGATATCATCTGTTTCGTTATTGCACCAAGTGGCCAGAGATCGAAAGAAGGAAGTTCCCATTTCGTGTTGTTTTGTCCCACTATTCTATATTTTAACCACAAGTATTTAAACTATCGACCAACAATTTAGACCCTACCCAATAATTATTCTATATTTCAAGTGTCGTTGTATTAGAATTTCCAGTCTTCTTAATGTTGATATCTCTAATTGTAGGCCTTGCGGGATGTTTCATGTCTAATTTTTTTCCCATCTATGCATCTCTTCACAGCCTTCGAGGATATTGCTGAGAGGGTTCAGCAGGAAGCACAAGCGGTGCCCATCTTTTTTTCTACTGCATTGTATTTGACTTACACATATTCAATTGCTGAGGTGAGATCTCTCAGCACTTATTTGCTTATCTTTTCTTTCTTGGTATGTTGTAAGAGATTATGTTCCTCCCAGTTTCTTCTGAGTATTGTTAATATGTTATTTTCTTATTTTTACTGCTTATTTTGTTGTGTCGCCCTTCTTTTGTTTGATGGAAGGATGCAGTATCTAAGTTGCCAATTCAAAGTGCTCACAAGAAATCAACGCTAACTACGTATGGCAAAACAAAAAACATATTTGAACAATTCAAAGTGGTCAATATTTGGATGCAATATAAATGAACTTTCCCGAATTGTAGACTCGAATCCAAAAAATATGCATTAGCACTAACTACGTACTTAAATTAAATATTATTTGGAAAATAGAAACATATTTGAACATTTTGGAGATACTTCAAAACATATCAACATGCTCCGAGAAATAAATAGTACTAATTAATGCCAAAATACAAACATATTTAAACAATTTAAATTGACTAATATTTGTATACAATCTAAGTGGACTTCATCTAATTATGGATTTGAATTTAATAAATGCTCACAAAATACATATTCTCTGATTATGGAGTTATCTTACAAATTTATGAAAAAATACAAACATTTCTGAACAATGCAATTTGCTAAGTATTTCGAGATACCCTAAACGACAAATTCCAGCAAATTTAAACATTTTCAATCCTGACGGGTGCGCCGTGTCGCCACGCCAAGTTGCCTAGAAAATTTAAAATTGGCAAATGTTTGGAGATAATTCAAATACATTTTCTCTAATTTCAGTAAAAAAAATTATGGCAACTTAGAAACATATTTAAACACTTCAATTTGCCAAGTATTTGGATATTCTTTAAACTATACAAAAATGCTCATAAAAAATCAACACTACCTACGGACGACAAAACACAAAACATAATTAAACAATTCAAAATGGTCAATATTTCGATGCAATATAAGTAAACTTTCCCAAATTGTGAACTCGAATCCAAAAAATATGCATTACCACTAACTACATACTTAAATTAAATATCATTTAGAAAATAGAAGTATAATTGAACATTTCAAACTGCTAAAATATTAGAGATACTCCAAAACATATCGACATGCTAAGAAAAATAAATGATACTTATTAATGCCAAAATACAAACATATTTAAACAATTCAAATTGGCTAATATTTGTATACAATCTAAGTGGACTTCATCTAATTATGGAGTAATTTAAATTTACTAAATGCTCACAAAATACATATTCTCTAACTATGGAGTTATCTTACAAATTTATGAAAAAAATACAAACAAACAAAAGCGCGGCGTGACGCCGCGTTAAATTCCACTAGTCTAGCCCAAAATGAGTGCATTTTTCGCACCCCAGCATCATCCATCTTCATTTCTGCCTCTGGAACAGCATCACTTGACAGCAGCAACTCACATCACCACGTGAATGGAGTCTGCTTCATGCGGGTGCTTCTGCAGGTAAGCAAGGCTTGCTCTGTCGCCATACGGGGAGGGCACAGTGGACGCCCAGGAGTGAATCCAGCCGAAGTCCACGCATTTCAGCCTGGTTCGATCGCCAGCGACTCCTTGAGCTTTGCCAGCAGCAGGCTTGCGAACTGCTCTGCCTTTCCTACTGCCTGATCTTTTAGTGGTATCATCCAGAGCTTTAGGTAGTTTAGAGCCAATCGCCACACCTGTTTCAAATTAATCCAAGTGCACCGATTAAACACTACATTATTTCTATTATTCCAAATGCTCCAAAGAACAGCAGTAGTAACTATATTAAGATGCAAATATATAGTATTGCATAGCCATTTGGAAGTAAGGGACCTAAAATCTACTATGTCAACATCAAAAACTTGAGCAACTAGCTCCCACATGTTTCTAGCTACAATACACTCAAAGAACAGATGAAAAACTGATTCAATTTCCTTGCAGAGGTCGCATTCCAAAGGTTTAGGCACACCCCTCTTATGGAGGTTGTCTTTAGTCATTATTTTGTTCTGTGAAAACAGCCACAAGAAAATCTGAATCCTGGGGGTACCTTGAGCCCCAAGACAGCAGGCAAGTAGACAGGAGTCACGCCTCTAAAGTTTACTAGTGTATACATAGATTTAGAGGAATAAACACCATTTGTTTCACATTGCCAGATAAGATGGTCTTCCTCTTCAGATAACACTAGTGAGTTAGCTATACTAACAAACTCCATCCACTGAGCCATCATCTCATCAGTGAATTTCTTCTAAAATTACATCTTAGTTGAGTTCCATCCCAAAGCTCAGCTACTGTTTTTGTTTGCTGGTTCGAGATAATGTAAATGTTCCAGAATTGAGAAAACAAAGGGGAGTTTCCAAACCATATGTCTTCCCAAAACTTGACCATTTTTCCATTTCCTACTTTCCATCTATATCCTATCTTAACTGATTTTGCTGCCCACATTACCCCTTTCCAAAAAGTAGATGGATGGGTATCATGACAGCAAAGGACATTAGGGCTCTTAGTGTTATAGTTAGCATCTACTACTTTTTTCCACAGGGCACCCTCTCCCTGGATATATCTCTTGATCCAGGACCCAATCATACACAGATTCATATCTTGTAGATTTGGTATCCCTAGACCACCATACTCTTTCTTCATACAAACCGAGGCCCAATTAGCTAGATGAATCTTACGGTTACCCTCGGAATCATCCCAGAGGCAGATAGCTAATTGAGTGTTAATCAGCTTTAAAGCCCATTTAGGGAATTTAAAAAAGGACAAGAGATATATAGGTATACTAGCTAAACATGATTGCACTAGCTCCCTTTTTGCTGCGGATGAGAGTAATTTACCTCTCCATCCAGCTAACCTCTGAAAGTGCATGGTGCCTCCATGTGTGGTTTTGGTAATTAATGACAATCCTTATGGACTAATGTTTGCATTGAGATATACTTGTAGATCTTGTCCATAGGAAAAGATTGGAGTTCATGTGTTGGACTCTAAAAGATTACATGATGATCAATGCTCTATTCAAGGGTTCATATCAAGAATGGTCATGTGTAGAGTTGAGCATATTGCAAGTATGTCTTGAAGATTCAAGACATCATCTTTGCGAAGAGAGAGAAGATTATGAAGTGCAAGTTCAATATGATCCATCTCGGAAGATATCATTTGATTGAAGCTTGCAATGGATACATGAAGACGGAGCTTAGCGAGGCTCTCCCATAATGGAGTATGGGGGAGTATTTGGAGAAGTCTTCATTAAGCATGTGCTCGCAAACACAATCAAGAAAGGTGTTCCAACTTGAGAGAGTCAAGATCGTCATCATCTAGCTCAAGTGGAATGCGCAAGGCAAAGGTATGATCTTGATAGGGTTTCTATTTTACCGGTCTCATGGTGTTAGTGGGAGACCGGGTTATAGGATAGACGGCGTACTATTAAGAGGGGCTCTCAAGTGAGTAACTTGATCGCATCTTTGTGGAGAGCTCAAACCTTTGCATACTTGGCATATCATCTTTCTCGGTTCTTATTTGGTTCTTCTCCTTGTTGGGTTTTGGTGCTTGTCGTGATCTTCATGACAAGCCCAAGTTCTTCGAAAACGGTTTCCGGGTGAAAAACTTGTTGTGTTTTCGTGTTGGAAATATTATCGGTTTATCCTTGAGGAAAGTCCCACACCTTCCCATGTGTGGTGACTTTACTCTATTTATGGTTCTTAATATTTCCAACAAAATTGGTTTCATCCTATTTGGATTTTCCTTGCAATAGTTATGCTTGTTCTGTTGTTTCTATAAGTTTGCAAAACCGGAATATTGGGCCGGACTATTTGAGTAAGGGCCGGATATTCTGGGGCACTAGATTTTCTGCTAAGGAACTTGTGTGAGAGCCTCTGGAAAAACCGGAACATTGGGCCGGACCTTTTGGGTCTGGGCCGGATATTCCGGTCCCTTTGATTTTTGGCTAAGGACCAGCTTCCAGCCAGTTTTGCGAGTCTCTGGAAAAACCGGACCTTTGGGCTGGACCTTTTGTTTCTTGGACCGGATATTCCGGGGGCCGGACTATTTGATTTCTGGGCCGGATATTCCGGCCCCAGTTTTCCTGCAATGGCTATTTTTCGTGGGGACCTATGAAAGGCCCCCTTCTTACCCAAAGTCAAGAGAGCTTCCAAGCACGAAATTGCCCCCCATTGTTGACCTCTTGAAGCTTTGATTTCTCTCTATTCCTCCATGATTCTTGCCTCAAATTAGAGAGAAAAGAGAGAGGAGATCTAGATCCACATTTCCACCAATCCATCTCTCCTCTAAGTGAGGGGAACTCTTTGGATCTAGATCTTAGAGTTCCATTTGTTGAGTTCTTCTTTGTTCTTCCTCTCTTCTCCCCCCATAAGCATTAGTTGCTTTTGGTGGGATTTGAGAGTGAAGGATTTGAGCACTTTGCTCTTGCCATTGCCTTGTGCATCGATTTGTGCTCTCCACGAGGATTCGTGGAAGTTGAAAGTTTGTGAGCTTGTTACTCTTGGGTCATTGGACCCTAGACGCCTTTGTGGTGGTTGAGACCTTTTGTGGTCACTTGTAGCCATCCGGGAGCTCCCAATCCAGTTGTGGGTTGTGCCCCGGATTGTTGTTGTAAAGGCTCCGGATTCCGCCTCGAAGGATTACGATAGTGGAAGGTGAACCAAACCTTTTGTGGTGCGGTTCATCGGAGAAGAAGGTGAAGCCTTTGTGTCATTGAGACCGACCTGTTGTGGTGGCTCACACCTCTCCAACGAGACGTACTCCCCTAAAAAGGAGGAACTCGGGAATACATCCTCGTCTCCGCGTGCCTCGGTTATTTCTATACCCGAGCTATTTACTTATGCACTTTACTTTGTGATAGTCTTCGTGCTTGAAGTATTCTATATTGCTATCATTTTGTTGCTTTTCTTGCTTAGCATAAGTTGTTGGTGCACATAGGTGAGCCTAGTATTTAGGTTGTTGGCTTGTTATTTTAAACACCTAGTTTTATTCCGCAATTATCAAGCCTAAGCCGGAAAAGTTTTAATCGCCTATTCAACCCCCCCCCCCCTCTAGGCGACATCCTTGTCCTTTCAACCTCTTAAGGAGGTTATCTATTAGTGGTTGCAGATCTTCTCTCCTAAGCTCCCCATAATGCAAAGGAATACCTAAGTACTTTATGGGGAAATCACCAAGGATACACTGCAAAATTTCTACAAACTGCACACACTCTCCTTCCTCTAAATTAATGGGGATGAGTTCACTTTTGTGGTAATTGATTCTCATCCACAATGGGATCAGCATCTAGGAAAAGGAGTGTGTCGTCTGCATATTGCAGACAGACAACACCTCCAGGTATAAATCTAGGGCACAAACCTCTAATAAGTCCTGCTTCACTGACTTTTAAAAGCATTTTTGCAAAGACATCAACTACGAAGTTAAAAAGGATGGGGGACAGAGGGTCTCCCTGCCTCAGCCCCTTCCCTGTGATAAAAAACTCACCCTCTACATCATTTACTTTAACACCTACGGAGCCATTCTGGGTTACTTGTTTAATTAACCTAATTCAGGTCGGCCCAAAGCCCCTCACTTCTAAAATTTCATAGAGAAATTCTAGGTTTACTTTATCATAGGCTTTCTCACAATCTATCTTAAGCACCAAGCCTTTCTCCTTGCTCGTATGCACCTCATGTATAACTTCATGAGCAGTCACCACACTTTCTAGAATAAATCTACCTTTAATGAAGGCAGACTAACAGTTAGAGATAAGTCTGTCCACCACGGTTCCTAGTCTATTTGTTAATACTTTAGTAAAAATCTTAAAACTGCAGTTAAGAAGACTAATAGGTCTACACTTTTTCATAGAACTAGCATTTTCCTCTTTGGGAATCAGTGTTATCATTGCAAAATTAATTCTAAAAAAATCTAGCTTATTGGCAAAGAGAGGCGTTTTACTACTCATGGTGGTAGCTACACACCATAGCATTATACGGCGATGTAAGCCATATATACCTGTTTTAGCTTGATATTCTAGTAGAGAACTGATTTTTGGTGTACAAAACTGGTTTCAGAATTTTGAAAAATATATTTTTTGGGCGTCATTTTTTAGGGTTGACTTTTTCGGTGACTTTTTCGTTGACTTTTAGAAATAATCATAACAACCGGGATATGATTTAAGAAAATTTCAAAATACTTTTGGATAATCCTATCTTTACTATTAAAGCTGAGCCTGCCGTGTTGGTACGTCCGGTAGTGTTCCGTGGTACGTCGCTCCGCTCCTCCCTCCCGCACGCTTCGCTGGCAAAAAACTACGTTCGAAAACCAGCGAATAAACGGAAAACAAAACTACCTCGTCCACCTTCTCCCCACGACCTCCATCTCCATAGACGCTCCCGCTCCGAGACCCAAACCATCCCGTCGTCTCCTCCTCGCACCGCACGCTCGGGCTCCTCCATATGCTACCCCGTCGCCCATTGACGTCGCACTAGCTCTACGTGGTGTTACCGCAGCAGCAAGCGCCGCCCCGCCGCAGATGTGGGGCAGCCGCCGCCACCGCCAGACCCCAGTCGATGCAAATTCTTTTCCGCCCACCTACCCCCGTAATCAATTTCCTCTCCCGACAGCATCGTCGCCGCGACGTCAATTTTTCTCTTCCCCCTAGCAAACAGGAGCGCCTCCTCGCTCGCCCTCCATCTCGTCTTCCTCCCCTTGAGAGATGCGAGCTTGCATCGCACCAGATCGCTTGACGGAGAAGCTCGGAGCACAGACTGGTGCGGTGCGCGACGGCGGCGGCGCGGCCGGAGCCCGAGCCGACCAAGCACAGCTCTGTGGTGCGACCGACCGGGGTCGAAATTGAAGGCGAGGGAACCGCGGCTGCCAGTGCGACCGGCCGGGGTCGTACTAGAAGAGGTTTCCGGCCGCCGCAGTTGGAGCAGATCAGGGCTCGCGGCCGCCGGAGAGAGACCATGGCGGCGACCTGGAGCTGAGGAAGGCATCGGGTGTGGACTGTGGAGCAAGAAGATGGTGAGGAGGCGCCATCGGCATGGAGCTTCTCACAGCAGAGTACGGGATATAGGATCTGGGATGAGCCGGCAGCTATGGCAAGAAGGTCAAAGTGCAGCAGCAAAGATCCATGAAGCGTGTGTGCTCAAAAATCTTCAGATGAAAGGTATTATACGACTACTGCATAGTGGCCTGAAAGTCTGGAACGATGATTTATGAATGCATAGATTTATCAGCTAGCTAAGAATTAATATGCTAGGTTGCAGGTACTAAGATTATCATTTGCTTTGACATAGGTTAAAGGTACTGAATCTTGTAACTTGTAGACAAGAAAATGTTGAATTCTCTGGGATTTGTTGGTCAGTCATTGGACTCTAGCATTTAAGCAGTTCAGCTGGTGCTCCTTTTTCTATTTTCAGGAATTCTTTGAAAGAAAAGGTACAACACAAGATAACAAACTGTGTGTACAGTTTTCACCTTTCTTGATTGAGTCTATTCTATATTAATATATTTATATATCTCTCATTATTGGTTCGGAGCTTAATGAAGTTACAAATTTTTCATGCAAAGAGGAATATTAAGCTGTGTATGTATAAATGATTCTGAAGTTATTAGCTCTGCTGCCTGATAAGGTATAACTTTAGGTTTACACATTCTGCATTCTGTATTATCATTTAATTTGCATCTTTGTACAAGCTTGAATGTCGATATTTATAATATGGTGGGGTAGAGGTCAAGCTCAAAATATAGGAAGGATTTTGTATGTTTCCAGTATCTCAAAATTATTACCTGTTTTAAAGGATTCTGCTGCGATTTTCCCGTTTCCTGCCCGCTTTCTTCGGTGGTGACTGCTGGACAAGCCGAAGTATGGAGAATTGTGCTGATGTTTACGTTTTGTTTCTGCTGTTGAAAGATAGGATTGATTCTCTTTGATATTCTGATTGCGGTGCATTCTTGCATATGATTGGGTGTTGCTTACAGTCATCAAGGGAAATGGTGTCACAGGATTTCGTGGAGATCGAGTGAGCGACAAAGTGAGTAAGAACCCTATCTCCCTTGGGGTTTCATAAATTTTCTTCCCTTTTGCAGAGAGTTTTCATCTGTTTCTTGTGATTTCGTGTTTCATACAGAATTCAGATTAGCGGACTCACATGACCTTGAGAAATTTGCTACGCATTGAGGCATCAACCAATGACAGGTACCATACTCTTTTCATTTCAATTATTGAAAGAACAGTCTTCACTTTTCAGACATTTTTTCTGTATATATTGTATTGCTTGCATGCTTGTGTAAATAAGATGTAAAGATGAGAAATAGATTGAATGATGTTATTTTAGAACTGATAATAAGCTTACAAAGTAATGCTATTTTTTCTTACTTATGTTAGTAAACATTTTATGATGATAGATTTTGATGTTGTGGCATCGGGAACCATTCTATAAAATGATGTGTTAATTGGATTGCAGCAACATGTGCCATAATTTTTTTCTTTAGGAATGAAGCCTTCTCTTTTAGTTTTTGGGGAAGCTGCCATCTGAATGAGAAGGGGCCAGGAAGATCCATAGTTTGCACTGGAAGACGACCATAATGACCTCTCCCTTTCCACAGAGGTGGCTGAGTTGAGGGAAAAGAGTAGTGTTTGCGATTGTGGCATTTGCAATCCGAGGTCAAACAATCTGCTTCATATGCAGATCTGGGTCTATCAAATACTCTTG
This sequence comes from Poa pratensis, assembly GCA_947311845.1. Lineage (NCBI taxonomy): Eukaryota > Viridiplantae > Streptophyta > Magnoliopsida > Poales > Poaceae > Poa > Poa pratensis. Next base: position 29,418,802 of record CAMZMU010000053.1, on the reverse strand, counting down.
TGCTCGGAGTAGCAATACGGACCCGTCAGGTTTTGAATCGCTTCTCCTGTCCTATCGAATTTGGTTTTATAATTCCACTTTGCCTGGTAGCTTGAATGTCTTGTGAGCTGAATTGGTTGCATAATTCGTCAACTGTAGTGTGGTGATTTTAAGAAATATGTAGTCAAGATACAAGATGGTTCCCTAGATAAACTAACATCACACGGGTCTTTTAACTCAACTTCTTTGCCTATGAAAATGGTTGGGTCAGATACTCATAATTTTCTAAATGCAGCTCCCTTCATTTGTGGTTTTTGTTCACAAAATTTATCAGGCCATGAGGTGCAACGAGTAGCTCTTTTGAATCCAGCTACCTAATGTACTGTTTAATGTCAACCAATTTGTTTTGAGCTTTACTGAAAGACATGTTAATTTCGGAGCATTGGGGATTTTATTTCTCATTTATGAAATGGCTGGTGCTCAGATGATAAATTTTCTTTTGATCCACTGTATGGAATCACTCGGCCGTGTAGATTGTCACCAGCTTTTGTAAGTTCTGCACCTTCGCGTTTCAATTTTGTTTTCCACTTTTAATTCTGCCCTATAGCTTTATTTGCCCATGGGAATTGTGTTACAGACTTACAGCTTAATTATTAGAATTTCCACTTGTGTAGTTAATCGCCTAATTGGATAGATCTACTATTTCTTTTTGTCGGCATTTGCAACTTGCAGAGATAGGGAAGGAGCATGAGGGTCCGAAGGGTTACTCAAAGGGCACTCTTTCACAAGTTCTTGATATACCTCATCACACAACCCTTCCAGTTGCTATAGCATTCCTTGCAATGCGACAAAACTTTTTCTCATGCAGTTTCCAAGGTCATAAATTACCACTGATTATCATTATTCACGTGCTCTATATACTTGTGATTGTGAGACAAATCTCATGTGTTTTTTTGCATTACAAATGTATATGGTCAAGGATGTACTGCACAATCACTTATCGGATATATTTAAATTGTATTTTGAATATCTGATGATAGTGCTTGTGGATGCATGACAGATCAATTTATCCGTTTGTTTGTCCTCCCTTTTTTTTTCTCCACTTCTACATGCTGATGATTTATTCAACATATAATTTGAAACCATGAAGCTTTTGCATAACTCCTAGACCAAATGTATCTAAAGAAAAATCATTAGAAGATGCTAGAGCGGAGTAACAATAACTTAGCCAAACATAAGCTAGGCGGCGAGCCACTAAAGGGGACTTCAACCATGGAGATCCATGGATCAGGAAAATATGCGCAAAAACATAAAGCGGGTTGTGGTTGTCCGAAGCAAAAACTCATTGAGCATAGACAGAGAAGGAGTAACAATACTAGATGGACGAAACGACAAAAATACCTTAGATTAATGAATTTCTATGTCGTATTGTATTTCCGTAGCAACGCACGGGCATTCAACTAGTCAACTCTAATGTTGAGATCCCCCCGCCCCCCTTGAGTATTCTCTTTTTTTCCGTCACGTATACGAGTCGGTCAAACTAGGGTGTGTAGGTACCCATGCGAACAGCGGCATTCATTCCTATTGGCAAACCAAGCATTAAACATGTGAAGCAAATCCTGCTTAACTATATCCCAGTAATGTTTATAAAAGAAGAATGGGAGCCCGCCTGGACCCGGTGCCCCATCAGAGTAGGAGCCAAAGACAGCAGTTTTGATCTCATCTAGAGTAAAACTACCTTCTAGAAATCTATTCTCCTCCGCACTAACTTTTTCACTATCATTGAAGAAGTCTTGTCTAAGTCTAATATCATGTCTGTCCTCATAATGAAAAAGGTCTTTGTAAAAGTCAGTAGCAATTTTAGGCATACCACTGTTTTCATTAACTGGGCCCTCAGGCCCATCTAAGGAACTAATCATTTTCTTTCTTCTTCTTTGATTTGCTACTGCATGGAAGTAAGCAGTATTCCTATCACCCTCAGTAATATCTCTATCTCTAGATCTCTGCTTTGCCTTAATTTCCTCTATCAACCAATAAGTATTCAGTTCCCTAAAAATTGCATCTAATTTACCTCTATCTTCCTCAGATATTTCCTGAGTTTCAGCTTTAATATCAAGAGCATCATACTCTACCATGAGCTCTTTTTTATGTTTCCTAATCTCCTGAAAAGCCTTAGCTTCCCCTGCCATATGTCCATGGCATTTCTAGCTCTTTTGTCTAAAGCCCAAGCCTTGGTAACAATATTAACAAAGTATGGCCTGGTTCTCCACCATTTTTCAAACTTAAAACTCCCTTTTTTTGGTATCTGACCACAGCCAGAATCCCAAAGAAGTGGGGTATGATCACTACCTAATCAAGACAAAGTTTTTGCATGAGCCAAAGGAAAGATGGCCTCAAAACTAGTAGTGCAAAAAATTCTATCAATTCTACTCATGACTGCATTCTCCTGATTATTAGACCAGGTATACATCCTCCCTACTGTGGTCATTTCCATTAATGCCCAGATTTCCACCCAGGCATTAAATTTATCCACCCATCTATAATCTACAATACCAATGCTCTTGTCTTCCTGAGACCTCACTAAATTGAAATCACCTCCAATGATAGCAAGTCCTTCTCAATTTAAGAAAAGTTCATGAAGTTCAGATATAAAGGCTTGCTTGCCCTCCTCGTAAGGAGAACCGTACACAGTAGTTATTCTAACCACATTATTATCAGCTTTAATTTTAACCACTACACTAACTAAGAATCTTTTGATTTCCCAAGCAATAATATCGAAAACATCACCATTAACACCTACTAGAATACCCCCAGCAGAACCAATAGCAGGGAGATAGTTCCAGAAAAAAATTCTATTTCCTAACAATTTTTTCATGAAGGAAGCAGTAAACTTATCTTGTTTAGTCTCCTGAAAACCTATAATCCACTTTCAAAGGGATAATTGTATCTTCTATGCACTTTTTCCTACCAGGAGCCAACAAGCTCCTTGAGTTCCAAAAGGCGTATCTCATAATGCTAGCTTCCTGGGGTGCTTGCCCCGAGATTTTCTAATCACAGTAGTCCAATTTTCATCAAGATCCACTATTATATCATGAGCATGACTACTTCTAGGAGAACATACATCATTTTGCATATCTAAATAACTACAACTACTACTAGCAACAGTAGAAACATCTATGTTTTCTCTAGCATCATCTAAAGCAACTAAATTAGCACCACTGGTATACATCCTCCCTACTGTGGTCATTTCCATTAATGCCCAGATTTCCACCCAGGCATTAAATTTATCCACCCATCTATAATCTACAATACCATTGCTCTTGTCTTCCTGAGACCTCACTAAATTGAAATCACCTCCAATGATAGCAGGTCCTTCTCAATTTAAGAAAAGTTCATGAAGTTCAGATATAAAGGCTTGCTTGCCCTCCTCGTAAGGAGAACCGTACACAGTAGTTATTCTAACCACATTATTATCAGCTTTAATTTTAACCACTACACTAACTAAGAATCTTTTGATTTCCCAAGCAATAATATCGAAAACATCACCATTAACACCTACTAGAATACCCCCAGCAGAACCAATAGCAGGGAGATAGTTCCAGAAAAAATTTCTATTTCCTAAAAAAAAATTCAAGAAGGAAGCAGTAAACTTCTCTTGTTTAGTCTCCTGAAAACCTATAATCCACTTTCAAAGGGATAATTGTATCTTCTATGCACTTTTTCCTACCAGGAGCCAACAAGCTCCTTGAGTTCCAAAAGGCGTATCTCATAATGCTAGCTTCCTGGGGTGCTTGCCCCGAGATTCTCTAATCACAGTAGTCCAATTTTCATCAAGATCCACTATTCTATCATGAGCATGACTACTTCTAGGAGAACATACATCATTTTGCATATCTAAATAACTACAACTACTACTAGCAACAGTAGAAACATCTATGTTTTCTCTAGCATCATCTAAAGCAACTAAATTAGCACCACTGGTATACATCCTCCCTACTGTGGTCATTTCCATTAATGCCTAGATTTCCACCTAGGCATTAAATTTATCCACCCATCTATAATCTACAATACCATTGCTCTTGTCTTCCTGAGACCTCACTGAATTGAAATCACCTCCAATGATAGCAGGTCCTTCTCAATTTAAGAAAAGTTCATGAAGTTCAGATATAAAGGCTTGCTTGCCCTCCTCGTAAGGAGAACCGTACACAGTAGTTATTCTAACCACATTATTATCAGCTTTAATTTTAACCACTACACTAACTAAGAATCTTTTGATTTCCCAAGCAATAATATCGAAAACATCACCATTAACACCTACTAGAATACCCCCAGCAGAACCAATAGCAGGGAGATAGTTCCAGAAAAAAATTCTATTTCCTAAAAAAAAATTCAAGAAGGAAGCAGTAAACTTCTCTTGTTTAGTCTCCTGAAAACCTATAATCCACTTTCAAAGGGATAATTGTATCTTCTATGCACTTTTTCCTACCAGGAGCCAACAAGCTCCTTGAGTTCCAAAAGGCGTATCTCATAATGCTAGCTTCCTGGGGTGCTTGCCCCGAGATTCTCTAATCACAGTAGTCCAATTTTCATCAAGATCCACTATTCTATCATGAGCATGACTACTTCTAGGAGAACATACATCATTTTGCATATCTAAATAACTACAACTACTACTAGCAACAGTAGAAACATATATGTTTTCTCTAGCATCATCTAAAGCAACTAAATTAGCACCACTGGTATACATCCTCCCTACTGTGGTCATTTCCATTAATGCCTAGATTTCCACCTAGGCATTAAATTTATCCACCCATCTATAATCTACAATACCATTGCTCTTGTCTTCCTGAGACCTCACTGAATTGAAATCACCTCCAATGATAGCAGGTCCTTCTCAATTTAAGAAAAGTTCATGAAGTTCAGATATAAAGGCTTGCTTGCCCTCCTCGTAAGGAGAACCGTACACAGTAGTTATTCTAACCACATTATTATCAGCTTTAATTTTAACCACTACACTAACTAAGAATCTTTTGATTTCCCAAGCAATAATATCGAAAACATCACCATTAACACCTACTAGAATACCCCCAGCAGAACCAATAGCAGGGAGATAGTTCCAGAAAAAAATTCTATTTCCTAACAAATTTTTCAAGAAGGAAGCAGTAAACTTCTCTTGTTTAGTCTCCTGAAAACCTATAATCCACTTTCAAAGGGATAATTGTATCTTCTATGCACTTTTTCCTACCAGGAGCCAACAAGCTCCTTGAGTTCCAAAAGGCGTATCTCATAATGCTAGCTTCCTGGGGTGCTTGCCCCGAGATTCTCTAATCACAGTACTCCAATTTTCATCAAGATCCACTATTCTATCATGAGCATGACTACTTCTAGGAGAACATACATCATTTTGCATATCTAAATAACTACAACTACTACTAGCAACAGTAGAAACATCTATGTTTTCTCTAGCATCATCTAAAGCAACTAAATTAGCACCACTGGTATACATCCTCCCTACTGTGGTCATTTCCATTAATGCCTAGATTTCCACCTAGGCATTAAATTTATCCACCCATCTATAATGTACAATACCATTGCTCTTGTCTTCCTGAGACCTCACTGAATTGAAATCACCTCCAATGATAGCAGGTCCTTCTCAATTTAAGAAAAGTTCATGAAGTTCAGATATAAAGGCTTGCTTGCCCTCCTCGTAAGGAGAACCGTACACAGTAGTTATTCTAACCACATTATTATCAGCTTTAATTTTAACCACTACACTAACTAAGAATCTTTTGATTTCCCAAGCAATAATATCGAAAACATCACCATTAACACCTACTAGAATACCCCCAGCAGAACCAATAGCAGGGAGATAGTTCCAGAAAAAAATTCTATTTCCTAACAAATTTTTCAAGAAGGAAGCAGTAAACTTCTCTTGTTTAGTCTCCTGAAAACCTATAATCCACTTTCAAAGGGATAATTGTATCTTCTATGCATTTTTTCCTACCAGGAGCCAACAAGCTCCTTGAGTTCCAAAAGGCGTATCTCATAATGCTAGCTTCCTGGGGTGCTTGCCCCGAGATTTTTTAATCACAGTACTCCAATTTTCATCAAGATCCACTATTCTATCATGAGCATGACTACTTCTAGGAGAACATACATCATTTTGCATATCTAAATAACTACAACTACTACTAGCAACAGTAGAAACATCTATGTTTCCTCTAGCATCATCTAAAGCAACTAAATTAGCACCACTGGTCACATCACTGGCAGGAACAGCTAATTCTGTTACCTCCTCTACATTATTATCAGAGGCATCACAATCTATTATTTCACTAATGTGTATTCCTACTTTACCAGCAATAACTTCTAATTCATTTGATTGCAGGATACTAAAAGGATTGGATCTCATTATACCTGCCATTTTCTTGTTAGGAATCTCCAGATTGCGCCTCATTTTACTTTCTTTAGCCTTTTCCATCACATTCCTTGAGCTATCTATCCTTGCACTCCTCCTGCTGGGTTGAACAGGACCCCACTTTGACTTCTTGCTGATTCTATTATCATCCTGACCACCATTTCCCGTGACAGACAAGTCATCAAAGCTGGGCATGATATCCTCTGGCAACTGTACCTCCTGAGCTTTCGTTTCCTCCACAAGCTCTAGTTTCTGAGAGAAAGACATCCCATGTTCTTCCAACCAGTATGCATTAGCTTCATTCCTAGCATCAGAGTTCCTCTTAGCGCTGCCATCCCAGATAAAGCCATTGCTATTCACTACCCCTCTCTCCACCAGTAGTTTGTACACAGCAGAGCCACTAAGCATCGCACCCTCAGGAATCTCACTTGCATTCCCCACATGTTGTCTGCCATTTGTTCCACTGCCTCCATTTTTGCTACTGTTTTGAGAGGTGTTAGAACTCCTTCCTGATTCTGACTTTCTACCATCAGAATCCATTGTCTCTCTGGGACCATTGTTAATATCAGCATCCTTTTCTTCACTATCCTTGGTTTCCTTAAAATCAGCTGGCTTCCTTCTAGCATCCACTACAGTATCCATTTCCATTTCAAACTGCAGTTGATACAAGCCACCGTGGTAATGAACCAGTCTATTTTGGGGCACTTTGGTTGGATCTCTAACTCTAATCTTGACCCTCACCACTTCTGAGCAGTCCTTGCATACACTCATCCAGTCTACATCCAGAAGTATGCCACAAGTTGAAACAACTTGTTCCAGAGCTCCCCATTCACACCATTGGGAGTCCAGACCAGTCACCTTCATCCATGCTTCCTTAACTATTTCAACAGGCTCTACAGCTTGACAGCCCCATTTCTCCACTCTAACCCAGACATCACTCTTGCCTAAGCCAAACCTGGGGTAACCAATCACTTGCTCTACTGGCAGATGAGGTTGGAATTGCACCAGGAAGCACCATTGACCCAGATCTGTAATCTGCCATGGCCAATTGGTTTTGTAGATATCAGAGAACTCTTTGGCTAGTTCCTCTTTTGATATCTCCCCTTCCTCAATCACCACCATACCACAGTTTTTGTTACTTACCACAGGATTTGCAACTACCTCGGGACACTCAATGTGATAGAAATCTAGACCAGGTGCAGCACTGCCTATGTATTTTGCCATTTGCCTTGGCCTTTTCTTCACAGGACAGTCCTCCACTGGATGAGAAGTAGATTTGCAGATGAAGCACATCTGCTTCTTTTCACAGCTTTGCTTGAAATGGCCTAGTTCACCACAACCCATGCAGATAGTGTCACAGTAGCTCATCTGATGGAATTCGATGACTCAATGGGCATTAGAAATTTTACCGGAAATGAAACAAGAAACAAATTAATGTTACAAGTAGACAAGAAGTGCTACGAAGTATTTTCAGTTTTAACGAAATTTAATGTTCAGAACTACTCCCTTCGTTTTTAAATTAATTGAGATTTAAGGTTTGTCCTAAGTGGAAAATATACAAATGTCACCACGCAACTCTTGTACAGACATTTTACTGCGACGCTTGCTAGATGCTGCTCCTCCGCATGAATTGCAAAATTAATAATATCAGGTAAAATGGTTGCAGAATTGGATGAGAGAATAATATTTTTTTGTTTTCTCTTATCTGACTATCTAAGAGATTATTTCTTGATAAGAAAGATAAGATATTATTCTTCATTGCATGAAATGTGTTTTTTATTACGCCTTTCTAGTTTAATACTTACTCTATCACAAAATATATAACGTTTTGATAGGCTAGATTGAGGTAGTACTAACCATCTCGTAATTTTAGAAGTATAAAAATATTAATTATTCAACCTACACTAAAAATATATTTTTTATAAATAACACCTATCTAGATGATATAGAATGATCAACTTGCTAAAACATTTTATAATAGGGGAGAGCGGGAGTATAAGAGAAGACCGCAAATCCTATACGGCGCCAGTTAGTGGCGTGTAAGGGGAGCGCCGCCTGAAGGAATTCCCACACGACGCATTCTTGGGCCGGCCCACTTATCTTTTTTTTTTCTTTTTTTTTTCTTTTCTCTTTCTGTTTTTCTTTTTTCGTTGTAGTTTCTTTTCTATTTCTGTTTTCGTTTTTCTTTCTATTTTTTCTTTTTCTTTTCTGTTTCGTTTTTTTAAATGGTTCTAAATTTGAAAATGGTTCCAAAATTGAAAATGGTTCCAATTATGAAAATGGTTCAATTTTGAAAATGGTTCCAAATTTGAAAATGGTTCCAAATTTGAAAATGGAGCCAAAATTTTGAAAATGGTTCCAAAATTGAAAATGGTTCCAATTTAAAAAGCTTTCGAATTTAAAATGGTTCCAAATTTAAAAATGGTTCAAAATTTGAGAAAAATCATTTTTGGAAATGGTTCCATTTTTTTAAATATTTTAAAAAATGGTTCCAAATTTAAAATTGTCCATTTTTGAAAATGGTTCCATTTTGAAAATGGTTCCAATTTAAAATGGTTCCAAATTAAAAATCGGTTCCCAATTTAAAAAATGTTCATTTAATAAAATGGTTCCATTTTGAAAATGATTCCAAATTTAAAAATGGTTCATTTTTTAAAATGGTTCCAAATTTAAAAATGGTTCTGAATTTAAAAATTGTTCAGTTTTGAAAATGGTTCCGAATTTTTAAAATGGTTCATATTTTGAAAATATTCAGATTAATAAAATAATCGTGTTTTAAAAAATAGATTTGAATTTATTTTCGGATTTTCTTACAGATTTGGAAAACACACGTACAATGAAACAAGCGAAATGTTTTTTTCGCACGCATAATCTATTGGGCCGCGGCCCACTTAAGGAAGCTGTAGGCGGCGCTGCGCTAAAGCGCCGCTAACCAGCGACGTAAAGGACCTCCCAGAGAAGACTGACTGACTAATAAGCGTACATGTTCTAATGGGCTCCATAGAGTATTTTCCTCTTCCGTTTTGAGGATAAAGGCCTCTTTAATCTTCCTATCGATAGGAGATCTGTAAAAAGAAAACGTGGACTCGTATGGCATTTGGGCCAACTAGTCCATTAACAACAGAATTTGAGATTAGCTTCTCCATAATTGTCCCTACTGAACAGAAGAGGCCTGCCCAGTTCAGCGCTTATAAACTGCCAGTACCAGGCCGTCTGCTTGGTGGATCGCCACACAAAAAAAAGGGCTAGTCTTTCTACTTTGAAACCGTAAAAAAAAATGCGTTATGTGAAATCCACTTTGACTCCCGGGTGCATATGCACCCGGTATTTAAAAAACAAATGTAAAAAATTCTGAAATAAAATTTCACGGATGCATATTTATATTATATATGTTTATCAAAGTCGTTTCGTGAAAATCCGACATTTTTTATAGCCTGTGCAAAAAAGACAAAAAAAAGGTCTCGTGAAAAGGCTTATTTTAGCACCAAAACTTGTCTTTTTTACACAAGCCATATAAAATGTCGGTTTTTCGTGAAACGATTTTGTAAACACATAGGATGTTGCAATCTATACGCTAACATTTTTTTGGCATTTCAAAATATGTTTAAAATGCATTTCAAATAAAGGGTGCATATGCACCCGAGAGTCAAAATGCCTCTCTTGTTGTGTGAAATTAACTTAAAAACAGTGTGACTCATCACAAGAAAATTTTGTTGCCCATTTTGCTTCGCGCTGTTTGGAAGTTTATTTTATTTAAACCGTAGGTCGTGCATTGATGATGACAAGCGAAGGACACTAAATGAATGAATTTCTTAATACCACATGTCCCTTTTTCACCTTTGAGCCTCCACCGACCCTGATATCTCAACCTGTTGCTTATTGTTTCTGTTGCTTATTGTTTCTTATTGTGGCTTTTTTGTACAGGCCACAATATAACGATTTGGGAGCTACAAATTTGCACGATGGTAGATCTAGACAATATCTATATCCGGGAATTTTTTCACGGTTTTTGGAAACTAAAAAATGTGGATTTCGAATTTTTGAAAAAATGAGCTCCATGTAGCTCGGCCTCCAAAAATCCACTCTCTATCTGAACCTCTACATCTTGGATTGATGTTGATACGGCAGTCTTATAATACTATCCTTCAGCTAGCATCATGAGTTACGCAAGGAGGCCTATATTAAGTTATACCATTAGTTGGGCAATTGTTGTTGGTCCCTGAATAGTATAAGCCAGAATCAGACTAGTGACCTAACAAGATCTGGGTTCCTGATTATTTAGGAGTACATGCGGCTATCAATACGGAACCATGCAATCTAGTACTAGATCCGCAGCCATCACGACTGCGATACATAATATAGATTACATCTAAAGCTGGCCAATATAGTTCAGCGATCATCGCCATCGACAGTGCTATTCCAGATTATACTCTGGACTTGTAGCAATTGATGGTTCAGAGTCCAAACAATTCCATGTGGAATTCAGTAGTATATTGAGGTGCCAGAGATAACTGGATAGACGATTCATGAAGAAATGTAGTGCTAACGACGAAAGAGAACTATCTAACATTGACATTTACGCCTGAGCCTCAACCACAAACAATAGAATTACAGAACATGATTTTAGCTCTAGGTCATTGGTCTATCAGACATTCAGACCACAGCTCGCCCAGATTGCAAACTCTGGCAGAATTTGATGCTTTCAGGATCTACCATATAAACAGAAGATGCAACTTTCGAGCTCATCATCAAGCTAAGTTAGCACTGAAAATTTGCAACACACCTTCTAGTTTCAGGTGTTCAGATTCAGGCAACAATCGTTGCCTTCACGCAGAGATAGCTTCCTCTTTCTTGCATCTTGCAATGCAAGCTTGTGAATATACGCTGCTGTCAAATTATTAATGAAAGTTTCTGTGTTCAAAAAAAAAAAAATCCTCTGTCGTCGCAGGTTCCAATCCTTCGATTATCCAGTAACGGTTTTTTCTCTCTGGAACAATCAAGTCTACATATGTTAGCTCGCACTCGGCTTTGCTCGCCACTCCGAGCATATACCCAGTATATTGCAATGCCAATCAAGCTCGATTTACACTATGATAAGCCAAGAACCCCGAGAATTCAGTATTACCACTTGCATCAGTGAGAGTGACAGACCAGAGAAGATGGTGCTGCGAAACAAAAGCAACCATCTGATTGGTGGTGGACCCATGTTATGATTGTTATCACGATCAGCAACAGCGACAGGGAAACATCAGGGTAAGTGACCACCAACGTTTGATCGACCGAAAATTGTACAGAACAAATAAGCACCAACGTATATTAGTATATACTCCGTAGCACACAAGAGCTAACGGCCGCCCAAAGGTTTTGAGGCGTGCCGGACCAAAAATGGATCCCACTCGCGGCGTCCAAACTCGTTTTTGGTCCGGCGCGGCCCAATTTTTGGTCCGGCACACTCAGCCCACGCCATCCACTTGGGGAGTCGATGGGCTGTACCGGAGGAAACGGCGCGTTCGCCCACGTCGGCCTCCGACGTGCGGGCCAGCCCTGTCATTGAGACACGTGACTGACTGCGGCGGGTCAGCTGAATTAATGGCGTACAGCGTCTCGGTTTCCCAGCCGGGTGCAGCGAGACGTCGTCTCAGCCCTCTGCGGCGAGGAAGCGTCTGCGCCACGGCGGCGTCAATGCAGACGAGCGCGTCTTCTGAAGCGTCGCCGTAAATGGGGGGCAGGCGGGCCGGTGGCCGGAGTTAAGGCGCGCTCATCCGCTCGCCTCCCCGGCCGCTATATAGAGGCGGGTTCCTCGCCGTCTTCACCACAACACTCCACTACATTTTCTCCACCTAGCCATGGATCCTCCCCGGGAGTCGTCGCATCGCCGCAGGGAGCACCGTTCTGAACAGCTGTCGCTCGTCGTGTTGCGCGACTCTCGCCTCCGTGCAAGCCGGCCTTCACCGAACGACCATGAGGCGGGCTCATCTGTGCCTCCTCCTCCTCCGCCTTGTCCTCCTCTGCCTCCTCCTCATCCGCCATCGGCGGACCTGCTCACGGAGACGGAGGCGTGGGAACTCATCCGCACCAACACGCCGGTGCTGGCGAACTGCCGCCTCCCCGAGGGGTGGGTGATGAACCCAGCTCACGTCCCGGTTGCGCCTCGGCTCACCGGCCAGGCACGCCTCGACTACATCTCCATGTGCCAGTAGACCATGTCGCCGGAGCTGTACGACGACGTGAGGTACGAGCCAAACTCGGCGTACTGGGACGAGCAGCTCGAGGTGGAGCACGCCTACCGCCTCAACTCCTTATTCGCACGCGAGACGTCTGCGAGCTGGTTCCACTCCGACGACGACGTCCTCACCAACACCTCCGACGAGGGCTTCACGACCGGCATGGAAAGGGAGAGGGTTCGCTACGAGACGGCGAAGGAGGCACCTCGCGCAAGATCAGAACAAGGCCGCATGCAACCTCCTCCGCCACAACCTCAACAAGAGGCGGAGGAGGTTGACGGTGACGATGACGGCTTCGAGAAATGGTTGTCGCCGCAGTGGGACGCAGGCGAGATGCAGCGCGCCATTGAGGCGGACATAGCCTCCACCACCACCCAGCCTCCTGTGCCGCCGTCCGCCACCACCGGCTACCTCAATTGTCTCTGCTCCGACTGCCGTCGGGCACATCTACCTGCGTTGAAGGGCTCCTGCCCGAACTGCCGGTGCCCGGCGTGCCACCCTTCATATTAGGTGTAGTCTAGGTTTTAATTTCTTTTTGACGCGAAGGTCTAGGTTTTAATTTGAACAAATTATGTTAGTTTTAAATGAATTATCTCTAGTTTGATCGAAATTTCACTGAAATCTATGTACTTTCGTATTTGACGAAAAAAATGTGCACTGCGGGTGTGGAGCGACGGCGCTCAAGTATGCAGGCCGTCCGGACGCCCGTCTGGACGGCCTTTGGACGCACATTTGGGGCGCCGCGATTAGAGAATCCAAGGCCAGACGCACCCAATCTCTGCGCAAAGATGGCAAGACGCATGGGTTCATGTCTTCTTGTTCCAAAGGTTCACAAGAATAAGCTAAGACCAATGTAGACGGTTGCACATAGCGCACGACTAGCGCATCCGTGTTCTGCCAAACATGCAGGAGTGCAAATACAAAAAAAAAAAAAAAAAGTGGGGGGGCATACTCTTTGAATGCCTGGCTAGCTACGATGATCAGAGGAGGCAGCAGTGTACCACTGATGAAACGACTGCCAGCTCGGACAGAAGATGAAGATTTCGTTCTGGTATTGCCGGATCCTGTATCACGGCGTACATTGCACGGGCCGGTAGATTTGTTTGACTTTGCCCAAACTAGGCCGTTACATTGGTTAGGCGCGTACGTTTTGTGCCTTTTATTTCCTGTCTAGTGTTTGGAATAGAATAGCCTGCTGGAGTCTCCTATGATGCTCTGAATTTATTGTCCTCTTTCTTCGTGAGCAGCAACAATCGTTCGTCGGCCACATCCGATCGAGCTCTACGACGCATCTTTTTTTCAACTATGTAGGCGCGTGTTGCCGTGCCTGTCCATTAGGTAAATATATTATTAGGAATAGATAAAAACATATTTGGATTGTTGAAAATGGGGTGCAACCTCATGCAGAAACATAGGTACCGGATATGGAGTTACTGGAAAAAAAAGAGTAGATAGGTTGGTGAAGTTAACATCTGTGTGGTGATAGATATGAACAAACCTTGACATACATGAGCTGATGAGCATTCATGATAAACATAAACTTAAGAATTCCTAAGAACTTTAATGAGTTTTTTGTCACAAAAATGTTGCAAGATAACATCGACGCACCTAGGATTCATCCAGGTCGTGAGAGCATGATTGGAAGGGTGCATCTAGGTTTTCCCCGTTCGTGAGGATGGGCGAGGGCTGCGGGGAAGGTGGGGTGCGGAAGGGACAACACCCAGAGTTGACGCCGATTGTGATGTGCACGTGGCTATATCAGGACCATCCGTCCGAGATCGAACAAGTGAACTCCGTTTTGATCTCCAGAGTAGCGGGCCTACGGGACATCTGGCAAAGGAGCAGCCCACGTGGGGGTAAACGACGCATCAAACGGTTGTGAAACGGTGGGACCGGCGATCCGATGGCTAAAATCACCGGGAGCGTAAGAGAGCTCCTCTTCGGTGCTGTTTTAATGTGACTAATGTGCATTCTCCCTTCGCGTTTGGAGAGGCCTCATGGGCTGGCTTGGCCTTGGGATTCTTGACACCTCCTATTGACATTCCTTTACCACGGTCAAAGAGTGGTGGTGTTCCATTGTCGGGGTCAATGGTCCGCGGCGAAAGGGTATTTCCTCTCTTGTGATCATTGCCACGTGGGAGCTTTAGAACGAGGGTAATGTTAGAGGTTTTAGAAACGTTGCCACTATGCCGAATTTGATTTTGTTAGCTATATTGGGGTACCTAGGGCGCAAAACATTTGAGCGCTATTCTTCGGCGAGAGTCATCACTTTTGTAACCGAGCTTTTTGACTCAATTTGTAACCTTTTAAACCCTTCTTAATCAATGAATAGACAACGCTTTTATCTTGTTTTGAATAAAGCAAATAATTCTCTATAAGCAAGTTGGTCCGTCTGACAAAAAGTTACTCCCTCCGTATCAAAATATAAGACTTTGGATCTATCTACCACACACATATATTTAGACATGTTTTAGTGCAAGGTTCACATAAATCTTGCACTAAAACATGTCTAGATACATGTGTGTGATAGATAGATCCAAAGTCTTATATTTTGATACGGAGGGAGTAGTTACTAGGGTCTATATCTTGGTGGTTGGTGCTATGCCAAGCTAGTTTGTTGGCAACTGTAATCTACACAATATGAAAAACACAAGTGGACGAGGTGGTTTTCATTCGAGCCTTATAGTTACCCACCTAATGGTTGTGGACAACTCCACTAGTCACTCATATACTTATAACCTCTTAGTTGCATACATTACGGCCTGATGACTCTTATGTACTTTTATATATAATTATCATTTGTCTGTTTTGGTGACTATAACCTCGTATGTATCGAGTTTCGTGCAAAATCTGAACACAAATAATTCATATTTCGGACTATGCAGGAATAACAAAATCTATCAGAGTTTGGTGAGTTGAGAATTTTGCACTATTCACAACTTTGAGATTGAGATTGTCATTTTTTGCACAACCAAATATAACATAGTTTTATTTAACATTTTACACGTGGTAGAAGACAACATAACTACATCCAGAATTTTCTTTTTTTTAGTTTTAAATAGCGACAACCCTCAAAATGGGGCTACCGCCGGCTAAACCGGAACTAAATGGGACTTGGTGGATAAATCGTATATAGATTTGTTTAGCGGCAACATACTCAAAAAGCTATAGCAAGTCTATAACGGAATTATTTAAAACTTTGGTTTTTTCTTCAAAATATGATTTTTAAATTTTGCAAAATATAGAGGTATGCGAAGCCCGAGCTACACATCGCCTTTAGACGGAAGCCCTAAATTACCCGTAACTACAATATGCTAAAACAGTCAATATCAGAATTTACCTTTGTTTACGTCCTCGTGTATTTTTTTTGCCAGAAAATACAGGATAAACCGTACGTCAAAGTCTCCGCTCCGTGCCACACACAAAGTCGTATTCATCAGTCATTCACTACAGGAACGAGGCTCTATGCCGACGGCGTTTTGTCGGACCCGTCGGCGTAGCCTCCGACGAGGCCGGCCCACGGACACGGCCGTCGGCGTATGATATGCCGTCGGCATAGGACTTCTAACCCGACGGCAGCCGTCGGCGAATCTCCGGCCGTCGGCGTAGCATCAGAACTGAAAAAGGTGACGTCGTCGCCTCCTCTACGCCGACGGCTTAGCCATCGGCAAATAATAAAAGAATTTTAATATTTATTTTTTTAATCTTCATTTTTATGCGTAGAGCTACGCCGATGGCTTTGCCGTCGGCATATGAACCATGTTTTTTTTAATAATCTTCGTTTTTATGCACAGAGCTACGCCGATGGCTTTGCCGTCGGCATATGAACCATGTTTTTTTTAATAATCTTCATTTTTATGTATTTATTTATTACTCTCAATTAAATTTAATATGTTATTTATTCATTTTTATGTATTTATTTATTACTCTTAATTAAGTTTAATATGTTTTTTTTTATGTATATAGCTACACCGAATAGCTATATGTATATAGTTTCGCCGAATAGTTACCATGTTTTTTTATAATCTTCATTTTTATGTATTTATTTATTAATCTCAATTAAGTTTAATATGTTTTTTATTCATTTTTATGTATATAGCTACACCGAATAGCGGTCTCCACCCATATAAAATGACGTCGCGAATCTTGTCTCTCAGAATCCCACTTCGGGCGAAACGGAGGGAATCTTTGCAATAGTTGGGTAGATCTTGGTTTTGGATGTTCCTATGTCCTAACCAAACAAAACCAAGCAAAAAAGTCCATTGGTCTACCCCCTTTAGACGTCGTTCAAGGGGGTAGAAGAAAACGTTAGGGTTTTTCCAGCGGGTCTAGGGTTTCGCCGAAGCGGGGCCCTGGAGCGTCGGAACCCCACCCAAACCTAGGTTGTGCCATACCATATGTGTAAAAGTGTGTTGTGTGTTGTAAATGTCCAAGATCCTACTCCGGGGTATGACCGGCTTCACCGACCGCACTTTCTCTCTACTAAGTTTCTGCAAACTTAGAGGTGAAAACTCCCGTTTCGAGCGAACCGGGGGCAATCTTGTGAGAACTTGTGATAATAGTTGATTTTCCATGTTCCTATGGCCTAACCAAACACAACCAAGCAAAAAAGTCCACTGGCCTACCCCTTTAGACGTCGTTTAAGGGGGTAGACGCAAACGTTAGGGTTTTTCCAGCGGGTCTAGGGTTTCGCCGAAGTGGGGCCCCGGAGCGTCGGAACCCCACCCAAACCTAGATTGTGCCATACCATATGTGTACAAGTGTGTTGTAAATGTCCAAGATCCTACTCCGGGGTATGACCGGCTTCACCGACCGCACTTTCTCTCTACTAAGTTTCTGCACTTAGAGGTGAAAACTCTCGTTTCGGGCGAACCGGGGGAAATCTTGTGAGAACTTGTGATAATAGTTGATTTTCCATGTTCCTATGTCCTAACCAAACACGACCACGCAAAAAAGTCCACTGGTCTACCCCCTCTCGGCTTCGGTCAAGGGGGGTAGACGAAAACGTTGACTTTTTTCCAGCGGGTCTAGGGTTTCGCCGATGCGGGACCCGGAGCGTCGGAACCCCACCCAAACCTAGGTTGTGCCATAACATATGTATACAAGTGTGTTGGGTGTTTTGAATGTCCAAGATTTTACTCCGGTGTGTGACCGTCTTTAGCGGCATCACTTTCTCTCTACTAAGTTTCTGCACTTATAGCTGAAAACTCCCGTTTCGGGCGAACCGGGGTCAATCTTGTGAGAACTTGTGATAATAGTTGATTTTCCATGTTCCTATTGTCTAACCAAACACAACCAAGCAAAAAAGTCCACTGGTCTACCCCCTTTAGACGTCGTTCAAGGGGGTAGACGAAAACGTTAGGGGTTTTCCAGCGGATTCAGGGTTTCGCCGAAGCGGGGCCCCGGAGCATCGGAACCCCACCCAAACTTAGGTTGTGCCATACCATATGTATACAAGTGTGTTGTAAATGTCCAAGATCCGGCTCCGGGGTATGACCGGCTTCACCGACCGCACTTTCTCTCTACTAAGTTTCTGCACTTAGAGGTGAAAACTCCCGTTTCGGGCGAACCGGGGGCAATCTTGTGAGAACTTGTGATAATAGTTGATTTTCCATGTTCCTATGGCCTAACCAAACACAACCAAGCAAAAAAGTCCACTGGTCTACCCCCTCTCTGCTTCGGTCAAGGGGGTAGACGAAAACGTTGACTTTTTCCAGCGGGTCTCGGGTTTCGCCGATGCGGGGCCCCGGAGCGTCGGAACCCCACCCAAACCTAGGTTTTGCCATACCATATGTATACAAGTGTGTTGGGTGTTTTGAATATCCAAGATTTTACTCCGGTGTGTGACCGTCTTTAGCGGCATCACTTTCTCTCTACTAAGTTTCTGCACTTATAGCAGAAAACTCCCGTTTCGGGCGAACCGGGGTCAATCTTGTGAAAACTTGTGATACTAGTTGATTTTCCATGTTCCTATTGCCTAACCAAACACAATCAAGCAAAAAAGTCCACTGGTCTACCCCCTCTCGGCTTCGGTCAAGGGGGTAAACGAAAACGTTGACTTTTTTCTGGCGGGTCTAGGGTTTCGCCGATGCGGGGCCCCGGAGCGTCAGAACCCACCCAAACCTAGGTTGTTCCATACCATATGTATACAAGTGTGTTGGGTGTTTTGAATGTGCAAGATTTTACTCCGGTGTGTGATCGTCTTTAGCGGCATCACTTTCTCTCTACTAAGTTTCTGGACTTATAGCTGAAAACTCCCGTTTCGGGTAAACCAGGGTCAATGTTGTGAGAACTTGTGATAATAGTTGATTTTCCATGTTCCTATGGCCTAACCAAACACAACCAAGCAAAAAAGTCCACTGGTCTACCCCCTCTCGGCTTCGGTCAAGGGGGTAGACGAAAACTTTGACTTTTTTCCAGCGGGTCTAGCGTTTCGCCGAAGCGGGGCCCCGGAGAGTCGGAACCCCACCCAAACCTAGGTTGTGCCATACCATATGTATACAAGTGTGTTGGGTGTTTTGAATGTGCAAGATCAACCATTGTACGGAGAAAAGATCGGGGTAGATATGCGGGCCCCACCAGACTAGGTTTTCGCTGGAAAAGGATAGCCGGAGCACCAGAATAATTTGCGTGTGGCCCTACCATATAATACAATAAATTATAATAAAACTTTATAAATTCATAATGAAATAAATTATAATGTTTAAAATATTAATAAAATTGCTTTTTCTGAGACAAATTAATAAAATAGCTAAAAATGAAAAAAAAACACATATGCACTAAAACGGCCCGGCCCACCCCGTGGCTCTCTCTCACCCATCTCTCTCCCCGTTCCCAAACCCGCAGCCGCCACAGCCCGACCCCGCCGCCGCTGCGCCGCCCCGCACCCTCCACCATGCCCCTCTCCTCCGCCCCCGGCCGCCCCTTGCCGTCCTCTCCGTCCGCCGCCCGCCCCTCGCCCCGGCCCAACCCCGCCACTGCAGCTCCCCGTGTGCCGCCGCCACAGCCCCGCCCCCGCCCTCCGTTGCCCGCCCCAACCCCGTGCCCACCCCCAGCCCGGCCACAGCCCCGCCCCGTCCTCACCTCGTGCCCGCCCCAGCTCCTCCCTCCGGCTCTAGCCCCTCTCCTAGCTCCGGCCACAGGTCCAGCTCCTCCCGGCTCCGGCCCCAGCTCCTCCTAGCTCCGGCGCCGACTCCGCCCCGACTCCGGCCCCGAAGAAGGTACGGCCATTTTTTGTTAGATAGTAGATCAAATGCAAGTTTTAATTTTCTGTTAGAATTAGTTGTTGGTGTTAGTGTTAGTGTTAATTTTAGTGTTAGGATTAGTGTTAGTGTTAGTGTTAGTTGTTAGTGTTAGTGTTAGTGTTAGGGTTAGTGTTAGTTGTTAGGGTTAGTTTTAGTGTTAGTTGTTAGTGTTAGTTTTAGTGTTAGTGTTAGTTGTTAGTGTTAGGGTTAGATTTAGTTGTTAGTTATAGAATTTTTGTTTTAAGCATTTTCATGAATATTTATGTTGTCAGACATGTGTGCTAATGTTTATTTTTTTTGCTTTTTCAGATGACGTTGCTTCCCACCAGCCAACACCGTCGGTCCCGCGCGTCGTTGCGGGGCTTCTTCTCCAGCTGAGGAGGGGCCGCCTCGGTGCCCCTGTTTCGTCGCCCCGCTTCCAGAGCACGTCCTCGACCTTCTCCGGCCACCGATCACGCTTCGAGGGTATAAATATTTCGCCTCTCTTGTTGTATAGGTTTATTTTTGTCTAGATCACCAAGTCAGTCGCGTAACCCGAGTCAGATCCCGTCCGGAAGGGTTACAAATTTATAAATATGCAGGATTGTCCATCTTTGCATATTTATAACCGTAACTCTTTCATATTGTCTATCTTGGACAGTCCGAGTATGTGTAGATCGAGTCGTGTTCCATGTTCTACCCCTTCGTGAGACGGAATTTCGGTAGCACCTCCCCGTTGTTCTTCGGATGCACACCCTCTCGGCTTGACAAGCTCGAGACGTGTATTCTGAAGAACAGCGGGGAGGTGCTGCCGAAATTCCGTCTCGGGTCAGGGTAGAACATGGAGCACGACTCGACCTACATGTACTCGGGCGGGATAGGCCCCTACCTATTAGAAGTGTAGGTGAACCTTTGCATGCTGTAAAAGATAAAATTTGGCCGTAATTAATCTGGTGACACTTAATAAATTTATTATTACTTGGTGCATATTATGAAATGCGTTGTTGTTTGGCTCCCAATAAATCAGAGGATGGCTGATAATGGGTGGATGTACAGTGGCCGTAACAGTAAGACTGAAAGAACAACTGAGTGGGAATGGAAGACTGATTTATTAGTGAAGGAGTTAGGGCGTGGTTCAAAAAAGTCAGGAGTTCGTCCAAGGTGCCCTTGCACTAATTGCAATAATCGTCAACGTCAGGGAAATGATTTAATGACTAGACACCTTTGGTTGTCTGGGTATATGCCTAACTACGTCACGCTGGTCGACTTTGCTCAGTACGAACGTGACAAAGTTGAGGTGATGCGGCAGCGGATCGATGGCAATGAGCACGATGGGATTAGAGGCTTGCTAGATAGTGATAGTGAGAATGAGAACCAACTTAATTATGAGAGTGATGATTCGAGGTGACGGTCTTTTATGTCTTTATGCTTAGTATTTATTTTTCAACATGCTTCTTAAATGCATTACGTCTTTATCCTTAGTGTCTACATTTTATTATGTCTTTATGCTTTAGTATTTATTTTTAAACATGCTTCTTAAATGCATTACATCTTTATGCTTAGTGTCTACATTTTATTATGTCTTTATACTTACTTGTTTTCTCTTTCTCAATGCAGGTGATTGAACAATATGAGCCAAGGCAAGGAAAACTCGGAGACCTTGCTTAATAAGCTGCGCCAAGAGAAGCCTGGAGTTAGACGAAGTGACCGAGGAACAATTCTCAATCCACGTTACGTCGAGCCTGGCGATGCGCGAGGAGGACGAGGACGAGGTTGAGGACGAGGTGGAGGAGACGTGGAGCATCCACCCTCCGCTTCTGGCGACGGGGGTTCCGAGTTGCCCTCCGCTTCTGGCGACGTGGCTTCCCAGTTCCAGTTGGAGGACGAGGTGGAGGACGAGGCGGAGATGGAGGTGGAGCACGAGGTGTCGTGGCGAAGCGGGAGTCCCCGACGAGAACATGGAGCCTACTAGCGAGGAGGGGAAAGCCATCATTATTCCTAACAGAATTGAGTAAATGCACTAGTAGGAAACTGTCTGTCTATAGACAGCCATTTTGTGGCGCACCAAGAAAGCCATGCGCCAAAAAAATATTTCTGTGGCGCACTCCAAGAGGTGCGCCACAGAAAGTCTGGACATTTTGTGGCGCACCCAGACCACATGCGCCACAGATAGCTGGTGGGCCCCACCACCAATCATTGGTTTTCGAATTTTGGGGTCCTTTCTGTGGCGCATGGTTCAGATGCGCCACAGAAATGCTGTGGTCATGCGCCACAGAAAACCTGGTGGGGTCCACACCAATGATTGGTGGAAAGGCAATTCTGTGGCGCATGGGACCACATGCGCCACAGAATTTCCACTTTCTGTGGCGCATGGGGAGGCATGCGCCACAGAAAGCAAACATTCTGTGGTGCATGTGGGCCCATGCGCCACAAAATTTCTTTCCCAGATGTACAAAAGGGGAAAAGCCCCCCTTCCCCTACCCATTTGCTCTTCTTCTTCCTCCTCCACCTAGCTCGTGTTCCTCCTCCCTCCCATCCCATTTTGCTCACACTTTTCTCCATTTTTTGTAGTTAAACCTATTTGGTTGATAGATAATTGTTGAGGGCCGGGAGGCCCCCCATATATACTCTCCTCCTCTCTCCCACATCTCTTTTCCTCCGCTATTTTCTCTCCAACAGCACACACTCTCTCGTCCATCGCGATCACGTCTCGGAAACTAATCTACTATGTGAGGAAAGTTGGATGGACGTGCATATGCATGTTTTGCGTTGCCGGCGGTGTGTGGATGCTTGTATGTTGTAGGTGAAGTTTGCACGATGGCATGACGATGATTATATACATGAAGCTTGTGTGTTGTGCATGAATGGGTCCGGAAGAAACTTTTTGTTGTTGCTTGCGCCGGCGTGGTGCATGGATGTTTGCCGAAATGTTGATTAATTTTCATTTCGGCAAATTTTTGCACCACCCATATGTCATACTTTTAAGAGGGGTCATGCCGAATTTTTTCGGCGACCTTGCATGCATATGTGTGTCTGTGTGTGCATGTTGCGGTTCTAATTAATATATATACCCTCGTTTATGCTCTATGTATGGTCAACCATGGTCATCATGATGAGCTCCGGTCGAATCAGAAGATACAAGGAAGAAGCGAAGGCGGACATGATTCGGTTCAACAGGAGCCAGATAAGATGTCCATGTCGAAGATGCAAACTTGTGAGGTGGATCGACCCTGATTCTGGACAATTGGAGGATCACTTGCTCAGGCGCGGTTTCATGCTGGAACAAGCGGACAAGATCATCGTCATGACGAAGGAGATGCCGGCGTACAAGATCATCATCATGATGAAGGAGATGCCGGCGGACAAGATCATCATCATGACGAAGGAGATGCCGGCGAACAAGATCATCATGACGAAGAAGATGCCAGCGGACTACATCATCATCATGACGAAGGAGATGCCGGCGGACAAGATCATCATCATGACGAAGGAGATGCCGGTGGTGGCGCGAACACGCAGACCCCGCTAACTTCGGCCTTGCAGGACGCTCATGTTCAAGAACTGCTCCTCAAGGAGACGAGCAACGTCAGAGCTGCAGCCAGAGAGAAAGCCAAGCTGGAGCAAATGGAGATAGACGGTAAGACTACGTTGTATCCTGGGTGCCGGCCCCAGGATACGCGTTTGCAAGTAACGCTTGATGCTCTGGAGATAGACGGGAACTCCGTTGTATCCTGGGTGCCGGCCCCAGGATACGCGATTACAAGGACATGACCACATGTCCGGTGTGCGGCCACGGACGGTACAAGAGTGGGAACAAGAAAAATCCTTGAAAAGTGGTATGGTACTTTCCTATCACTCCCCGTCTGCAGCGGTGGTTCGTGGACCCTAAGGAAGCAAATCTCATGCAATGGCACGCGGAAAGGAAGAAGCCCGAAGAAGATCCGGAGAAGGGCACCATCCTGACACGCCCTTCAGACGGTAGCAATTGGGAAGCATTGGACATCGCCTTCGAAGATTTCGGGGGCGACGCAAGGAACGTCAGGCTGGGTATGAGCACCGACGGACTCAATCCGTTCGGCAACCAGAGTAGCACACATAGCACCTGGCCCGTGTTTGTATGGCCTTACAACCGTCCCCCGTGGCTGTGCACGTAGCAAAAGTACATACACATGAGTATTCTCATTCAGGGGCCGAAACAACCTGGTATCGACATACATCTGTATCTCGGGCTGTTGAAAGAGGAGTTAGAAACGTTATGGAAGACGCCAGCCCGTACGTGGGACGCCTACACTAAAGATTATTTCGATATGAGAGCCGCGTTGCTCACGACGGTGCAGGACTATCCTGGATGCTCATATGTATGGCCCAGGGGGCCACGGATTCTGCGCATGTGTCAGGTGCATGGATGAGACCCCGCATATCCAGCTACCAAGGGATCTCGGGTCTTCGAAAACCGTTGTACCCAGGGGCTCGAAGGTGGCTTCGCATGGAGCACCCGTGGAGAAAATGCGGTGATTTGTTCGATGGTGAAGACGAGCTCGAAAGAGACCGCGCCCGAGGAGCGGCATAGAAATCGACGAGCTTTTGAAAAATTGGGAGGAGTGCCCTGCGCCGGGAAAGAAGCGACGCGAGGGTAGATCCGCTGCTGGGTGTATGGAAAGCGAGGTATGTTTTCCACAACTTGGAGTACTGGAAGGTCCTCCACCCCCATAGCCTCGATGTAATGCACATTACGAAGAATGTTACCGAGAGTCTTCTTGGCACTCTTTCGAACATGTCGGAAAGACCAAGGATGGGACGAAAGCAAGATACGATCTGAAATGGCTTGGCATCAAGAAAGATCTTCAGGCCCCCGATAGTGATGATGATGATGACCAGACGAAGGGACTCAATGTCGCCGCAAAAGGGTAAAGAAGAACGCGGTGGTGCTTCCCCCTGCCTGCTTCACTATGAGTACGGAGGAGCTCGAGCAGTTTTACAGGTGCCTCCTAGGAGTCAAATTTCCTTTCGGTTATGCGGGAAGATAAGCAGACATCTGGACGGAACGAAGAAGAGGTTCAGCGGGATGAAGCCTCACGATTGTCACGTTGCTGATGACGCAGATACTTCCCGCTACGATCAGAGGGATAATGGACGAGCACGTCCGTAATACGCTGTTTGGCCTTTGCAACTTTTTCGACGTCATCAGCAGGAAGTCGATCGGCGTGAGGCGGCTCCACAGGCTACAGGAGGAGATCGTGGTGATACTATGCGAGCTCGAGATTTACTTCCCGCCCGCATTCTTTGACATCTGCGTGCATCTCCTTCTCCATGTCGTTGATGACATCCTGAAGCTCGGGCCGACGTTCCTGCACTACATGATGACCGTTCGAAAGGCAGAAACGGTTGTCATGAAAGGATACGTTCGCAACAGGGCTGTCTAGTCACAAGCATGGCCAAGGGCTTCCTAACCTACGTGCATCTCCTTCTGCCAAGTTATCTAAGCACCGAGAACGAAGATGTTGGTCTGCCCACCAGGACGCACCTCGGCAGGCTCGCTGGATTTGGTCACACCGCGGGCTACCGCTCACTCCCTGTCATCACGTGGTCGACGCGAAGACTTCGACAGGGCTCACCGGGTCGCGCTACAACACTTAGAATTGATCGAACCTTGGGTGGAACAGCACAAAAGATTAATCGAGAAGAATTACATCGACCTGGGCCGGCCGAGGAAGAAGGGAGACGTAACCAGAGAGCACAACTCCACCTTCACGAGTTGGTTCAAGAAAAGGCAACTGCTTGAATCACAGGTCAAAAAGCCATCTACGAAAGATGAAAAAACTCATATTCTCCATATCACAGGGCCCCGGGCATAACGTGAAGACCTATCAGTCGTACGACATCAACGGTTACAGATTCTACACCGAGGAAAAGGACAGGAATAGCGAATATCAAAACTCAGGGTAACTATGCTATCCTACGGCGATGACGAGGCTACCGACAAAGCAAAGACTTCGGAAGGATCGAGGAGATATGGGAGCTCAACTACTGTGGAGAGTCGGTGCCAATGTTCCGTGTGAGATGGGCCAAGAACGTCGAAAAAGAAGGCCGGTATTTCACCACCATGGTTATACCCGAAGCCAAATCGAAGAACACCTCCGCGGAAAAAATGCCATGGTACTCGCTAGCCAAGTTGACCAATTCTTTCTTCATTACCGACCCGTCAAAGCCTAGCCGTGTTGTCGTGAGGAGGGCAAGAGGAGCATCATCGAATGGAAGGAGACGCCAACGAGGAAGACTTGGACAAGAACGGCGATCCGAAGATCGTGGAGGAATTCGACAAGTACTTCGACATGCCTACTACTAGTAGAGAAAGAAGGAAGACCTCCCTACCTACAAAGGTTGTCCGTTCAAGCGAAGAAGAAATTTCAAGGAGCCCGGCCTAAAGTATTCAACAACCAAGAGGGAAAGAAGAGATGCTAGCTCGGAACCGGCCGGGATGAAGATCGAAGACTTTTTTGTGCATTATATATAATTTGTTTTGTGTGTAAGACAAGCATATCTATGTATTTTGATATGGCACAAGTTAAATATTTTGATATGGCACAAGTCTACTAAATATTTGTATTAATTTGTGTGTGTGAGACTTTTTTTGTGTATTAATTTGTGTGTGAGACAAACACAAAATTTAACCAAAAAATAAAAAAATTGTCACAGCCAGGATTCGAACCTAGTTGCATCAACTTTCAAGTCAGTAACCATTGGACCAGTGTAGTGTTTGTGTCAAATGACAGGCAGCAGCGCCTCTAATTGTTTTTAGCCGAAGAATTCTGTGGCGCATCCTTTCAGCAGATGCGCCACAGAATACCATAATTCTGTGGCGCATCGCAATAGGGGTGCGCCACAGAATTGCTGAAGACCCACTTACATGTGGGCCCTCTCTAGCGCATCTCCTTCATTCTTCCTCAACCGCACGCGCGCTGCCCTCTGCGCTTCTCTCCTCACGGCCGCGACCACGCCATCGCCGTCTCCGGCCGCCCTCCCCTCGCCCTCCTCCGGCCGCTCGACCACCGCCGCTGACCACCGCCGCGTCCTTCTTCCCCGAGCTTCCCCGTCCCTCCCCGGCCCGAGCGCGTCCCCTCCCCGAGCGCCGCTCGACCTCCTCCCGCGAGCACTTCCGCCGGCCCGGCCCCGGCGCACACGCCGCGTCCCAAGGTGCCCTCCTCTCTCCCTCTCTCCCTCCTTGCCCATCTAGCCTCGCCCTCTGCTTGCTTCCTCCTCCACCGACGCCTAGCTAGTCTGGCCTCCACCATTGATGCATGCATGCAAGGTGTTTGTGCAAATGTTCTAGTTGCAAAATCACTAAAACAAATCATCTTCATGCACTGGAATTTCCTAAACACTGCAGTAGGTTAAAGTTGGTAAAAATGCATGATTTTGAACACTCCCCATGTTTGATTTAATGGCCAGTGTGATTCTAAATTAACTACAGTAGGTTCAAGTTGGTTAAAATGCATGATTTTGATGTTATTAGATAGATATTGTTTTTTAGCATTTAGATAGATAATTGTTTTCATGTTGATGAAATTTTCTAGGTTTTTTTTAGGTCAAAATAGGGTTAGATTAGTTCATATTAGTTCTGCCATTTTAGTTATTTTAGGTCAAAAGAGATGTAGATTATAGTTTCGTGAGCATTTTGATAGTTCATTTCTACTTTGTATGTTCTGCCATTTTGATAGGTCAAAAATTTCTAGGTTTCGTGAGCATTTTGATAGTTCATTTTTAAACCAACTAATGCATTTTTTGCCATATGCAGGAAATTTAGAAGAGGAACCTTCACATTCCTTCAGGTGAGATGTGGATGTGGTGATGCCGTGTATGTGTGTGATCGAGACGTGGATGTGGTGAAATGTGAGATGTGGATGTGGTGATATTGTGTTTGTCGTGTATGTGAGATGTGGATGGTGTGATATTGTGTTTGTTGCCTGCCGGAGATGCCAGCGGAGATGTGGATGTGTTGGTGTGATGTGATGTTGGCCGGGGATGCCGGCCAACATGATTTGTGAAATGTTTGCAGGTACCCCGAGACCCTTGAGATTGCCGGAACGTCGATTAACTTCCGTTCCGGCAATATTCGGGTACTCCATATGTCCCTTTTTTAGCAAAAGTCATGCCGAATTTTTTCGTGAAATTTAGCATGACTTTGCTAAAAAAGGACATATGGGGTATTGCGACTAATACATGGGCCGGGGTATCTTAGTACTAATTAAGTGATTAATTTTTGTTGTACTAACTGTTTGCCTCTCTTTATGCAGTGCAAACATGTCGGCCGACGCTTCTAAGCGCATGAGCGTCGAACAAGAAGCTAGAGAAAAGAACAAGTCGTTCTAGGAGGAGGAGGATGTCGCCGCCACTAGTGGCGCCGAGCGTCCCGACGATGAGCAAGAGGGACGGGAGGACGACCCCGAATACAAGTAGAAGGTGGTGGGATGACACCACCACCTCCGATGGCGGCAACCACACGGATACTGACCTTGGCGGCAGCAACCCGGCCGCTCCGAAGAAGAAGAAGCCAAGGAAGGATGGACACGCAATTGGTCGACAATGCCAGACGTGTTCACTGAGGTCACGGCAAGTGGCCAACCAGTGGCGCTGAGAAACTTGCCGCAGGGTACGACATGCAACTAGGTGCATCCTTCGGGAAAGCGTGTTGATCAACACGAAGGACCTCAGAAGCAAAGCTAATGAGGCTTTGGTCGACCACCTCCTCAAGAGGGTTTCACCAACGATACACGTTCCCGCTGCCGGTAAACAAAAAGGTGGACAGTTTCGCCATCACGAAGATGAGTGATAATCCCCAAGAGCAAGGAATCACTGTAGCACTATTCGATAAGTATTTGAGTGTCGAACCCACGAGGAGCTGAAGGTAAACTATCTATTCTCTAAAGCCCTATAACCCTCTTATATGGCCTTTTATGCAAAGCAATAAATATGAAAGGATCTAACTAATGGAAGCAAGTGACGTGGAATGGGTTTATCTAGTAGCAAGTTTCTTAGAGCAAGTTTCTCTCAGCAGTTTTCTCAAGCAAGTTTCTCAAAGTAGCAAGTAGCAAAGATCTCAAGTAGCAAATATCTCAAGGGAGCAAATGTTCTAGCAATTGTTATTTCATTCGTGTGGTTGTCACAATTAGTGAAGCACATGTTTCAGTCTTAATTGTTTCTTCTAGGAAGGAGCCATAAATAGGTGTAGCCAAGTAAATGAACTAAACCTTATGATGGTTCTTATGGCCAAGTAAATGACTGCACAAGAGTTATTAAGACATAGAAGTCCCACCATAGCCTTAAGTTCTAAGGTCCCCTATATATATCCCCAATAAAGTAACTTCATGATTCGGTCTCAGGTTTACATGTCCTCCAAGTCACCCTCACTCCATTACCTTACGGTGATCACCTTACATGCATTCCCCAACATATGCGTGCACTCATATATTGTACATCAAGACAATCATAAAAGATAACAAAACTTGTATGCAACCAAACAACGAACTATTTCACTATTGCCATGAACAAATCACTTCTCAAACATAGATGGAGAGACACAATAGATCAAGGGAAAAGTATATTGCATCATACATCATGTTTGCCAAGAGTTTACAGTGGGGAGATGGAGATGATCTTGCTGTAGATGTTGATGATGAACACGCCGGAGGGGGGTGGAGCCCTCCGGAGGTGATTCCGGCGGCGTTTCCCCCCTCCGATCTTCTCCGGCGGCAGCCTTCTGACTCTCTGTTTCGTGGTTTTCTGTTTCTCCGCCGCCTCCTCGAAACCTCGGGGGACTTTTTTATAGGCGTTTTTAGGTCAGACTAGGTCGGTGGAGCAAAGATCGACGGCGGCGGAGCTCCGAGGAAAATAGGTAGGCCCACGCGGCCAGGATTTTAGGCCGCGTGGGACCCTCATTTCCAGCTGTTGGGCTTCTGGTCTTCATTTAAGCCCATTGCGTTCGTCTCGAAAATTCTGAACCGTGCTCTTTGCCTTGCCCTTTTTGGAGTCCCGAAGCTCCCGGAAAGTCTGAAACACTAAAAAAGACGTTTTCTGGAAAACAGGGTTAATTCCAAATAAATGGGAAAACTATGAAGTATTCCCAAAATCATTATAAAACATTGATATAACCCTTATATGATGCAAATATGATTGGAATATAAGTAAAATAATGCAAAGTTCATGTATGCATTTTACATGCATCAACATCCCCAAGCTTAATCCATGCTCGTCCTCGAGTATGAAGTGATAAAACTAACATGGACTTTGCAATTTAATACTAACAATGATATCAAAGATGATTACTATTGCTACATATAGTCAAATGATTCATTCTTCAAAGGAGTAGCAATATGCAAGATAGTTTATGAAGTGATATCAAGTATTCAAGACAAGGATGTTCATGATAGTTCACAAAGTGTAACATAAGCAAGTAATATGGACCACATGTATGCATAATGATAAGTAAACATCCTACATTGGTCATAGAGTGTGATGAAAATCTGAATATAGGTGTGACACTTTGGAAAGATGATATGTGAGTAGAGGTAAAGCATGCATAAGTTTCATCAACCTTCCAAACTCTTCTACTTAAGTTAATGATTGCAATGTGGAATTCTTGGTGTCAAGCTCTCATTCCCCTATCATAGCATCTTGAATGATTAAGTTTAATGTGAAAGCAAATATGAGTAGTGTGCTTGATAAAGTAAAGGTTAGGTGTCTCATGCCCCTTGAATATAAGTACCTACACCATGATTACTCAACTTAGGAAACAAAGCAAGTTCAAGTTATATCATTGTAAGTAATAATAGTATCATCAAGAGCGTCAACTGGGGTACCTCTTGTCCCAGGATATGGAACAAGCCCATATCAAAATGACAAGACAAACAAACAAGATGAACAACCTCAACACCCTTTTTATTTACCATTGGAATAGCTTTTTATTATAAGGTGCATCATAGAGGTTCACCATAGCATGTAAGTAAATTTCCACCATGAATGATGCATGGCTTAGATTAGCGGCCCAGGCGTCTCTCTAACCATTTATACAAACTCATTTAAACTACTTCATTTCCACCTCATTTCACCATGATAGGCATCCATAACAAAAGTACATGATATCAACTAAATGAGATGAAGGAGCATGTTGAAAGCTTTGCATGTGACAGCACATATGGGCTAACTCCCAACCTCGAACATTTATCAAGCCACTAGCATCATAATCTTAATCACAATGGGTCATGTTTTATTTATTGCAATGATAGTAAAATGTGCATCAAGTTCGTGAGAGCTATATAACCAACTTTTCCCATGGCAATCAATAACATAATATTTTCATTCAGAGGTATAGATAACACAAATATCATGATGAACATACTCGGAATAGCATATAGCTAGTAGGTAGATATGGTGGACTCACTGGAATAACTTTGGTTGAAGGTGTTGGAAACAAGTTTTTGACTTGTTGGAATGTTTGGGCTAGCAAAAGGGAGAAAGTTGACCATCTAGATGCATGCATGAGTGTCCATAGAACTAACTAATCCATGTTAAACAAGTGAAATAACAATCAGCATCAAAACATGAATAAGTGATACTCTTAAAAAGATTTGCAAACTATTACTCATAACAAGCTCATGAATCATGCAACTATATGTATCATTAAAAATCAACTCAAACATCCCTTTTCCCATCTTATAAAAGCATCCAACATATTTCAACCCATATTTCCAGTAGCTCCCATATAAATTGATAGTGTGGTGGTCTCTCAAGACTCAAACAAACAAACAAAAAGACGCTCCAAGTTTATGCGATAAAGTGTTTCGATCGAAAAACAGAAGTTGGACGTGTGCAAACCGAGAGTGTGTAGGTCCAGGGGGTTGTCTTCACATCCCCAAGCTTATGGTCTTCACCATCCTTGGATAGCTCTTGGTGCATCTCCTCCAATCCCTGTGAAAAAACTTCAAAACACCGTTTCTCCCATTTCTTTTCTGTGGGGTGCATTAATAGTGATAAACAAATAGGTTTCTTGCTGCATATAATCCTTGAACAAAAATTCATATGAGATGTCCAGAAGTGTATAATGTTGTATGCCTACTCATAAACTCAATTGGATCAAAAAGATTCAACTTAAAAGCTCAAAGCATGCATCAAACAAAATGGGACAGAATCTGTCCAGAAAAACAGCAGCAGCAAAACGTATTTTTCTACCCTACCAAACTTTCTCGAAAAATTCCGAAAAATTCATGCATACAGAGGATGAAAAGTTGCAACTACAGTTCAAATATGAGCTCATTCGGAGTTACAGAATAAGAATTAAAAATCATACCGTGCACAGATTCGTGCAGGAATAAAATCTCCGAACTCAAATAGCAACTTTTCAAGACCAACATGGGTAAAACTTGGCACTTTATTAAAAACTCCAGAACTAAACTAGACACAAGATCTCTTGTTACAGCAAGAGGACACAAAGAAAAATCACACACAAAAATAACCGGGTTGCCTCCCGCAAAGCGCTTTCTTTATAGCCATATAGCTAGGCTTACTTACTTGGTATCAAGATGGTTGAAGTGAGGTGGCTTGGCATCCCCAAGCTTAAATTCTTGTACTTATTTGATATATGTAGGGTGAGCCTAGGGGTACATCCCCAAGCTTGAGTTTTTGTCCCTCTTGATCTTGTTCATCACCCTCAATTCTTCCACCTTAAAATTCTCTTTACACAACACTCGTCACAAACTTGATTAGAGGGGTTAGTGCCTTCATAAATTAAATCCACATAGGCACAGCAAAGACATATCATGAATTGATTTTAAACATTAGCTACTGTTACTATGGTTATGTAATGCTCCTTGATCAAAAGAACCGCACAAAACACAAGTAATGAGAGTAATGCAGAATAAAGACAGGATATGTCAAAAACTGGACAGCGAATTACTATTATCACTCTTTTTATTTGGTTTTAGCTTTGGGAAAAGTTTAAATGATAGAGATTTTGCAATGGTTCCATTGGCATGAACAACACATGTTCAAGGTCGACCCCAACTTCTCCATTACTCATCCTTCTCATTTACTTTCCCAAATTTCATATAGAGTGAAAATCTTAAACTAATTGTTAGAAATCAGTAGGTAAAGTTATTTTGCAGGTTCTCAAGATATAAAGGTGTGCCCAAACTGAATAGGAGATAAAAGCATAGAGAGCACACCTCAAAACATTAAACCATTAACTTTTAAGTCTAACTCTTTTCCTATGCATTGGCATTTTATATATGAATAAATAACACCCCATTTGAGGTAACCAATGCATATAATGATCAATAGCTTGCATTTTAAATAACATAGAAACATAGAGAGGATTCTTATCTCTTCCTCTCTCATAATAGTTGCAAGCATTGAAGTTAAATATTCCCACATGATTTTGAATAGAATCACCACATAAAGACTTATCATCTAATGAGCATATTGGATCATCAAACTCACAATCAATTTCATCCTCAATAGTAGGGGGACTAAAAATGTCATATTCATCAAAACAAACTTCCCCAAGCTTAAGGTTTTCCTCAGTATTAGCAATAAAGTTGTTAAAAGAATTAGTACTACCACAGACATGATTGTTATGCAAATAAATTTTAATTTTCTCCTCAAACACTTCATGTCCTAACTCAAGATAGATATTATACAATTCTAGGATTGTTTTGTTGTTTTCCATTTTATAATTTTTTTTGTGTTTTAGATTTATATGTTAGTATGCAATGCAAACAAGAATAAAAGTTTAGCACAACGCTCCCCGGCAACGGCGCCAGAAAAGTACTTGATAATCCCCAAGAGCAAGGAATCACTGTAGCACTATTCGATAAGTATTTGAGTGTCGAACCCACGAGGAGCTGAAGGTAAACTATCTATTCTCTAAAGCCCTATAACCCTCTTATATGGCCTTTTATGCAAAGCAATAAATATGAAAGGATCTAACTAATGGAAGCAAGTGACGTGGAATGGGTTTATCTAGTAGCAAGTTTCTTAGAGCAAGTTTCTCTCAGCAGTTTTCTCAAGCAAGTTTCTCAAAGTAGCAAGTAGCAAAGATCTCAAGTAGCAAATATCTCAAGGGAGCAAATGTTCTAGCAATTGTTATTTCATTCGTGTGGTTGTCACAATTAGTGAAGCACATGTTTCAGTCTTAATTGTTTCTTCTAGGAAGGAGCCATAAATAGGTGTAGCCAAGTAAATGAACTAAACCCCTTATGATGGTTCTTATGGCCAAGTAAATGACTGCACAAGAGTTATTAAGACATAGAAGTCCCACCATAGCCTTAAGTTCTAAGGTCCCCTATATATATCCCCAATAAAGTAACTTCATGATTCGGTCTCAGGTTTACATGTCCTCCCAAGTCACCCTCACTCCATTACCTTACCGGTGATCACCTTACATGCATTCCCCAACATATGCGTGCACTCATATATTGTACATCAAGACAATCATAAAAGATAACAAAACTTGTATGCAACCAAACAACGAACTATTTCACTATTGCCATGAACAAATCACTTCTCAAACATAGATGGAGAGATACAATAGATCAAGGGAAAATTATATTGCATCATACATCATGTTTGCCAAGAGTTTATAGTGGGGAGATGGAGATGATCTTGCTGTAGATGTTGATGATGAACACGCCGGAGGGGGGTGGAGCCCTCCGGAGGTGATTCCGGCGGCGTTTCCCCCCTCCGATCTTCTCCGGCGGCAGCCTTCTGACTCTCTGTTTCGTGGTTTTCTGTTTCTCCGCCGCCTCCCTCGAAAACCCTCGGGGGACAATTTTTATAGGCGTTTTTAGGTCACGACTAGGTCGGTGGAGCAAAGATCGACGGCGGCGGAGCTCCGAGGCCCAAAATAGGTAGGCCCACGCGGCCAGGATTTTAGGCCGCGTGGGGCCCTCTCATTTCTAGCTGGTTGGGCTTCTGGTCTTCATTTTAAGCCCATTGCGTTCATCTCGAAAATTCTGAACCGTGCTCTTTGGCCTTGCCCTTTTTGGAGTCCCGAAGCTCCCGGAAAGTCTGAAACACTAAAAAAGACGTTTTCTGGAAAACAGGGTTAATTCCAAATAAATGGGAAAACTATGAAGTATTCCCAAAATCATTATAAAACATTGATATAACCCTTATATGATGCAAATATGATTGGAATATAAGTAAAATAATGCAAAGTTCATGTATGCATTTTACATGCATCAATGAGCACCGCCTTGAGCAGCTGGAAAACCCGGGTGAAGAACAAGATTGGGAGCGGTGCCGGCTGGGAGGAGATTAGTAAAAAAGATCCGCACATCACCGAAGAAGAGTTCGAGGAATTCAAGTTGTCCTTAAAATCTGAGGTGGCTGAAAAATGGACCAAGTGGGGGAAGGACATGCGGGAGCTGAACTTAGGTAACCACCATTTGGGAAGCGGCGGTTACCGAGGGAAAAAGCCCATTTGGGAGAAGGAGGATAGAGAGATTGCACGTCTTGGAAAAGAAAACCCATGGGAAAAAATCTTAGACGAGCAGACCAGGAATTTTGTCCGGTCCCGCTACTATCTCGACTGGGAGACTGGGGAATTCATTACCGATTATGAGGATGTGAGGGAATTCGAGAAAAAGTTGGTAAGGGAATTTAATTACCACATATATCTCAAAGTCCATTGCGTTGATGTAATTAGATAACAAAGCCAAATTTCTAAGTGGGTTCACCTTTGTATGCAGGAGCAAGAGTTGGAGGCTGACGCTGAGGCCGGCCCATCGTCCCAGGGGTCGATGGAACCGTGGGACACGACTTTCAACAGGGCGATGAACGTTTACAGGGAAAGGGACAAGTCGGCGCCGCCGAGATCAGCTGGCCGTGTGACCGGCTTTGGTACGAGCATGAAGTTCACAGAGTACTATAGCTCGGACGGCGGCGCGACGAGAAAGGAGAGGAAGAAGACGACCAAGGATAGAGCCGAGGTTGTGGAGCTAAGGAAGAAGGTGGAGTCACTGGAGAAGGAAAAAGTGGACTCCACCACGGTTGATAAGTTAGTGAAGGAGAGGCTCGACCAGCTGCTTCCCCCTGCGTTATTGGAGGGGATAGCTGCCTGGACTGCGGGAGGTCAACAGGGGCCGATCTACGTGCCCAGCTTCTCAGGCAGCAACTCCATCATGAACCGGCAGAACCTGTTGCCGGACCTAGTGACCCCGCCGCCGCCCAACGCCGCGGCGCAGCCGCCGCTCCCTTTGGTCGCACCGACGCCCCTACGGCACCGACACCCGAGAATAAGAGTCCGGCTGCCGGCACCGGCGCCCGGGTCTCGACATTAGCCGAGCTGGATGCCATCACCAAGGTAACTAATTAGTTAGTCCGCGTCATATTCTATAACTATGCCTGATTTGATGACTGCCATCTCATGATGATGCCCAACATGTGTTGTTTTGACTCAGGACTCCCCTTGCATACTCCTGCATAGGGTAGAGGCCGGCGGCGAGTTGAAGGAAGTTGGTGCGGGCATTCTCATACTACCAAGGAGCCGCGAAATCCACCACGCTAGAATGGATGAGCACTTGGTCTTTGGAAAGTGCCCCGGCTGGGTCACGCCATGGCCGAAGAACCAGATTCGTCTTGGGGGGGGGGGGGGGTCTTGTTGATGAGGGCCCAAGACGCAACACCGGCGCCACCTCGAAGTTCCGGGTCACCCCGATCCGTCCCCCGAAGCCCTCGATGCCTGCAGCCGTCGCCACCGCCCGGAAGGAACCGGCGGTCGTCGCCACCACCAACCGCCACTTAAAACTGTTGGGAGCGTCCGAACCACAACCGTCCCAATTAGGCAACGCCTCTGCACCTCAACTTCTTGATGGCAACGACGACGATGATGATGAGCATGTCGACATCGGCGCCTTCCTAAACACTGGCGCCAGAGAAGACATATACATGCCTCCTGTGGATGATGAACTACCCTTTCGTGCTCACGCCGATCAACCTGCTCGTCCCACTACAGTCACGCAGCGCCTGACCTTCCAGGGTTTATCTCAAGAGATGCCTCCAGCGACCGGCGATGAAGCTCTAGACAAACCGACTACCGTTTTCACCCCTGGCACACTACGGAATACGGTTCGTGAGGGGCTTCCAGGGGAGGTGAAGAACAAGAAGCACAGGAAGAGAAAGGGAGGCGCCTCTTCGAGCCAGTCTCGTATGACTGTCCGGGGTCGTGAAGACTTGGTACCACCCGTCCGGATGGCATAGCGCACCGACTTCATGAAGCTGGTCAACCAATACTGCCTCCGCAGATGCTCTGCATGGCATATGGACACATGCACACTTTGCATCAATCTATCCTGCATCTAGAGGGCCTCCTTCTTAAAGACAAGCATCCAAATTACCCGGTGTTCATTGTCCAAGTGCCAATGGATGATGAGTTCGACTTCGTCCGTGAAGCCCCCGCGGATCTGTTCTTCATAGCGTACGAGGACGTCTTCAATCTATTTCACCAAAACCGGC
Source organism: Poa pratensis (assembly GCA_947311845.1). Classification (NCBI taxonomy): domain Eukaryota; kingdom Viridiplantae; phylum Streptophyta; class Magnoliopsida; order Poales; family Poaceae; genus Poa; species Poa pratensis. The sequence goes on along the minus strand of CAMZMU010000053.1, from coordinate 29,381,450 downwards.
TGAACTATAACTTGGTCCGCCTATACGCGCTCAATGAGGCGAGGAGGATCTATAGAGATAATCTCAAGCACGTCGCGGTAGCGGATCCCTACTACATGCGTGACAGCCAGCTGGTGGAAGGATCAAGGACACGGACCAGGGCGACGGAGCACCTTGAGAGGTTCATGCTGGAAAACAAGAGGAATAACAACCTTCTTCTGCCTTTCTTTCCCGAGTAAGTACACACATCCGCTCGCCGCCGTCGTAACTTATGCTTTCTTATCGATTTCTTCCATTATTGCTGATCCTTTCCAACATTCCGTTTCAATTGTGTTGAGCAGGGACACGTTCTGCGTCCTCATCGTCCTAAACCCGAGGTGGTCCGTTGCCACTTATTTCGACTCGGGTAGTAGGAGGAAGAAAGACTACACCATAATAAAGGGTGTTCTCGATGATGCTATCGAGGGCTACTATCAAAAGGGAGGCGCCTTCGAAAATAAGACCGAAGTTTTTACGAAAGACAAGAAGCACCGGTTCAAGCATGTGACCGAGTTTCCTTGCCTCAAGCAGCAGCCTGGCAGCAAGAAGGATGCCTTGTACGCCCTCCGGTTCCTTAAAGGGTATGTCCGAGATGCAGAGCAATTGAGGATGCCATCTTGTATGCGAGAATGGGTCAAACATGACGATAGGCTCACCGATGCTGATCTTAGAGAAGACTTCCATCGCATCTTGATAAAGTTATCGGAAATCATCGTCGATGATGTCAACACAGCAGGGGGGGCCTTCAACTACCGCGGCCGAGGTAGGATGTATTATAAAACAAAACCTTGCCTCACTCGCAAGAAGTGCTTCTTTATTTTCTTTTATTATAGACTTATCCACTTAGATGAATAAATCATGCATACTCTATTTATATTACTAACCAATATATATCCCAATCCATCTCCAGGGTTGCATCAGAGGGACATCGAAGAACGTCTAGAGTTGCAGAGTGACAACACGACGTGGACGACGAAAGAGATGTATAAACCGTTCCCGGCGCCGCTCCCCAAGAAGAAGGCTCCATGATCGTCGTGCTCCTGCTCTTGCTCACCATCATCGCTGATGTACTCTATTCGATCCTAGTGTAGGCGGTGAACACTTCATTTGTAACATGTGAAACGATGAACTTTTGTATCAACATTTGTGTAAAAATTCCGCACTTGTCACTCAATCTATATGTATGTTATCTCGGGATATAAGTAATGCGATGACATAGTAATGTGTTTGGTTTCATATACCTGTGAAAATATATTGTTGTTTCTGTTATATCTGTATAAATACTGTAATATAGCTATATTCCTGTAATATACCTGTATTTGTACAGCGGGCAGCAGTAAATTGCCAAATCCTGTACATCAATTCTGTGGCGCACTACTGTTTTTTTCTGTGGCGCACGCATTTCTGTGGCGCACCCCCTGCTGGTGCGCCACTAAAAACCTTTCTGTGGCGCATGGACAATGGTGCGCCACATGATTGTGGGATTTCTGTGGCGCACCTGGGGTACGCCACAGAATTTGGATTTTTGTGGTGTGACATCTGTGGCGCACCCACCATGCGCCACAGAATGGCAAAGTGGGTGCGGCACAGAAAGCCTTTTCCCTACTAGTGATGTACTAATTTTATAATTTTGAACATGTAATTTCATTTTGGTCATAACAATTTGGCATATGTACTAATGTTTGATTATTGTGCAGCAATTGGACATGGCCAGTTAAGCCTCCCCGCACTGCTGCGAGCTTGCTTGGAGCTCTGATTAGGAAATATTGGTCGGGCTTCTACGCTACGATCCCCGACGGCAAGGAGAAGCTAGCCACTCGTTGGGTGGACTATGAGGTTGCCCCGAGCCCGGGCTTCGTGACAGTTGCTCACGCCGTGATCAACAAGTTTTGGGTAAGACATATTTTTCGAGTTCCGTTCATAGTTTATGCCCTCACCGTACTAACTCATGTCTCTCACAATTTTTTTATGCATGGTTGAAGCGGCATTTTCGAGTGCTGGACGAGCATAGGGAATTCGCGGCTTCCAGTTTGCGTGCTCATTGTGTGAGGTTGACACGGCAGCAATTCTACAACCAAAGGCATACGTCCGCCAATCAGTACATGTCTGGGAAAAAGGGCAAGAGGGCCAACAAGAAGGACAATGTCCATACGCCACCGAAGATTACGAAGGATGATTACATGTCGGTAAGTAAACTGTCAATGAAATTCTATATTGCTGCTAAGTTGCCATTGCATTATCTCTTCTTGAATTGGATTTTCAGGTTATGCCCGACTGGGCCGACGACAAAGAAGACGCATGGGAGGCGTTGGTTATGAGGTGGGTCGGGGAAGACGCCGAGTTCGACGCCGTGAGCAAGCGGAACAAGGCAAACCGAGGATCCGAGGGAACACACAGTGGGGGAAACCTCAACCACCACTGCTTTAAGGAAAAGCTGGTATATATATACATGGAACGACCTGCATTTATTTTCCCGTCATGTTTCGACTTGGTACGCATAACATTTCTTTTCGCGATGCAGGAGGCCGATACCGGGGAGCCGAGAACTCAGTTGCAATCGTGGCAGAATATGAAGCAGAAGAAGCTCGATCTATTGAAGCCTCAGCCCTCGCTTCCCAAGTACTACGGCAAGTCCAAGGAGGACTTGGAGAACTACTGCACGACGTTCAAGGCTATTCACCCGGAGGTGGATGACCCCTTGAGCGAGGAGGTCGACGAGAATTCGGTGGTCCTGTCAGGGCGCGGAAGGCCGCATGGTCGTAATCGCGTTCTTGAGAAGGTGGTCAAGCCTAACTCGAGCTTCACGTGTCTCCGAGCTACCCTCCCTGACGGCAGCCCCCTTATCCCGCCTCGTCCACAGCCTCGTCCAATCAACTCCACTGATGTAAGTTTTTCTCATTTTCATCCTCTTTCCGACATTCGATCCTGCATGGCTAAGTTGACGAGATTCATTATTTTCAAAATTGTAGCCTGATTTCGAGGTGGCCTACGCTGACGCTCATGCGGAATATAAGGCGACCTATCAGGAGTGGATGCTGAGGAATGAGGCCTACGCCTCGTACCAAAAGTTGGTCAATGTTGTCAGTTTTAACCTTTATTTTTGCAAAATATGATAAGTCCCACTTCCCTAGTTTGAGTCTTTATTTCTGCAACGTTTGACATCTAAACTATCTTGCAGTCGTTGGTGGCGCTTATTACCACTGGAGAGCGGGTCCCCCCTCCTATGCAGGAGCCTCCTCAGCCGGGGCCGCTGCCACTGTTTCCATCGAAGGACGAGTTCGCTGTCACCTACTACTCATCGACCCCGGTAAGTTCTTTGCCAAACCACTGGTTACCGGGTTCCTTTGTCTCGCAAGTTGCTAACTCTTACTCAAACATGTAGTGGTCGGAATGTTCGGAGAACCCACACTTTGGTCGTGCTTCTGCTAGTGACATGCCAGGTTCACGTGAGATCATGCCGTTTGATCCCGATGCTGGTCGTTCGTCTGCTGTTTCGCCAGGTTCGCGTGAGATCACACCGGTACATTCCGGTGGTCCTTCTCCTGGTGCTTCGCGTGCTTCGCCTTCTTCTGGTGGTTCTACTGCTGCGCTGAGCCGTCGGTCGCCTTTTCTCACCTCGGGAGATATGGGGTACACCCCGTCGCCGCCCTAGATGTAGGGCTTTCGGCCTCTAGACATTTAGCTTGATGTATCTACACTATGATGCGGCATTTTGCCTCTATGTGTGTATCTACACTATGATATATCATTTTGCTTGATGATATTGCTTGTGATCATGCTTGTGATGATATATATCCTATGTGTGATCTTTTTGTAATTTTTCATAATTTTTGCTGTCATTTTTCTGCAAAACGAGCTGCTGGAACAAATTTTAAATAAAATCTGGCAATTCTGGCAACCCTACCGTCGGCACAGCTTCCCCAGTGACCAAATGGTGGTACCGTCGGCATAGCTCCTTGCCCCCAGTGACCACAGTCCCCAGGATCTCGCCACGTGTCCACATGTGCCGACGGTACATAGGCCTGCCAACGCCAGTGCCCGTCGTGGGCCCCACCTGACTTGCGCCGACGACACATACGCCGACGGCCCGGTTTTGGCCGTCAGCACAACCTACGCCGACTGTTTTTTTCTTTGCCGACGACCGTCCGACGTTTGCCGTCGGCGTAGAACCTCGTTCCTGTGGTGATTAGATACAGCTCATGCCGTCCAATCGTTGGGATCTTGCGGGATTCGGCTAGACACAGGACCAACGCCAACGTGTCTACTCCGTGATGTTAGATGGTGTACTTTCCCATTCCTGTGCGTACGCTGAGCTGCAAATCACATGCGGAATTCATACGCCACGCAACGCAAGCCAGCACTCAGCAGCAGCAGCGGAGGTACTCACTTTCCCCTCTCCCCGTCACTGTTTCAGAGAGGAGAAAAGCAGGCGATTTTTGGACGCCGCCGCCGACCCACCGCGTGCTCGCCGCCGCGCCGTGGGATTCCCCTCCTCCGCCGGCCGCTTCGGCGGCGGGAGGGTGGGGATCCCCGGTGCCGGCTTGTACAAATGGTAGGGTAGGGCGGTGTGCTTGCCGGCGGCGCCCAGGAGGAGGTGGTGCTGGTGGTGGGCTTTTTGGTGCTGGCGGGTTCTTCTCCGACGACGGCGCTCCGTGGGGCACGGCGTCGACCTGCGCGGCTGGCTGGAGCTCGAGGCCCGGCGCGGTGCTCGAGATCCATCGTTCCCCGCCAGATCTGCAGTGGCGGCGGATCGGGCGGCGGGATCCCGGAGGTGCTCGAGCTCTCCATCCTCTTCTGCGACGGATCCGAAGGCGGCTAGGGTTTGGCGGTGTTGCAGGGCCAGGGGGGCGTCCGCCACGGCCGTTCATCGACAAGAGCTCGCCGCGGCGCGGCGGGCAGTCAAGGCGGCGTCTTTCAAGGGGCAAAAGATTCCCCAGGCAGTGGCAAGACGGTGGCTGCTGCTCTTCGTCTCCGTCGCCGGTGAAGATGGTGATCCTCGAGCTTGTTCTGGCTCCTCTCCCTCGTATGTGTTCTTCGTTTGCTTTTTTCTATGTACTGTGTATGTGGAATCCTGGTGAATATATGTGGTGATTTTTTTTAGACTAAACGGGCTCGCCCGTCGATTTCATATAAAGAAACCGCCAGGTCTCTAACAAATACCAGCAAGTGCTGGCAAAAAAAGGAGGAGAGCAGCAATTTGCAACCCACAGACAAGAGAGCGACAACCCCGCTCTCAAATGGGATACATCAGCCAAACTCAAAACAAAGTACATATATAGATAGCAGCATCAAAACGTAATCCTTGCTGTCGAAGGCGCCCACCCATGAGCTCTGGACAAAGCTTCTCTGATCACCTTCTTCAGCGTCTCCACACCGTCCTCAAGTCTTCTTTTGCTTCGAGGTTTCTGCAGCATTGCCCACATGTTAAGCAAATTACAGAGTCTAAAAATAACAGCGGCAGGATCATCAGGGAACTTCTTGTTAAAGCAAGCGTCGTTCCTAGTTTTCCATATCGTCCAGACTACTGCGGAACCCCCACACATCACCAGTTTTCTCAGGTCTGGAGGGAAAGAGATCAGCCACGCCCCAGTCAGATCATCTACACTGTCAGGAGGCCTCCCCAGATCGAAAGCACAAACTACCACTTGCCAGACCATCTTAGCCAGGCTACATCGAAACAGAAGATGATCTACTGTCTCTTCCCTGCAGCAGAAATGGCATTGTTCATTGCCGGTCCATCCTCTTTTCAGCAGGTTATCTTTCGTCAGTATGCTGTTTTTCGACAAGAGCCATAGGAATACTTTAATTTTTAGTGGAATCTTTAGATTCCACATAAATTTCTGCGGAAATACCCCTGTAGCTCTCAAAGTAAGATAGAGGCTTTTCACCTGGAACTTTCCAGTAGTGCCTATGTTCCATTTTACTCTATCTGTCTCATCATTTAACTGAATCGAATCAGTTAAAATTCTAAGTTGAGCAAGTTGGGCCGCTGTCTCGCCCCAGAGCGTTCGTCGAAATCTCAGAGAATGTATTCCATCATTTTTCACTGTCGCCAGTGTCACATTTTTGGAGAAGGCTAAGTTGTACAGTCTTGGGAATTGAAATGCCAAAGGGGCATTATTCACAAACTTGTCTTTCCAGAACAGCGTTCTCTCTCCGTTATTCACCACTCTGCTGGAGTACTGCTGGAAGGTTCGATTAACCTCCAAAAGGCACTGCCAGAAGTGCGAGGTACCTGTACCCACAAGATCCTGTGCAAGAACCTTATTTTTAAGGTACTTATTCCTCAACATTTGCTGCCAAGTTCCATCTGTATTCTCCAGTTTCCACAGCCACTTGCACAGAAGGCTTTTATTCATTGTGTCAAGATCTAGCACACCAAGACCGCCACTTTCTTTGGGAATACATACCGTATCCCAATTCACCAAATGGTATTTCTTTTTCCCCTCTTCTTCATTCCAGATCATTCTCTTTCTGCAAATATCCCATTTCTTCAATACTCCTTTAGGAGGTTTCAAAAAGGACAACATATACAAGGGGATACTCGACAGACAGGCATTCACCAAAGTTAGCCTGTCTCCCGCCGAAAGTATTCTCCCTTTCCATCCCGCCAGCTTTTTAACAAATTTTTCATCAATCGGTCCCCACTGAGACCTAGCTAATCTCTTCTCGTCAACAGGCATCCCTAAATATTTCATAGGTAACGCCGCAGTGGGGCAGGTGAAAATCTCACTGTACTTATCTGCTCTGTCAGTTGCTGCTCCTAAGCAGTACACTTCACTTTTGTGAAAATTTATCTTAAGGCCAGACATTTGTTCAAAAGCTGCCAAGATAAATTTCACGTTCCTTGCATTCTCCAGATCATCTTCTAGAAGCAAGATCGTGTCATCAGCATATTGAAGTAATGCCAAACCACCTTCAATCAGGTCCGGAACTAAACCTCTGATTATTCCTTGCGTCATCGCTTGTTTGATCATCATGGCCAATCCGTCCCCAACTATATCAAATAATAGTGGAGATAACGGATCGCCTTGTCTTACCCCAGCATAAGTAGGGAAATAAGGGCCAATCTTATCATTAACTCTGATTGCCACCCTACCTCCTCTAACCGACTTCATTACCCAATCTGAAAACAAAGATCCCAGACCTTTTGCCTGCATCATCTGGTACAGAAAGGTCCAGTTGACCTTATCGTAGGCTTTCTCGAAATCTATCTTGAAAAGCACTCCCGAAAGCTTCCTGTGATGTATCTCATGTATTGTTTCATGCAACAAGACAATACCTTCCATGATAAAACGATCTTTGATAAAGGCTGTCTGAGTATCAGATATAATCTTATGTATAACCGTCCCTAATCTATTTGCTAAAATTTTTGTTAGTATTTTATAACTAACATTTAGCAAACAAATAGGTCTGTACTGCTGTATCATATTAGCATCTGGCACTTTTGGAATGAGAGTAATGACTCCATGATTGAGTCTCTCTAACTTCAAAGTCCCTTTATGAAAAGCATCCAACATCTCCTTTAAATCCATTTTAATACTATCCCAAAACTGTTGATAAAATTCCGCAGGCAAACCATCCGGACCAGCTGCTTTATTGTGTTTAAGACTGAAGACCACTTCCTTTATTTCTTCAAGATCAAAATCCCTTGTAAGGAAAACTCTGTCTTCCTCATCCAATTGTGCCTCATTCATATTCTCTAATCTCAGAGAAGTGAGGGTTGAGGGACCAAAAAGTTTTTTGTAGAACTCTGTGGTGTGAGAGATAAGGTTATCATCTCCAAGCACCTCATGTCCGTTATAAATCAGTACCGAGATCTTACTCTTCTTTTTCCTGCCACAGGCCTTTAGGTGAAAATATTTAGTATTTCCATCTCCTTCTTTTAAATCTCTCTCTTTTGCTCTCTGCCTCCATTTTAGCTCTTCATCTCTCATCAGCTTCTTCAAGTCCTTCTGCATATTCACCTGTAACTCTCTTTCCTGGACAGACAGAGAAACGGTCTCGCCTTTTTTATCCAGTTTATCCAGTTGGAGCAGAAGTTTTCTTTTTTCCTTTTTGTATACCCCTTCCACATTGATGTGCCAGCCTTTCACATTTCTCCTGAGTCTTCTAGATTTTTCCTGCCACTTGTCTAAATCATGCTTGTGAAAAGTAAGAGCACCCCAACTGTTTCTAACAAGCTCATCAAAACCCTCTCGCTCCCTCCAGCAAATCTCGTATCGAAACAGATTGCAGTGAGGCGGAGGCTTTCCACACGATAACAACAGCGGAACATGATCAGAGATATCTCTGTTCATACCTTCCACTATTGCCAGGGGATACGCCAAATCCCACTCCGGAGACACAAGAATCCTATCGAGTTTCTCATAGGTGGGATCTGGTAAATTATTGGCCCACGTATACAGTCTTCCCAGGAGTTTTAATTCTTTCAATCCATTCATATCAATGATGGAATTAAAAATGTGACTCCATTTGGGAAGTATACAAGGTTTATTCTTCTCACATGTCTTGCGAATGATATTGAAATCACCCCCAAAAATACAGGCTCCTTTAACTCTGTTGCATAAGTTAGCAAACTCAACCAAAAAACTTTCTTTATTTTCCACCTGAGCCGGACCATATACTGTCACCAGATGCCACTGTAATTTGGAATGTTTATCCATAAGTAGCATCCGAATAAAATGATCACCACATTCCGCCTCAATAAGATCAAACAAATCGAGATCTGCCCCTAAAAGGATGCCTCCCGATCTGCCATTTGGCGCTACCCACTGCCAGGTAAAATTCCTATTACCAGCAATAATATATGTGGTGATGTTGGAGGTGTTCAAAAAAAAAGCAGCAGCAGCAGCGCGCGCGTATCTGGCGAGGGCCAGTGCACACTGTACATCAACAGCTTTGAAGCTTCTGCACTGCACGCAGCCCCGAGTCGGCATACGTACAAAAGGAAAAAAGATCTAAGTGAATAGTAACCATATATTATTCACTTTATTTGTCTTTTTCGAACAAGTCACATATGGCTATATTATATTTTTAGATGAAAAACTTGTGGGTGCACAAGACACAACGTAACCTATCTCCATGATTTATGTTGCAATTTTGAAAACTCCAAACTAGGACACCCGATTATAGGGTGGGTGCGAGCGTAACTAGTTGTAAATTGTAGTTTTCCCCCAACCTACTCATGCATGGCGACGGCGGTACAGACGCGTGGATTGGGTACGTACACATTCGCCTGCTTTCTTGCTCCTCGCAGTCCAGCGAACGTTGAAATTTCTGCTCCGCCCGCCAGAGAAACCGCGACGGATGGGTCATTCAATCCACAGTGCGAGGTCAAAACCATCGCTGGCAGGCAGTAATGCCGTCTACGCATCAGCCACAGTGACGACCGGAGGTCGATGGACGAATGACCGCTGCGTGCCGTGGCAGGCAGTAGATGCCGGGTTTCTTTCTGGAATCTAGCAATCCGAGCAATAATAAGTTGCCATCGATGTGGAACAAGAACACATGCTCGTTTAATAATATCCTTTCGGCCGAACTGTGATCGTAGATCAGGGGAAGAACGGCGGGCGGGAGGCAGGCCTGGATCTCGCCGTGCCCCAGTCACTAGATTCGCGACCGCGCCACGGCACCACGGACGACCCACGACAGGGACCCGGCCCCCTCCTTCTTCTTCTTCTTCTTCTCTTGTATATACACACACGTCCGCTGTCTCGCTTCTCCCGTCCCGTCCATTTTCCGTTCCATCGATCCACAGTTCGTGTGGGAACCCAGGGATCCATCTAGACAGGGACGTGCCCACCCAGGCAGCCGTCACCAAACAGCAAGGAGTAGAGCACAGCAGCCACGACACCTTCAGCCTTCACCTCCTGCTTCGATCGGTCTCGTCCCAGCTTGGTCCTGTGACTTCTACAAGCGCACGCACGTCTCGAGCCAGGGTTCTTGGCCAAGGAAACCATGGACCTCAGGGCGCTGTACATGTACGCGGCCGTGCCGGCCCTGCTACTCTGCTGCGCGGCGACCTTCATCCAGAGCCCCACCGACGTGTTCGGTCTCCTCGTGCCCACCCCGTCCTCCGCCACCGACTTCGGCGCCATCGTCTCCGATCCCCCCTTCGCGATCCTGCGCCCGGACTCCGCCGCCGACATCGCGCTCCTCCTGCGCGCGCTGTCATCATCGCCGCGCCGCCCGAGAGCGACCGTCGCCGCGCGTGGCGTGGGCCACTCGCTCCAGGGCCAGGCGCAGGCGCGCGGTGGCATTGTCGTGGAGACACGTTCCCTGCCGCGCACCGTCTTGGTCGTGGCGGCGGCGGATGGCGCGCGCGCGTACGCGGACGTGGGCGCCGGCGCGCTCTGGGTGGAGGTGCTGGAGGAGTGCCTCAAGGCCGGCCTGGCGCCGCGGTCCTGGACCGACTACTTGTACCTCACCGTGGGCGGGACGCTGTCCAATGCCGGCATCAGCGGCCAGGCCTTCAAGCATGGCCCGCAGATCACCAACGTCCTGCAGCTCCAAGTCGTCACAGGTACTCGCACTCAACGCCCACATGCAACTTAATCACTGTTATCTGTCTTTCTCTGATTCATCTTTAAGAAAAGCTGCAAAATTTGCAGTAATTTATCCTCGTTTTTCACGTTCTTTATGTGCTGGCTGCAGGAAATGGGGAGGTCGTGACATGTTCACCCACCGAGAGCCCGGACCTTTTCTTCGCAGTTCTTGGTGGCCTTGGCCAGTTTGGCATCATCACCAGGGCAAGGATTCTACTCCAAGATGCTCCTCCAAAGGTAAACTGGTACATGCATGCCCATCCACAAATGAAATCAATCCGAAAACGCTAGCTCTTCTTAATCAATCACCTGTCGTTAAAAAGCTTTCTTTGACGATTCATTCCTGTGATCATCAGGTGAGATGGGCGAGGGCCTTCTACGACAGCTTCGAAGCATTCACCAAGGATCAGGAGTTCCTGATCTCAATGCCAGAGCATGTCGACTATGTGGAGGGGCTCATGGTTCTGAATGAGCAATCCATCGCCAGCTCATTCATCGCCTTCCCCGCTCACATCAGTTTCAGCCCAGATTTCGGCTCGGAGGGCAGCAAGAAGGTCTACTACTGCATAGAGTTTGCGGTGCATGACTTCCAGCAGGACGACGGCTCCAGCGTAGATCATGTCAGTCTTCCAATCTAACACACAGTTTGTTTTAGATAAAACAATCGCAAGTTAACATTCCAACAGCAACAGAAAAGGACAGCTGAATACTCAAATAAGCTGATATTGTGGTCTTAAAAAAACCTGCAGGTTGTGGAGCTGGTCTCAGGGAAGATGAGCTACATCAGGCCCCACATTTACAGTGTGGAGGTGACCTACTTCGATTTCCTGAACAGGGTGAGCATGGAGGAGGAGAGCCTGAGGAGCAAGGGGCTCTGGGACGTGCCTCACCCCTGGCTCAACATGTTCGTGCCCAAGGACGGCATCACTCAGCTCAAGGACCTTCTCATGGGCACCGTCTTGGCAAGCCACTTCGAGGGGGCGATCCTTGTGTACCCCCTCCTCGCTGACAAGTATGTGCATACCCATAACAAAGTACTTAAAGTTTCTAATCCCTGCTCCAGATTATTAGGCCACGGCAGCTTAGCCATCAACAAAGCTGCCGGTTAGTAGCGAAAGGCATCCCTGATTAATGAATTCACCTCAACGATAAAGCCACCCCTTTCATGATATTTGCAAGATTTCCCCGTGTAGAAGATCATTCGATGATGTGGCGAGATCACCTTTCTTAAGCACATAATTAGGGTGGTTTAGCAAAGCAAATTGCGCATCAAAGTGCTGTTTATCTTGGAGGCTTTTGGTTGGTCATCTTTTCTTGCTGCTCCCTCGGGTCAGTAGTTATCCTCTCCAACAATGGCTTGCCGGCCTAACGCACGGCATGTTTGGCACAGTTGTGACAAGTGACAAAGCCATGAGTGACATCTCGCAACAGCGGTCGATAGGTTTCAAGCCTTGTAGCGGTCACCTCTTGCCCTGCTTTCCCGACACCGGACTATTGTCAAAATACAGTGAAACTAGCTAGGCTTCCCTTTTCCTCCTGCAAAGCTGTAGCAGCCGGTCTCCTCTACATTTGTACTACAGAAGTTCACTGTCCAGCAGCTTGTGGATTTTTTTACAAATATAGCGACTCTGTTCTGATCATCCATGTTGGACACGACCGGCCGGCCCCTCTAGAAATCAGTGTTACCTGTTCCAAAACAATTACACTAGTATATTAGTCTATTGTTAGGCTACTAGCCAGGAAAGCGTCCTTAATCAGTACTCTGCATAAGCCTGTAATCGGAGCCGAAATATTTAACTCTTTGCATGATGATATCCTTTGCGGCTGTAGCAGAGTAGCAGCACTGTGATGTCTTGTATGTAGTGCCTCGCGAGTGGATAGGGTGCTACAGTACCCCGGAGGCGAAAAACAGGCGACCGGAGTTTCGAGCCTCTCGCCGGCGTCTTCCGCCGCTCCCCTCCGCCTCCGGTCGCCGTCCTGGCACTGTGAGGTGGGGGGGAGCTCCGGCAGCGTTAGCGAGTGTAGATAGTACCTAGTATTAGGTGTTGTTCCCTGGCGGCGCCGTCGACGACGGAACGGTGGCGCTGTTGAGGTTTGTGTACCTCCCCTCCTTCCGTTCCGGCCTCGTCGCCGGGGAGGCTGTGATGGTGGTTTGCCCGGCGCTGCTCTCCTTCCTCTTCTCCGGCCGGCCGTGGTGGCGTGGGGAGATGGCGGTGGAGATCGGCGTTTCGGTTTTGGTGGTGGTTCAGGTGGTGGTCTTCCTCGTCGTTCTGCTCCGGTTCGTCGTGGTGGCGAGGGGAGCGAGCAGCTGGAAGTTGCAGGGAGTTGCTGCTGGTGGTTCTGGGCGGCGGCGGGACGGCGGGATGCTCGGTGGTGCGGGGTTTGCGGCGCTGTGGCTGTGCGTGTTAAACGGCTTCGGTTCCGTCGCTGGCGGCGGACGGCTCATGCAGCTTTCTACATGGTGGAGGCGCTTCTTCCCCGACGGCGAGCGGTACGGCGTCTCCGGCGTGGCCTAGGAGCTCGGGCGCGCGGCGTCGGGATCTGATTGTGTTTGTTCTCAGCAGCTTAGGGAGCTCTTTGCATTTTTCTTGGTCCTCTGCGTTATTTTGTTTTCTTTTTGGACTTGGTTGTATGTTCTGAGCTGCCTTCCTTTGTAATCAGATCCTTCAAAAAAAAAAAAAAAAAAAGAGTAGCAGCACTGTGAGGCGATACGATACGATACGATACAGTCTTGTAGGTTGCGGCTACTGTATCTCCGCTTCCGGCAACAGCGTACCTGTGGCGGCTACGGTCTGTTGCCTGTCCCCTTTCCGGGTCCTGGTCCTGGTCCAAGTCTCTCCTCCATGCCATGGCATTCCTGTCTTTCTCATTGTGGTACTGTACAGTTACTTTAGGGCACAGGTGCTAAGTTAAGTTACTAACACTAATCACTTGCACAGTACTCATGTGAGTAATTTTCCTTTTGCTCCCTGTCATGTGGTCACTTGAAACCTCTGCTAGTGACGGCCAGAATCTCAGATTTTTCGGATCCAGGATAAAATCTTGGCCACGCAACCTTTCTGTTTATCAATTAGGTTCGCCGCACCCAGAACCCTCCTCTGATCTGACATGATCCTAGTGTGAGAGAGATGTTCTGCCTTTCCCAGGCAGCAAATCTACAATGCCCCAGATGGGGGCTCCACTACGCTGCGCCAAGATTTTGCTTGCCATTTTGGGAGCCGTTTCATGTTCTATTTCCATCCAGCACAAGTGACCGCAGGCATCAAATGTTTCATTCCAATGTCCAATTTTGAAGTTGGGGGTTCTCACAAGTCACAAGTCATGAAAAAGCACCAGCACAGCACAGAGAGAGATCATTGGCGCCATTGAACCCATACTCTTATGATCCTTGTACGTAGAAAATACTCTAGTCTACCAGGTGTAATCTTAACCCATACTAACCTTTGGGATTTTTCAGGTGGGACAGGAACACGTCGGCGGTCGTCCCGTCGACGCCGGACGGCGTGATGTACATCTTCAGCGTGCTCCGGTCCGCCGACCCGGCGCGGTGCGGCCGCGGCTGCGTGGAGGAGATCCTGGAGCAGCACCGCCGTGTTGCCGACGAGGCGTGCCGCGTCGGCGGCGGCATCGGCGCCAAGCAGTACCTGGCGCGGCAGCCCTCGCAGGCGCACTGGCGCGACCATTTCGGGTCCAGCTGGGACCGGTTCGTGGCCCGCAAGGCCCGCTTCGATCCGGCGCGCGTGCTTGGGCCGGGCCAAGGCTTTTTTCCGTGGACCGACTCTGCGAGCTCGATGTCATCATAGCGGCCCCGTCACTCGCGTAGAGATAGTAGCTGAGGACATGTTCGTAGCTCGAACGAAAATTTTCAGGCTGATTCATTGGTAGGTGTCTCAACTCAAGGGAGAGAGTTCGTTGCTTCATTTTTGTGTTACTAGGTAAATTTGGCGCGGCGGCACGCCGCACCCTTGTAGTGAAATTCAAATTTGGAAATGTCGATTTTTAGACATTGTGTAGATTTGAGAATTGTTGGAATGCAAAGAGAGCTTATGTAACATTACTTACAATGGATAATATATTTTGTAAGTAAGTTTTGGTTGTGTTGGTACGTGTAGTCGTGACATTGGCTGAATCGTGGTTGTAAAACAAAAGAACGCAATATGTATAAATATATGGAATTGTAGGTTCTAAAAATTGTTGAATTTACAAAATTGGACAAATTTTTGAAATTGTAAGAAAAGTTTAAAATTATGACAAATTGGACACACTGCATAATTGGTGTAAAATAATTGTATTAGGTTTTCTATTTTCATTTTTTAAAAGTTTTTTAGTCCTGCATGGAAAAATGTATTAGTTGTGAAGGTTTCAATTTTTGTACAAATTTTGGTATATTATTTTTATTTTTGTGAACTATGGATCAGAAGATATGAATTTTATAGCTTTATGTATTTTATGTAATTATATTTTGCAAGTAAGTTTTGGTTGTCTTGATTTGTGTACTCATGTCATTAGCTAAACTGCGGTTGTTTTAAAAAAAAAGCATTATGCACAAATATATGGAGATGTAGGTTAAAAAATTATTGAATTTACAGAATTGGACAAATCTTTGAAATTGTTGGAAAAGTTCGTATGTCGTAAGTAGTTACTATTTTTTTTCGTAATTTGTTTGAGTTTTGGTTTAAATATTTAATTTAACTTAACAATAGGAGGTAATACATTATATGAGCATTTGTTATGTTCAATTAAAATTCAATCTATATTTGGAGCAAATGAATTTATATTTTGTCCAAATATTTATCTGTCTAGGTGTTTTTTAAATTTAAGTGTATAATTAGAAAGTTTTAAGTTATTTTCGTCTTATGTTCAATTAAAATTAAATCCATATTTGGAGGAAATGAATTTATATGTTGTCCAAATATTTATCTGTCTAGGTGTTTTTTAAATTTAAGTGTATAATTAGAAAGTTTTAAGTTATATTTCCTCTAAATATGTTAGTTTATTTGGAATGATCGAGATTTTATTTTGACATAATTTTCTTATGTAGAACCACAGTTGGAGAAACTCGTACTTAATATATAGAGGTAATTATGTTGTGGTTATCTACAAATGTTAACCAATTTGAGCATTAGTTTAAATTTGGAAATGTGTGCAATCAATTTTTTTTTTTTAGGTTTGAAAGTTATTGGAATTTAAAAGAATGTTTAATTGAAAGTTATTGGAATTTAAAAGAATATTTATGTTTAAGAAGTGTTTAGTTTTCAAAAATTGTTAATAGTGAGAAGTTATCTAGGAATGTTTTTTTTTTACTTTCGAAAAATGGCCAGGTTTGAAAGTTGTTTTTAATCTGAAAGTATTCAAATTTGAAATTTAATTATGCGTTATAAATAGTTTGCATTTTTTTATGTGGTTATTTTGATGTACTTTTTTTTTCCATGGATAGATTTAAAATTTGATTATGTATGATATAAAAAATTAACATTTTTTTGTGTTTATGTTGATTTATTTGTAATATTTTTAGCGTTTATGTGGGAAAATTAATAATTAGGTAATGCTAACATTCTTTTTATGTTTACGGAAATGGTTAGATTCAAAAGATTTTTGAAAGTTAAAAATATTCTAATTTAGAAATTTCATCGTATGGCATAAATAGTCGTCATTTAGTCATAATGGGTTGAATGCATTTTTTCTAAGCATTTTGATATATATATATTTTTTTAAATACGGTTTAAAAGTTATTAGTTTTGTAAAATTGGTTAAATTTCTGAACAGTGGGACCCACAGTCAGGAATATAGTAATTAACAAATATATTACGGGAAAGATTTTTTTTTCTCTGACTGGTGGGTCATATGATGACGTCATGCCGATGTCATCAATGGAGGTGGCGGCCATGTCGTTCACGGTGTGCTCGATTGAAAGCGAGAGGCGACGCGCCGATGGTCGCGTTCGACGCACGCGGCCGCGCTGAGCCGAATGGTGGCGACGGTACGTCCTAAAGGTGGCTGGAGACGTCGGAATCGACAGCGGCATCTGGCGGCCGGAGGCGACGGAAGGAAGCACGTCGGCGGTGAATACGGGCATCCCAGCAAGCAATCTTCGGTGAGGAGATGGAGGAGGCGATGGCGGAGACTGGGGTGGCCGTCGATATGTCGGGGGAGGCGCGGAGAAGCGACGTTGACCGTCGGCGACGCCGGCGAGCTCGGGCTCGCGCAGGGAGAGGAAGAAGAAGATCGAGTTGTGTGGGTGTTTTTACACGGAGATCCCTGAGTTTTCGCAAAATCACGGATAGGTCCCTCACACGGAGAGAAGGCATCTGGACCGTCGATCGCCGACCGGACGACGCGGAGGCGTGTTGTTACTGGAGCGGGGCACAGTACCACACGTTACTGTAGTTAGAGCTAACTACAGTGAAGCAATGTGAGGGCTCGATTTTGCTCGTACTTAATATATAGAGGTAATGTTTACTGTGGTAAGTGGGGACGCCAGATTGTTTGGCTCGTCTCGCCTTATCGTATAATTGTTCTCAGTGCGTCGTTACTGTATCTCAGCTGTTCGACCATCCCATCCAGCGTGTAGATTTGGCGCGGCAAGTCCGTGAAGGTTTTTTTCTTATTTAATCAAAATCAACTCAAAAAGATCGGATAACTTTTGCGAGCTTGACTAGCAGAAAAGAAAGGTTCCAAACTTCTCTGGGCTGTCACAGATCTGTCTCCGTCCCGTCCCAACAGGTGACTAGTCGGCGACTCATCCCTCTGTCGCCGGCAAGCCTGCTGGTCCCCGCCTCCTCCGTCCACCGTTCCGATGATGGCGGGGGAGGGGACCTCGACGCTTCGAGCTTGACGACTTAAGGTTGGGCTAGGTTTTTCCACAGGGGTGCCGGGGACGGCGCCGCGTCGGAATAAGATACCTATGTTTCTCCCCCATCTCGGCGGTGCTTTACTCGGCGTTGGCTTGGTCATCTCGATGTTCTTCAGATCTGGCGAGATTAGTTTCTCGGTGTGTCGGCGGCATTTGTCGCTATTTGTGGCGACGCTCGCGGCCACGGCGAGAGACGGATGATCTGTAGCGATATTGGTCTGGAGTTGGTGGATTTGTCGTTCTTCCTCAACTTTGTCGATGGGACACGGCATATCTAGGTCCAAGATAGCACGGGGACTAGGTCCAAGATAGCACGGGGACGTCCCCGGTCGACGTGCCACAACGACATGTGTCTCGCAACCTACAGCAGGCCTGTTCATCGACTCACAAAGTCTCGTTGGCGGTGATGCTTTTTTGGATCTCGCAATGGTGGAGGCTCGACATCTCTTCCGGCGTGCGTCTCGGCGGCGCTGCGATCGGGCGGCGGCCACTTGCTTTGGCGAGTGCAGAAAACCGTAGGGATAGATATGTATTTTATATCTTTTAGGGGTCTATGTGTAAATTTTTCAGGACAATCATATTTTCCTCGTTAGTCTCTTAGTTTCCATGTATGATTGGTTATGTAAATTGGTTTTCTATCAATGAAATATATGTAGGTGCTCTAAAACATAATATTATTTTCAAGTTTCACATGTTAGTAGTTGTTGTGAAATTAATCATGTAATTATTGCTTAATTATCCAACATATAGTACTTAGTCTGAAAGAGTCGTGCACATAGACTATAAGGTCTTGTTTACTTTTCTAGCATATTTGCAGTATATTTTAGGGGATTTGAAGGCATTATCCTCTATCTACAACCCAACAATAGTATTTTTGAGTTTGAGATGTTAGTAGCTGTTTTTGTTGTTGTCATGTTTAATATTATGAAATTAATCACGTAAATATGGCATAATTATCCAACTGGTAGTACTTAGCCTGAAAGAGTCGTGCACATAGACTATGAGGTCTTGTTAACTTTTCTAGCGTATTTGCATTTGTGTGGGTCTTGAAGGACGACGACGACGGCGGTCATGGCGCTGCTGCGCGGCGGCAAGAGCTAGCGGGCCTGATCTGGGCCTGCCCTGGGCCTGATCTGGGCATTGCCGGGACCTGCTGTTGCGTCAGGTCGACGTCCGTTTTCGATTGTGGAGGGTGGCTGATCCCCTCCGATTGGCTACGGCGCAGTTGGAGGCCTGATCTGGGCAGGTAGCCTAGATCGGGGTGTCGATGGCTGCGGGGTGTGAGCCGGAGGGCTGCACCTCTGCTGTCCAACTATTACCTGGATCCGAGCCAAGAGGGCTTGGATCTGTTGCCGTCCTCCCTCGTCCTATCTGTCTATCTCGTGGTGGTCTTTAAGTAGCGACATGGGCTTGAGGTTGTGGATGCTGGGGCGGCGGCCCTAGAAGGAGAGGTTGCATGGGTGTCGTCGACGACAGCATCGTAGTGGCTGTGGTCGTTCCTTTGGCCATTCGGGTGGCAAAGGGATTGGCAGAGGGAGGTCCTGGTGTCGGTGCTTCGGCGGCGGCTCCCTGGTCATGCTCTCGAAGCCTAGTGTTGTTCTCCTCAGATGACACACGTGTAAGGATCCGAGTGACAACTTTGTGGTTTGGTGCCGACAATGGTGATGCATGCGGGTATCATTACCCTCTTGGGGGATCTTCCGTGGATCCTTGTCGTGACTGGGTTCCGGGTGAAACCCCTAGTGCTTTTGTAGGCTCGGCAATGGTGGCGCGTCACGTCATTACCCTCTTTTGGGCGTCGTCGTGGAGTCTAGGTTACATCTGTGTGCAACACGGTGGTGCCATTCTTTGTTGTGAAGCTTCTTCATCTTTTGGCGTATCCGGTAGTCTAGATTGCTTCTCGTGCTGTGTGGTTTTTCCTGTTTTATTTTTCGGATTCGAGTTGGTGGTTTGCCTCCATCTCGTTGTTGGTTTTTGGGTTGACCTGCTTGTTTGGGGATTTCTCCACCACTATGTATCGGTTTGGCCAGATATGGCTTTATTTATAAAGCAGGGCTATGGCCTCTTTCGAGAGATATCTCCCATAAATCGTCCCAATTTTGGCTAGATTGAAAACATTACACCATACTAGTGTATTGGTCCAAAAAAAACATTTGTGGTGATTTGGTGAAAAGAAGGATTTCACCTAATCTTTTTTCATCCCCAATCTCTATGGGATAAAATTACTCACCTAATAAACAAGGCCTATGAGAACTGAATCATCGCCATGCTTGACAAGTCAGTAGAGCTTTATTGAAGAACTCCCAAATTGCGGAAGCCAATTCCACTTTGAGCTTTAGGTCGTGTAAGTTTATCCCACATCATCCAATGCATTCTCTGGTGGTTATGCTCATCTTCCAACCAGAAGTTACGTATGACTTGGCTGAGCTCTTCAGTGAGACCGGTAGAAAACTGAAAAATCGTTATTGCATATGTTGGCATAGTCTTCAGTACGGTTTCAACTAGAATCCATTTCCCGCCACTAAACATGTATTTTATGTATATTTGATCAAATTTACGAATTTTGTCTTTGACTATACCAAGAGCAAGATAATTAAAAACAAAGGGAGTATATGGAGCTATCGAATTTCAAACAGACACAGGATTTTTTATTAAAAACAGAGGAAGTATTTGAGGATGTCGATTTCAAACACAAGACTGAATCAATTCTTCCAAATTATTGTACGACGATCCTCCCTTCTCCAAAACAGTGTTTGCTTTCACCTTGAGCTCTAGAGCATTCCTCCTCATGTCCTCCCCTTCGGCACCTCCATCCATCAGCTTCTCCAGAGCCTTCTTCACTTGTTCCGCCCCCACCTCCGCCTTCGCCTCGCCGCTGCCATCTTTACTAGCGGTCAGGACGTTCTCTGTTGGCTTAGTGACGCCAACGGACACGCCAATGCCAAGCACGTCCACGATCAGCTTCTCGTTGATGAATTGCTCGGCGAACAGGGGCCAGGTGACCATGGGCACACCGGCGGCGACGCTCTCCAGAGTCGAGCCCCACCCGCAGTGCGTCATGAATCCACCGACCGCCGGGTGCGCGAGGACGGCCACCTGCGGCGCCCACCCACGCACTACAAGGCACTTGCTGTCCGCGACACCGTCGGCGCCGTCGTCGGTGTTGTGACGTAACCACTCCTTGACGTCGTCGGGCAGCGAGTCGGCTCCCCTGATGACCCACATGACAGGCCACCGGCACGAGACGAGAGCCATGCCGAGCTGCATGAGCTGCGCGGGCGGCATGACACCGAAGCTGCCGAAGCTCACGTACACCACGGACTTGGGCTTCTTGCCGTCCAGCCACGCCATGCACCGCCTCGTGTCGTCTCCCTGCGGGTCGAAACTAGGAGCGCAGCACAGAGATACCGGTCCCACGGCGAGAACTTTCTTGCCCGCGGCCGCCGCGAGAAGCGCCGCGGAGCCGCGCTCTAGCTCGTCGAAGCTGTTCACCACAACGCCGTCCACGGCCAGGTTGAACTCCCGGACCTCTTGCATCACCCCGCCCCCCATGGAAGTGGAAGGCAGGAACTGGGGCGTTAGCTGTTTCCCCAGGATCTTGCACTCGAACTGCTTCAGGACCGAGATGTCGACGAGCTCGTCTGCAGACGCGATCGCCTCGTGCCGCCCTTGCCTGTAGAGGTGATCGATGCACAGCAAGGCGAACGCGGCGAAACCGTGGAAGATGTAGCATGGAACGCCGAGGTCACGCGCCATGGGAAGCGTCCACGTGTGGCACATCCCGGCGACGACGCAACTCGGTCGGCGGGAGGCGTCCCGGCTGCAGTACTGCGCCACCGCCTCGCCGAACTTCTTGTTGGCTGCGAAGAAACTAGGCACCATGGAGGGGGACGGGATCAGGTCCAGCCTCTCGCAGCCCTCCGGCAAGCCTGCCTCGGCGGTCGGGAAGGGGATCGCGGTGACCGCGATCACCGCCCGCGCGGCGTGGCACGGTCTACGCGGCTCTGGACAAGTGACGCGTTGGCGGGCGTCGTTATGATCTCGACCGACGCTCCATGCGAGGCGAGGAGGCAGCCGATGTCCGTTATGGGGACGATGTGGCTGATGCTTCCGATCCATGGGACGAGCACAAAGTGAGGCTTTGTGGATGTCTCCATTTCTTGGTCTTTTTTACTGCTCTGTGGTGGCAACAAATTGGATAACTTGGAATCTTGGATAGGCTGTTGTCGATACTATATACGCAAGTTTGGTGGCATCCGCGCTGAGTGTGCGTGCCGTGTCGACATATTTGGTGCGCATCAGCGCATGCGTATGTAAACAGCGATGGTCTTGCACTCTTGCTCCGTCATTCAACGTGTGATGTTGGCTCAAGCGGTGGACGGTCAGAGCTTCAAAGTGGAGGGATGAATGTTCCAGGTAGCGCCGAAGACGGCACAATAATACACGATGTTTTTCTTTTTTAAATGAAGAATACGATGGTTAGTACCCCGTATATGACGGTATATATGAGCGGAAATTCTTGGCAACAAAACTGATGTTATTCTTATTCTTATAGCTGTATGCCTGTATCTTAGACGTTTTTATATCATTTTTTTCTTTTGAAAATTCACTTTGACTCCGGAACTCACCTGCTCCTTCCTCCTGACAACTCTTGAAAAAAAATGAAAACACTTATAAAATCTGGAAAAAGAGCAACAAACTGACAAACATATGCTAATTTTCTAACTATGTGCGAAACTCATGGTGCAATGACATGTGTGCTCTGTGCAGAAAAAAAAATGTGCTTATTTTGGGATATGTTTGTTGTCACAAATGAGTACTGATTTTGTTTTTTTTTCATACAGAGCGAAAAAATGACATTTCACCATAAACTTTGCACATACTTAGTACACTATCATATATGTTTGTTTCCCATTTTTTCGATGTGTTTTCAAATTTTTTTTGAATTTCAAAAATAGACAGTAACAGCAGGTGAGCTTGGGAGTCAAAATGCTGCTCTCATTTTGTACTAACTATGTTCCTAGAAACCGACACCCAGAAACAATCGTGTTGAATACTCATGGAACTATGGAAGGACTAGTTTCAACGATTAGTTTGATCGAGCTTGGTTGTATGAGGACATCGTGGACATGCCGATACTTGTCCGACGGGTCGTCACTCTGGCATCCAGAATAGTCAAAGCTTATAGAGTTGGTCTGCACGACTGCACGTGTGCAATGAATCTCTGTAGTAGTACAAGAAGTACTTTTTTTTTGATAATTCACAAACTTGAGTACTGCTGACAATTCCTAGTTCTACTACTACAAGCCGTGATCCCAGGACTCCGCTCCCTTGTTTCCACATCCCGATTTCGAAACCAGATTTACGTAACGAGTGACGCAACAGAGTTACACCCTTCTTTTTAGACAAGCAACAGAGTTACACCTAAAATAGGCTAGTTGCCGCTTCAAAACTCGTGCTGATGGGCCGAGACCTCATGGCCGCGATTTTTTCATTGTTTTTGACGAAAATGCAGAAGACCTGCTATTTTATGGATAGTAGAAAGAGAACAGAGTAAAAAAGGATTAAAAAACATAAAGCAAAAGAAAAATAAAATTTTCAAATGTACAACTTGACATTCGCTCTTGAACAATTTTTTTTTTTTTTTTTTGCGAGTCGCTCTTGAACAAATTAGTCACGTTCCCTTAGCCGTACCAGTAGGCTAGCAGCGTGCTCGGATAGGAGTAGGCTAGCGAAGTGCGGGCGGTGAGCCGAGCCCCGAGCGCCAGAACTTAGCTTCGTGAATGATCATCTTATTCGGTTCAGCATGTTTTTTGTTTTGTTTTGAAATGGGGTAAAACTCCAGCCTCTGCATCGAGTGGCAAACAGCTTTTTTTATTACCAAGTTATTGAAGTATTCAAAATTTACATCTCAACGATTACATAAGGTTGAGACATGTATCAAACAGTGAAAAAAACAACATAATGCAACTATTATGGTCGACTAATATGTTGTCACGTATTCCCAGAGAAAATATCCCGTGCCACCAACATGAGCCCACCCACAGTTCTTGTGGGAACCCAGGGATCCATCTAGACAGGGACGTGCCCACCCAGGCAGCCATCACCAAACAGCTAGGAGTAGAGCACAGCAGCCACGACACCTTCAGCCTTCACCTCCTGCTTCGATCGGTCTCGTCCCAGCTTGGTCCTGTGACTTCTACAAGCGCACGCACGTCTCGAGCCAGGGTTCTTGGCCAAGGAAACCATGGACCTTAGGCAGCGGCGGAGCCAGGAATCGAGACGAGGGGGGGGGGGGGGGGGCGAAAACACGAGGTTCAAAAAATTTAAGCCACAAAAGCAAATCTATTCAACAAAATGAAAGGTCCATAGAGATTCAAATATTTAGTGATGATTACTCTCACCAAACAACATGCTTGTATCTAGTGATACTCTCACCTATTTCCATATAGGTGAAGTTAAGTCTCACCACCACACTTGTGGCACATCTATGTCGAATACGGCAACGGCGCGCGGTGACGATGTAGGTCGTCCGCAAAAGTCGTCGCTGGTGACAACGGCAAAGGTTGCGGCGGAGCACCACATGTAAAACTTGTGGAAGTGTTTCTACCCGATGATACACATCGAGCCGCAGGGTGTATATTTATATTTCTGAGGATATGCGGCATCGAGCAGGGTTTGTAAGCGTACATGAAACCTATCTGAAACTATTTTTGACACCACAAACACATATGAACACCATCACAATCTACAGACTCTTGCTATGCAGATGTTGAAGAAAACGGGTAGCTAAGAACAGTCTAAATAAGCACGTCGCAAGATCTATTCGTATAAGATCAGTGAAACAAAAAACTTATAACACGAGAGTTGTGTGAAATGACGAGATGAACCTACACCTCCAAGCAAACTTCAAACCGTGGAGTGTGTGCGATTAATTTGATGAAATTCGTTAAAAAGGACTGAAAATATAAACACGAAATTCAAAGTTAACATTAGACGAAAGTTGGAACCGATTTCCGGAATGGAATCTCGTCGTCAATGCGCTTCAGTTTTGTGTACAGCAAATTTTAAATCAAGCTTTGTATCCTCCATTAGAATTAAGTAGATGGCACATCCATAAGTAAAGAAGGAAAACACACGAAGGAGGAGCGGCGGATGGAGAGAATAGGGCGAAGGGCGCGACCGAGCGAGCAGGTCGGTCCACGCGCGTCCACCCCACACGGTTCACACTCGTGCGTGACTCGTCCCATTCTTTTTTTTCTTCTTTTAATCCCTTCTTCACGTATACCACTGGCAGCAGCGTACATATATGAAAAGAAATCACGCGAGCTGAGGGGGGGGCGGCCGCCCCACCTCGCCCCCCTGGTGGCGCCACCACTGACCTCAGGGCGCTGTACATGTACGCGGCCGTGCCGGCCCTGCTACTCTGCTGCGCGGCGACCTTCATCCAGAGCCCCACCGACGTGTTCGGCCTCCTCGAGCCCACCCCGTCCTCCACCACCGACTTCGGCGCCATCGTCTCCGATCCCCCCTTCGCGATCCTGCGCCCGGACTCCGCCGCCGACATCGCGCTCCTCCTGCGCGCGCTGTCATCATCGCCGCGCCGCCCGAGAGCCACCATCGCCGCGCGTGGCGTGGGCCACTCGCTCCAGGGCCAGGCGCAGGCGCGCGGCGGCATTGTCGTGGAGACACGTTCCCTGCCGCGCACCGTCTTGGTCGTGGCGGCGGCGGATGGCGCGCGCGCGTACGCGGACGTGGGCGCCGGCGCGCTCTGGGTGGAGGTGCTGGAGGAGTGCCTCAAGGCCGGCCTGGCGCCGCGCTCCTGGACCGACTACTTGTACCTCACCGTGGGCGGGACGCTGTCCAATGCCGGCATCAGCGGCCAGGCCTTCAAGCATGGCCCGCAGATCACCAACGTCCTGCAGCTCCAAGTCGTCACAGGTACTCGCACTCAACGCCCACATGCAACTTAATCACGGTTATCTGTCTTTCTCTGATTCATCTTTAAGAAAAGAACACCGAAGCTGCAAAATTTGCAGTAATTTACCCTCGTTTTTCACGTTCTTTATGTGCTGGCTGCAGGAAATGGGGAGGTCGTGACATGTTCACCCACCGAGAGCCCGGACCTTTTCTTCGCAGTTCTTGGTGGCCTTGGCCAGTTTGGCATCATTACCAGGGCAAGGATTCTACTCCAAGATGCTCCTCCAAAGGTAAACTGGTACATGCATGCCCATCTACAAATGAAATCAATCCGAAAACTTTTAAGATATGACGATTTATCTTTCTAAGAGATTAGACGGTGTAGGATGAGATCATTTCGTCTAGCACGCCCTGTCTTGTATGTTTTTTTTTCTTTTTGGCCTCGGCCGCGTCATGTTTGCTTCTCCTATATCAATATAAAAGACAAAACTTTTGCCTCGTTTCAAAAAAAATCAATCCGAAAACGCTAGGAAATGCAACACCACAACTAACATGATATCCACATACTATCCACACCCTTCATTTCATCAAGATTCGTGCAACAAATTCATCAACGAATCTTCAAATGTCAACGCATTATCAATAATTGATGGATTTATGTAACATGAATTTTAGATTCATGTACTAACATGAATTTTCTGTGCATGCATTGAAAAAAAAAATTAAAACCACGCGTTAACATATTTTTTTAGTTTTTTTAACACATAAAATAGTAGGAATAATATGGTTTGTTGGATGCATAATCAACGGTCATGATAGTATGTGGAGATCCTATTAGTTGTGGAAAAATCGTGTTGGAAAACGCTAGCTCTTCTTAATCAATCACCTGTCGTTAAAAAGCTTTCTTTGACGATTCATTCCTGTGATCATCAGGTGAGATGGGCGAGGGCCTTCTACGACAGCTTCGAAGCATTCACCAAGGACCAGGAGTTCCTGATCTCAATGCCAGAGCATGTCGACTATGTGGAGGGGCTCATGGTTCTGAATGAGCAATCCATCGCCAGCTCATCCAATCGCCTTCCCCGCTCACATCAGTTTCAGCCCAGATTTCGGCTCGGAGGGCAGCAAGAAGGTCTACTACTGCATAGAGTTTGCGGTGCATGACTTCCAGCAGGACGACGGCTCCAGCGTAGATCATGTCAGTCTTCCAATCTAACACACAGTTTGTTTTAGATAAAACAATCGCAAGTTAACATTCCAACAGCAACAGAAAAGGACATCTGAATACTCAAATAAGCTGATATTGTGGTCTTAAAAAAACCTGCAGGTTGTGGAGCTGGTCTCAGGGAAGATGAGCTACATCAGGCCCCACATGTACAGTGTGGAGGTGACCTACTTCGATTTCCTGAACAGGGTGAGCATGGAGGAGGACAGCCTGAGGAGCAAGGGGCTCTGGGACGTGCCTCACCCCTGGCTCAACATGTTCGTGCCCAAGCATGGCATCACTCGGCTCAAGGACCTGCTCATGGGAACCGTCTTGACAGGACACTTCGAGGGGGCGATCCTTGTGTACCCTCTCCTTGCTGACAAGTATGTACATCTAACCATAACAAAGTATATCATTTCTAACTCCTGCTCCAAATTATTAGGCCACGGCAGCTTAGCCATCAGTAAAGCTGCCGTTTAGTAGCGAAAGGCTTGGCTAATTAATGAATTCACCTCAACGATAAAGCCACCACTTTCATAATATTTGCAAGATTTCCCTGTGTAGAAGATCATTCGATGATGTGGCGAGATCACCTTTTTACGCACATAATTAGGGTGGTTTAGCGAAGCAAATTGCGCATCAAAGTGCTGTTTATCTTGGAGGCTTTTGGTTGGTCATCTTTTGTTGCTGCTCCCTCGGGTCAGTACACTACATCAGGGTTGAGTTTTAGGGGCACTTCATAGTGCCCCTAAATGTTACTTTTGTGTCCCTAAAAGTTTTTGGGGCACATTTTCTAAGTGCCCAATTTGCTTGTGTCTGTAAAAGTTTTAGGAGCACTTTATAATGTGCCCCAAGGAGTGCCCCAAAAGGTAACCATTAGAGGCACTATGGAAAGTGCCCCTACATTTAGGGGCACTATTTTAAAATGCCCCTAAAAGTATTTAGTGGCACTTTGATGAAATGCCTCTAAATACTTTTAGGGGCACTTTGAGGAAATGCCCCTAAATGTATTTAGTGGCACTTTGATGAAATGCCCCTAAATACTTTTAGGGGCAGTTTGAGGAAATGCCCCAAAATGTATTTAGAGGCAGTTTGATTAACTGCCCCTAAATCAATCTGAGATCTTTCCTAGCAAATTCGAAAATGAACCCTAAATCTGTTATTCAAATCACAGCACTCAATTCGAATCAAATTCTAAACATCACATCACAACAATATGTTATTACAGTACAGTTTCTAAATAGTAATCTGTTATTACAGCAATAACAATCTTCGGTTATACAAAGCCTACTTGACAATAGTAAATTGGTCCATCTAACAAATCAAGAATAATTGCATAAACAGGAGCAACAAGCTTAAATTTCACTTCAGCGCTACCAACAGCTTCATGCTAATGGGAGGAATGGTGAGAAGAGCTTCAACTGATTCCAAAGAGATAAAGCCACCACCCCTGCAATTCCAGCACAACATATGATTGCAGATCCGAAGTTTAACAAGTGCAGGTGCATGTGATGATGAATTAGATTGAACTGATCAAGTGGAGAACTGAAATATACGCTCAGGCTTGCTATTGCATCACATGAACTTTTACCTAGGCAGCGTATCAGTTATGAAAAAAAATTGTCAGAGAAAAAAAATCATAGGTACTAGGTGAGCTGCCAATTAGACCATGTGATGGACAAAAAAAGGACACAAGACCAGGAACAACCACTGCAGCTAAATTGTCATTACCACTACACATAGAGTTAGCTTCTTTTACCAAGGCATATATATGTACTCGTATCTGGATTCATGCAAGCATAATGTATTTACTCGATTTGCTTTACAAGCTAAATTTGGCACGAATACAACAAAACAGTTGAGGTTTTAATTGCCTGTCCAACACCAACGAAATATCGCTTCCAAGTGTTCAGGAAGCATGTCTTTGGAGTCAATATATAAACAGACTGAATTATTCTATTGGCACCTGCTATCAACCAAGTCATTTGATACAATACATGAAAATCCAAAAGAGAATATACATGTATTTAATTTAAGCATCTGATTCATTTGATTCAATACATGAAAATCTAGCTACCAGCCCACTAATAAAGTGATTAAAAAAAGCCTCTGCAAGTGATGGAAAATGTACAACTGATGCAAATTTGTAGGTGATCACCGATCTTTTTCTTCCATATTATTGTGAAAATGGAACAGGATTTACATCTAGTGGCAACAATAGACATTGGCAAGAACTTAAAACTAGTTGGTAGGTACCAGCAGTCGCAAAGTGTAATCAAATGAGCAACCAATAGAAAGCAGTAGAAGAAAATTAAGTTAACAAATGTATCTAAGTACAAATGAGAGATGGCCTAAATACCTGGACAGAGGTCAATATTGCTCCAACATCATATATAGAGCTGCACTAGTTTTGTAAGACATTCAAGCAGATGCTTCCATCTGCATAAGCCAAATAGATAACAGAAATATTAAACCAAATTATGTCGGACCTTCAAGGCTTCAATCTCTGATAAATATTTAGTACTTTAGTCAGTTATAAACCAAAATTTATTTTCTCTAGGTTTCTGAACATTGCCCATGGCTACAGCGAGTCTAACTAAACTGATGGACTAAGTTACAGACGTCCAGTATATCCCGTTGGTTTCAGTGTCCCTGTACTCTGGAAAAATAGAAATCCTTTTCAAGTAAAGCAAACATGAGAACACGGTCATTTCGCTAGGTATCTCGTATATACTATGTCAATCTACTCGCGAAACTTATAAACAGAGAGCAAAGTTCACGACGAGATTTTAACAGGAATGCCATGTGTTCCTTTTATAATACACCAATATGGGTTGTCTGAAATAGCACATCAAACACATCAGTGGTGATATCATGACCATCTCATACCTGATGCCCAAATAGAGAAGGAGCCCTTGTGTCATATTATTGTAACATCCCAAAATTTCAAACCTAATTTAGTGGTGTTTTATAACACCGGAAAAACTTTTTCTTTTTTTCTAAAAGTTTCTTCAAATCTTTTGAAGATGATTTGACTTGGAAATTGCTTTCTCAAGAATTTCCCCAGAAATCCATGAACCATTCCCTCACCCCTGATAATTTTTGGTGCTTAGGTTTTCTCTCGGAAACCCTAGCCCTAATTATCGGACAACTTAAACAAATTTCTCCACCTACAAAAGGAAAGCCCATTTCCATAGCTCTAAAAATTCCACCAAAAATACCAGAGGACCCATGTCCATATAAAGGCCATCCATGCAAAAATATGGCATACTCCAATGCCATATTTCCAAGTTAGGCAATATTTTCAAAACTGCCATTTCTAGTCCAGAAATGTTTTAACCAAGCTAGGCACCTCCAATAATTCTGATAAATTCAGGGGATGAATATTTTGGCATTTCCTACATTTCATCTTTTGGAGGCAAACCCATTTGAGCAATATTTAGACCACTTCCTTTGTAAGCCCAAATTAATGCCATTTTGGGTTCTTCAAGCAAACCTAGACCTAGAAAAATCCTATGGCCATGATACTTGGTGATCTTGACCACATGATCCCTAGACACCCTAACCAGAAGGCCACCCCAAGGGGAATTGTAGAAATCCTATTTTCCTAAATCATGCCATTAGGGTCATTTTTGGCCATCTTTTGGAAACCCAATTTCCCCTCACCCAAATGATCTCAAACTCCATAGACACTCTCCCTGACCAAAACAACCCATGCCTAATTTTTGGGGATTTATTTGAGTTGTGTAAGACCAAGATCATTTCATCGAACACCTTCGGTGTTTTTACTTTTCTAAAAATTTTGTTCTGCAAAGTCTCTCCTCCTTGATTGATTTTTGTTGTGGTGTGTTTGTCTGGTCCTTGTGAGCACAGAGGTGAAAACCATCTTCCATTTGGAGCATCCAGTCGTCGGGAACGTGGTGATGCCGCCCGTGGCGCGCTCTGGCCGCCCGGACGCGCACACCGGCGTTCCCCATGTCCCCTACCTTCTGTCCTCCTGCCTCGCTGCCCCGTGGAGCGTCGCCGTGGCCAGTCCCCCCCCCCCTCGGTAGCCTCCGGCGCTGCCGCGTGGCCGTCGTGCGCGAGAGCAGCCCGAGCCCCCCCCCCCCCCTTGCTCGACCGCCCCGTGGCCGCACCCACCAGCTCCCTTCCCTCCCCTGCAACGCCGACGAACACTAGCAGCCGCACCATCGCTACAGCGCCGCTGCAGAGCTCCCTCGTCATCAGCAGCACCCTCCGACGCGTCCCATCACGCCACAGTAGCCGCGTGCGTCAACCGCGTGGCGACGCGCCGCTGCTACAGCCGGAGCACCTCACTGGCCACTCCACCATGGCCGCCCTGGCATCCTCGTTTCCCCGGCTATAAAACGAGCCCGAGCCACTCATTCGGATGCCACTCGCACTCCTCACTTCTTCCCCCACTTCTCCAGTATCGCCAGAGGCCGAGGAGCACGGGGACTCGAAGGTTGCCGCACGGCTGAAGCCGGTCGAGCACGGCCGACGCCGTCCCCTGCTCCCCCCTGCAGCCGAGCCCCTCCCCGAGCGAGGCGGACCGCGGCACGCCCGTCGCCGCCGTTCGCCGGAGCCCCTGGCCCCCGGGCAACCGCAGCGCCGGCGAGCCCGTGGCTGCCCGTGTGTTCCCCGCCCGTGCGTTCCTCTCCGGCGAGTCAACGAAGGAGGAAGAAAAGGAGGAAAGAAAAGAAAAGGAAAAAAAGAGAAAAGGGAGAGGAGAGAGAGCCATCGACAGGTGGGACCCGACCCCACCCTGTCAGGTTAAGTGGAGGCGGGATTCGCGTTTTCCACCTCCCCGATCGGAAGACGTATTCCAGCGGAAGTGCGCTTCCGGCCCAGCCCAGTTCAGAAACAGCCCGCGCTGTTTTTTTTTCTCTCTGGTGAGCGGCGAATAGCTATACTTCGCACGCCCGTATCTTTTGAACCACAACTCCGATTCAGGTGAACCAAGTTCCTAAATTTTTGTTTCGACGAGCCCGATCCAGTGGTATTGATTCCACCTTGTTCCAACATAGTTCTATGGGTGCCCATGTCTGGATGCTTTCCGGAGTCCGTGGGAAGCGGCGATCGACCCCGACGCCGCGGAACCACCCCGACCTTTTCAGGCCCAATGGATCCCCGCCTTCAGGCAAGCTAACCCCTTGCTATGAGCCGTCCCGCAATGTTGTTTGTTATTTGCTTATTGCCATGCCGAGTGTTTACATTTGTCTGCGTTCGGTATATTTTATGACGGTCTGCTATTGTTGTGTTCAATATGTTACTTCGAATATTACTCCTGCCATGTTTTATTCATCATCCATGTATGCATTAGAATGACGTGTGAACTAAATTGTGCGCCTCGCACTTGCGCGGCTTTGTCGAACCCTCTAAATAAACAACTATAAAACCTGCGTTCCTATGAGTGTTTGCTTCTTCTCCTTCGCCGAGGTGAGGAGCGGACGAATGTCGTCTTATGATCCTCGGAGTTGGGGGCATTTGCCAAAAGAGTTATTTGCTTCTTCTCCCTCCGTCAAACGTGGTTGGCGTAAGCCCACCTGGACTGCGACGCTTGGGACATTTGCTTTCCATTTGGTTCTTTTTGCCAAGATTGCTGACACCACGTCGGGTTAATCCTTGAGTGGAATGGATGCTTTCTTTCTTATGAGTGCTTTTCGGTTCATTTTTTTGGAGACTACATGCCCAACTAAAATTGGTAGTTGATCTGTGATGGCGCTGGTCGGTGGTATCGCCGCCGTAGTCACCCGATCGACGCCAACAACTTGTGCTACCTTTTGTATTGATCTGTGATGGCGCTGGTCGGTGGTATCGCCGCCGTAGTCACCCGGTCAATACAAACAAACGATGGCTTGAAATATCATGTTGTTATTGTCTTATTGTTTGATGATATATTATTATGATATTGTGATTGTTGTGTTGGACTAATCCTCTTTGTTTGGACTTGTGAATGATGGAACTTGATTAAATGAAACACCCCTCCAAACAACGATAGGGTCAGTCCACGGTGCCACTAATCTGAACATCGAAAGCACTGCCACTGTCGCTCATATGGGCGGGCCTTGACCTACGTAACCTATTGAGCCTCCTTTGATGCTACCATTTTGGCAAGTCTAGTCGGTACCATAGTTGGTCGGGGCTAGTCTTGCGAAGGTTCCGGAGCTAGGCGTCGTTCATGGGTTGGGGACGTGGCGGATTCACTTCTGCATAAGGCATAGAGTTATGTCGGTGGCTATACAGGGAGTGTCTTGGTAGCGTGAACGGTCAGGTGAGTGTATCTTGCTGAGTTCGCCTTAAGGATGATATCCTAAAGTACCGGCTGGGCGTGGTGCACTTAGATGGGTGGTATCTGCAACCTCTCGAGAGTGTCAAATCTGGATGTCTAGCCTCGTTCCAAGGTTATGGAACAACAGTTCAGTGTCGGTCACACTGTGTGTCCGTGTCGTGTCAGGAGGTTAAACCTAAGGCTTGTTTGGAAGAAAGATGAACAACCTGATTTCACTAAATGAACAATAAGATGATGCAGGGAATGTTACTTGTGAGGTGAATGGGATGGCGGTGTGATGCGTTGGAAGCCTATAGTTAGGCCAGAGCCAACATCAACCGTGCATGCCCCGGGGGATAGCCAGAGTTGGCTGGAGTGATAGCCAGAGTTGGCTAGAGGCTTGAAAGCCTGATTGTGTTGACAGGATTAATTATAAGATTTGGTACCAACTGGTACACTCGTCTACTCGTCACAGGTAATCTCTTTGTTTGATTGCCGGTATACGATCCAACCCCACCTGGCTTGGAATCTGTACTGGTGATACTCTTGTTGTTTGCTTATGCCATGTTTTGCTTGTGATGCCATGCTACCCTTACGTTATCATATTGGTCTATCTTGAGTAGACCCTTGCCATGTTGTAGGATTTTATTTCCAATGTATATCTTGTTGCATGATTGTTGGATTGTTTGTAGCGAGTGGCGATTCTTGCTGAGTGCATATTAATGTACTCACGGGCCTTGTGATTGTGGCCAGGTTTTGTCGAGGATTCATCTTCCACCTTAGTAAGGATTTGAAGCAAGAGCGTGCTAGGATCAGTAGCCCAGCCAGAACCTGTGGAGTGGAGCCGCTCCAAGCCGCAGCCTCTCATATGTCTTCCGTTGCCAGTTAAAAACTCTGTATCGTGCCATGCTGGGATTGATATTTTGTCATTCCTTGATGGCCTTGTAAACCATTTGTAGCACTGATGTGCCTGATTGTGTAATGATTTCCATTATGTTACACTGTTGTGACGTGCGGCCAGTTATCTTGGGATGGCGCACGGGACGACTGCCTCTCTGGCAAGATGTGCCAGGGAGGGGTGTCACAATTATTGACAGGTTGAGCTAAATATGAGATGTTTCATGTTAGATCAATCAGTCAGTCGACATGCATGCATGACGAAATTCTAGTATTGGTGGTTCACAAGATCAGTCAAATGCTTACCTTTTGGGTGACTTGTAATAGGTGTCATACAGAGCAGGGCAGCAGCATACATTCTGAAAGAAACGAACGACGACTTTGATCAATTCTGCAGCATAAGAAAAGATAAGTTAACAAATCAGAATATGTAGCCAAGGACACAAATTTAGATGCAAATAAGAGTAATAGGATCCAAACTTAGAAAGTACCGACGTAAATAAAATGTGTCACCTTAGGCCACGAGTAGTTCTAGCGGTGTGAAAAACAGCTTCCGAAATGTGAAGCAAGAAACAGACTGGCTTTCATCTATTTTATGCAATGCAATGCTGGACAGACATAAACACATATTATGCACTAGTGGATATCTTCAGTATTTGGTGCATTTAACACACAGGATTACAGTTGGGCTACTGAAATTTTACCTTGGCATTCTCTGAATGAGTCCTTTCCCGAAATGGCTGAAAGCTTATTGTGACTGCATTGCCTTGTCATTGAGGTGGTACATGAGATGTTGCTAATACAATTTACAATACAGCCAACCGACAATTCCTTGTTAAATCTGATGCTCAACTACACTTCTGCTGGTAGAAAACAGTGCAGTACACTCCTACTGAATGTGAGACTGCCGCTAATCAAACAAGTATGCAACACGTTAATCATATACAGAGCAACACCAATCAGTACTAGGTTTAGGATAAGTGTCCAACTAATCATATGGCTACGAAAATGATATGGCTACGGAAATTCTACTTGTCCAACTAATCATTTGATCAAACACCTAATCTGCATAAATAGATCTGTTACCGAATGAACATAAAGCATAAACAAACAGAAACCAATAGTTTGAACAACTGGCAATTTTGATGAGGGACAGTAGAGAAGCTAAAAATAAAAATAAAGTTGGAGTCAAATTCATTATGGCTTCTACACACTTCTACTATATTCTACATAATTTGGCACTATAGCCATACGTTGTGTAGTGGTTTCTAGAGTGTTCCAGCCATGAGTAGTAACTAGGTTGTTTGTATTTGCTTTCCTAGCTTTAAGTAGTGTACTCTAGAACCTTCTAGCTTTAAGTAGAGCTAAGTAGTGAAAGCTCATGGAGCCTATAAATAGAGGTCCTCACCTCTACATATGTAACCAGCCTATGTACACTCTACCTATCAATAATAAGAACTTGTGTTCTGTCCTAAAGATCTTGGATTAGATCTTGTGTGTTAAAGAGTTTGGATTGAACTCTTGGCAGCCCACGCCTCTAGAGCGATATCTAGCGCAGCACGTTGAAGTGGTTCCTTCAACATTTGTGCTGTCCACGTTGTAGCAGCAAGGTGGAGTTGTTCCTCCACAGCCTTGTGCTGCTTCAGGTGGTATCAGAGCCTTGCTGATCCGTTCCAGCTCTTGGTGTACTCTTTGAAAGTAAGCTGCAGCAAGCAATGGAGGAATTGGGAAAGAGAATAGATGCTGCAGAACAACAAATCCAAGCGCTACGTGAAGATCTTAACCGGAGATTCGATCAGCTGGTTGAGATGATAAGAAAGGGTGTTCCTCCTACTGCCAATGAAGGTGATTCATCAAAGGAGGAAGAAGATATTCGGCAGCGAAGGAAGGGAGGTCATCTTGAAGTAAAAACACCTCAACGACATGTTCATGGTACCTCAAGAAGGCCAACTTATGCTGAAGCTTCTGGAGATGAGGAATATGATGAGACCCTTGAAGAACCTGATCTCTATGCATATCCAAGAGTACCCAACCCTACATATGCAAGGGATACATACAAGGTGAAAGCTGAGATCCCAACTTTTAATGGAAATGTTGATATTGAAGGGTGCCTTGATTGGTTATATGAAGTGGAGACTTTCTTTGAGGTCATGAATATTCCAGAAGACCGTAGAGTTTCTTTGGTCGCATACAAGTTGAAAGGAGGAGCTGGTGCATGGTGGCATCGCCTTCAAGAAGACCGCAGACTAAGAGGAGAACCTCGTGTGAGATCTTGGCGGCAGATGAAGAGTCTTTTAAAAGGGAGATTCTTGCCTGCAGATTATGATCAGATCCTATTTATTCAGTTTCAAAACTGTGCTCAAGGAAAGAGGACTGTTTCAGAGTATACAGAAGAGTTTCTAAGGCTACAAGTGAGGTGCAACCTTGCTGAAACTGAAGATCAACAAGTTGCAAGGTACATCAATGGTCTCAATGATACTATTCAGGATCGTTTGATGATGCAACAAATTTGGTCCATTGACCAAGCACAAGCTCTTGCATTAAAGGCTGAAAGGTTGGCAAGGACAAGAAAGGCAAGTAAGGCTCCATTTCCTCATACTGAAGGTTCATCTAGGAGTCACTCCCATACAGTGGAAGAGAAGTCCGCTCAACCCAAGGCAAAACAACCTGCCCCAAGGCAAGCTGGCAAGAGTAGGACAAAGCCGGTGGTAAAATGCTATAAATGTGGTGAAGAGGGACATGTGTCTAGCAATTGCCCATTGAGGAAATTCGCCAACACAACTATCCATGATGATGGAGATGACGAAGAGTATGAATCTGAGGATGTAGAAGGACAAGATGTTTGTGAAGAAGAAGGTGAAGAGGTGGTGTGTGTGATTCAACGTCTCTTGTGCTCGACACCACAGCCCGACAACACACAACGGAAAAAAATATTTGAGAGCAAATGTACCGTGAATGGCAAGGTATGCAAATTAGTGATTGACAGTTGCAGCTGTGAGAATCTTATCTCTCAGAATTTGGTGAACCATTTAAAGCTTGAGACTCATGATCACCCAAATCCCTACAATATTGGATGGATCAAGAAAGGGGTGAATATGAGGATCACCAAACAATGCAACCTGCCACTCTCGTTGGGTAAGTACTATCGCTCCAATGTGTTGTGTGATGTTGTTGATATGGATGCCAGCCATGTTCTTCTTGGAAGACCTTGGCAGTTTGATGTGGATTCTACACACAAAGGGAAGGAAAATTCTTACTCTTTCACTTGGAATAAGCGAAAGATCATTATAGTACCAAACCAATCAGATGCCAAAACCTCTAAGGAGGAGGAGAAGAACATGTTAACTATTTCTCACACCTCTAGCGAGTTTATGGAAGACTTAAAGGAGGCAAATGTGTGTGCTGCACTTATTGTGAAAGGTGAAGAGCAACCGGTGGTTGAAATTCCAGCAAAGGTACATGGCCTACTAGCTGAATTCCAGAGCATACTTGGAGAGCCACAAGGCCTACCGCCGATGAGAGGAATTCAACATCGAATTGACCTAATTCCGGGAGCAAGTCTTCCTAATCTTCCACACTACCGGATGAGCCCAAAAGAGCATGCTATACTGAAGGAAAAGGTGGAGGAATTGCTGCAAAAGGGGCACATTCGAGAAAGTATCAGTCCATGCGCCGTACCAGCTTTGATCACGCCAAAG
The DNA here is from genome assembly GCA_947311845.1 of Poa pratensis. NCBI lineage: Eukaryota > Viridiplantae > Streptophyta > Magnoliopsida > Poales > Poaceae > Poa > Poa pratensis. The sequence continues at coordinate 29,344,039 of CAMZMU010000053.1, read as the reverse complement.
AAGGATGGGTCTTGGCGCATGTGTACGGATAGTAGAGCCATCAACAAGATCACCGTAAGGTATAGATTCCCTATTCCCCGTTTGGATGACATGTTAGATCAGCTTAGTGGCGCAAGAGTGTTCACAAAGCTCGATTTGAAGAGCGGATATCATCAAATTCGCATTAGACCCGGGGATGAATGGAAAACAGCGTTCAAGACAAAGGAAGGGTTGTTTGAATGGATGGTCATGCCATTTGGACTCTCAAATGCACCAAGTACCTTTATGCACTTGATGAACCAGGTACTTCGACCCTTCTTATCCCACTTTGTTGTGGTTTATTTTGATGATATCTTGATATATAGTAAAGATGAAGATGAACACTTGGATCACATCCGTAAGGTGCTATGGGTACTAAAGGAAAACGAACTTTATGTGAACTTGAAGAAATGTGTTTTCCTTCAAACACGACTTATTTTCTTGGGGTTTGTCATAACAAGTGAAGGCATTCATGTTGATGACTCTAAAGTTGAAGCAATCAGAGAATGGCCAACTCCAAAGACTATCTCAGAGGTGAGAAGCTTCCATGGTCTTGCAACGTTCTATAGGCGGTTTGTGAAGAATTTCAGTACGATCATGGCACCAATCACTGAATGTCTAAAGAAAGGGAAATTTCAATGGAACGAATCAGCTGAAGCTAGTTTCAAGGAAATAAAGGAAAAATTGTCACAAGCACCAGTCTTGGCGCTACCTGATTTTAGTAAGACCTTTGAGCTGGAGTGCGATGCAAGTGGAGTAGGCATTGGGGCTGTTCTATCTCAAGAACGAAAACCCATTGCTTTCTTCAGTGAGAAGCTAAGCGAAGCAAGACAATGTGGCAGACCTGACTCTTTATCATCCAGAACAAGCACTTTATGAGGATAACTCGAGGTCGAGTTCTAAACAACCAGGGGAGGATGATGAGGGACAGTAGAGAAACTAAAAATAAAAATAAAGTTGGAGTCAAATTCATTATGGCTTCTACACACTTCTACTATATTCTACATAATTTGGCACTATAGCCATACGTTGTGTAGTGGTTTCTAGAGTGTTCCAGCCATGAGTAGTAACTAGGTTGTTTGTATTTGCTTTCCTAGCTTTAAGTAGTGTACTCTAGAACCTTCTAGCTTTAAGTAGAGCTAAGTAGTGAAAGCTCATGGAGCCTATAAATAGAGGTCCTCACCTCTACATATGTAACCAGCCTATGTACACTCTACCTATCAATAATAAGAACTTGTGTTCTGTCCTAAAGATCTTGGATTAGATCTTGTGTGTTAAAGAGTTTGGATTGAACTCTTGGCAGCCCACGCCTCTAGAGCGATATCTAGCGCAGCACGTTGAAGTGGTTCCTTCAACATTTGTGCTGTCCACGTTGTAGCAGCAAGGTGGAGTTGTTCCTCCACAGCCTTGTGCTGCTTCAAATTTGGTCAAGAGAGTAAAGTTAAGCAGTAGATACTGCGCAAAAATAGGAATTTGCCCAGAAGGCCAGGAGTTATGGTTGTAAGCTGAGATTGGAGGATAAAGATTGATCCAAGCTTACTTGCTTGTACAACAAAAACAATGGCACAACAAATTGCAGGCAGATGACTTTGTTTAAATTGAGCATATAAGAGTTTAGAATGTTTATTTAAAATAAGCAACCTGGTGTATCAGTTATTGAGAGTACATGTCAAATTAGGCCACGAGTAGTTCTAGCGGTGTGAAAAATCTCACTGCCATGTCAATAGAATGGAACAACACTTGTAATACACTCTTTAAAATGAACCCATTTTCTTCATATTTTCAGATAGTCAGATGAAGTCAGTTTTAAATAGAGACGCAAGCACCAAGGGACCAGAACAGTGAGAAAATACGGTGCATCTAGTTAATCATAAGTGTGGAGTATTCAAAACACAAAGAAAATACTGAGGCTTGAAGTACAGTTTTGAACAAATAAACGACCCTACAATATTACCTGATGCGTTGATTTGCAAGGAAGAAAACGCTTTTGTATTGCACCCCAGTTATTATCATATTGCAGAATCCCTAGAGCTAATAATCTGCAGGCAGAGCATAAACTAAGATTAAAATTACCATGAAAAATAAATGAGCAAAAGCAAAAGCTAAAGTGTAGAATAGGTTATCTGGTTTTGTGCCAATCGGCAACTGAGCATATTCAACCAGGTTATTCGAGAGTTAAGATGATATTCAGCTTGTTCTCTAGTAGTCATCATCCAAAACAAGCACATACTACCTATACGAGTAGATTATTTGAGTCACATGGCTATGTTACACAACATAGATGCACAGTTGAACCAGACATTTACCATTCTAAGAACAACACAAGTAACTAAGATCATTGACATATTTACCTTGGGAGAGAACTCAGAGAAGTACTAGGAGTGCGGGGAGACCTCCATCTTCTTGATCTGCTTACGCAAACTGGCACCATACCTGGTACCTACACAACACATGATCACAATGATTAGCATACATACCCAATAACACATGGATGTCTATCAGTACATGTACTGGGCAGTATAGAATATCTATCAGTACTGGCAATCCATAGAAGGATTTGGCGCCACTCACAGAATTCCTAATAACAGTTTCACTCGACCCATCAAACACAACAATTCATGTTGTTAAACCGTTCATACTCCATACACTTAACCAAGGTTACAATTCAAGTCTTAGTATATTTTCCAGCAACATCTTACGTAGCTTCAGATGATTCGATCACTCGGTGATCCAAGTCGAAAACAGAAGATAAAATTGCAAGTTTATACTAGCTGGTAACTAACCTGAGTGCAAGCCGCTGGAACAGTCTGTGGCAGCCGGAGTGGCGATGGGATGGGCGCGATGCATCTGGTGCCTCCTTGTTAGTGATGCTGCCTCCTCGACATGGCGACGACCTGCTTCTGTGTCATCGTGAGTTCCTCGCCACCTTCATCTGGTGGCGGCATTTGCTCGAACACCAAGCAGCCTAGCTTCACCGAGGTTGCAGAAACAGTTCGCCACCATCGCACCGCGGGGTCCAAGGGGAGGCCGAGGCGACGTAGTCGAGAAGGGGCTCAAGAGGAGTTTCTGACGCCGATGCAGAGCATCTAAGGGCGCGGGGCACCGTAGCCGCGCCGGCGACCCAAGCCATGGCGGCTAGGGTTAGCCTCGGAGTTGCGTGCGGGCACGGAGGAACAAATCGGCGGCGGGGAATCGGTGGAGGGGGGCGGGGCGGAGCGAACCAGCAGGCATCAGTGCCGGAGCTGGCCATCGCCGGCCGGAGAAGCAGGGGGCGACGGCGACGGCGGCGGCGATAGAGACAGGGAGCGAGAGAGAGATACGAGAGGGAGAGTTATCCTCTCCAAAAATGGCTTTGCCAGCCTAACGCACGGCATGTTTGGTACAATTGTGACAAGTGACAAAGCCATGAGTGACATCTCGCAACAGCGGCCGATAGATTTCAAGCCTTGTAGTGGTCACCTCTTGCCCTGCTTTCCCGACACCGGGCTATTGTCAAAATACAGTGAAACTAGCTAGGCTCCTCTTTCCCTCCTGCAAAGCTGTAATAGCCGGTCTCCTCTACCTTTGTACAGAAGTTCACTGTCCACCAAAGCTTGTGTTACTCTGTTCTGAATTCTGATCATCCATGTTGGGCAAGACCGGGCGGCCCCTCGAGAAATCAGTGTTACCTGTTGCAAAACAATTACACTAGTAATAGTCTATTGCTAGGCTACTAGCCAGGAAAGCGTGGTTTCATCAGTACTATGCATATAAGCCTGTAATCGGAGGCGAAATATTAAACTCTTTGCATGATATCCTTTGCGGCTGTAGCAGACTAGCAGCAGCACTGTGATACGATACGATACGATACGATACGATACGATACTGTCTTGCAAGTTGCGGCTACTGTATCTCCGCTTCCGGCAACAGCTTACCTATGGCGGCTATGGTCTGTTGCTTGTCCCCTTTCCCGGCCCGGTCCTGGTCCAAGTCTCTCCTTGACATTCCTGTCTTTCTCATTGTGGTACTGTACAGTTATTTTAGGGCACAACTGCTAAATAAAGTTACTGATACTAATCACTTGCACAGCACTCATGTGAGTAATTTTCCTTTTGCTCGCCTGTCATGTGTTCTAGCTCTACCCGTGACTAGTAGAATTTCAGAATTTTCGGATCCAGGATAACATTTTCGCCAACATGTGCCAGTGTGCCCTGTCAGCAGAGGATGCCTGCACGCCGGAACCTTTGTGTTTATCAAGTAGGTTCGCCGCACCCAGAAACCCTCCTCTGACCTGCCATGATCCGTGTGAGAGAGATGTTCTGCCTTTCCCCGGCAGCAAATCTACAATGCCCCAGATGGGGCTCCACTAGACTGAGCCAGTAGATTTTACTTGCTATTTTGGGAGGCGTTTCATGTTCTATTTCCATCCAGCACCAGCCCATAGAGATCGTTAGCGCAATTGAACCCATAATCTTGTAGAAGATGCTTGTCTACTAAATACTTTGCGTACTTGCGTAATCTGATCGTACTAACCTTGGGATTTTCAGGTGGGACAAGAACACGTCGGCGGTCGTCCCGTCGACTTCGCCGGACGGGGTGATGTACATCTTCAGCGTGCTCAGGTCCGCCGACCCGTCCCGGTGCGGCCGCGGCTGCGTGGAGGAGATCCTGAAGCAGCACCGCCGGGTGACCGACGAGGCGTGCCGCGTCGGCGCCAAGCAGTACCTGGCCCGGCAGACCTCGCCGGCGCACTGGCGCGACCATTTCGGGCCCAACTGGGACCGGTTCGTGGCCTGCAAGGCCCGCTTCGATCCAGCGCGCGTGCTTGGGCCGGGCCAAGGCATTTTTCCGTGGACCGACTCTGCGAGCTCGATATCATCGTAGCGGCCCCGTCACTCGCGTAGAGATAGTAGCTGAGGACATGTTCGTAGCTCGAACGAAAATTTTCAGGCTGATTCATTGGTAGGTGTCTCAACTCAAGGGAGCGAGTTCGTTGCTTCATTTTTGTGTTATGTTTACTGTGGTAAGTGAGGACGCCAGATTATTTGGCAAGAGCAGAGTATCTCGTCTCGCCTTATCGTATAACTAGTTGAATGCCCGTGCGTTGCTACGGGTTCAAAATAATCGAAATGTGCTTATGAATATCAGAAACAACTTTTAGAAACGTAGGCTAACCTTTTCAAATTAGAGTAAAGTTCCAACCTCATCAAATAGGCGTGTGTTGCCACGGAGCAACACAATAATCTTTTGACGGTGTTAGTGTTACCCATGTATATATCAAATTAAGTTTGCGAGTCAGGTCAAACATCTCATCAAGACCTTTTAACCTTTGTAAATCTTAGCTCAAACTAAACACCTAATATTTTTCTTGCAATCACAACTGCGATTATTTATAATTTCAGCCCTTCTTGTCTGGCTCAACTTATCTGGACAAAGAACACAAACATAATTAGCATATTTCCAGGAGCGTACACTCAACTCGCAAGATGGCTTGGAAGATGTACCATAGAAATAGCATCACAGTGGCAAATTGTTTCGCTAGTTTTGGACCTGCACGTTCCAACTCAGCCTAGTGTTTTTTTACGAGCCTTTTACTGAATCCCAAGACAACAAAACAGATGCAGAAGATGAACTCGATGTGACTCGATCATTATCTTTTACCAGTAGTATTAGTATATTCACTTCTTTAATACCCTCGAGCTGAAAGATATGTATTTGTTGGGTCGTAGATACACTTGGAGCAACGAGCAGCTTAATGTGACACAAGTTCGCCTTGATCGTGTCTTGTACAACCAGGAATGGGATGATACATTCCCGAATGCCATTCTTCAAGCCCTCACTACAGCCGGATCAGACCACTGCCCGCTGCTCCTCACCACCAATGCTGATTTCAGGCCGCAGAGATGTTTCCGTTTTGAGAATGCTTGGGTGAAGCTTGAAGGTTTTGATGAAACTGTTGCAGCAGCTTGGGCCTCAGCTCCTACTTCTTCGGATCCTTTCATCAACCTGGCGGGCAAGCTTACTCATTGTGCTAAAAAGCTGTCGGCATGGGCTGCCAACCTGATACATGATTTGCGGCTGCGTATGCTTATTGTAAATGAGATCATCTTCATGCTGGACAAAGCCAGAGACCACCACAATCTGTCGCCAGCCGAGCACACCTTCAGAGGACACCTGAAAATGCAATGCCTTGGTCTGGCTGCCCTTGACCGATGCATGTGGCGGCAGAGATCAAGATATATGTGGCTTAAGGAAGGAGACAGTAATACCAGATTTTTTCACCAAAAGGCCAATGCAAGAAGGCGAAAGAACATGATCCCTACGCTGCAAGTTAATGGTGACTCCATAGCTGATCAGGATGCCAAGTTAGACTGCATATACTCTCATTTCAACAATATTATTGGCACCTACAGTACCAGGCAAACTGATCTGAATCTTGAGGAACTGGAGTTCCCCAACTGTGACTTAGCTGACCTGGATCTCCCCTTCACTCCTGACGAGATCAAGCAAGCAATGTATGATATTCACCCTGAGAAAGCCCCTGGACCAGATGGGTTCACTGGGCTGTTCTTTAGGCGCTGCTGGGACATAATTAAGCATGACTGGACAGCTGCTTTTCTCCATTTCCAGAACAAGAACACTCAAAACCTCCACCTCCTCAACAGGGCAACTATGATCCTGCTTCCTAAGCATGCCGGGGCTAATTCACCTCAGGATTTCCGGCCCATAAGCCTGATTCACAGCTTTGCAAAGGTGGCTGCAAAGATTCTTGCTTCTAGGCTGCAACCCAAAATGGATATTCTGATCTCTCAGTGCCAAAATGCCTTTCTAAAAGGGAGAGTCATACATGACAACTTCATCTATGTTCAGTCCATGGCCAGAGCTCTCAGACAAAAGAAAATCCCTGCCCTTCTGCTCAAGTTGGATATATCTAAAGCCTTTGACTCAGTATCTTGGGAATTTCTGCTCAAGCTTATGCAATTCAGAGGCTTTGGGCCAAGGTGGTGTGGATGGATTGCTGCTCTGCTTCTTACCTCATCAACGAAGGTGTTGGTAAACTCTGTCCTCTCTGATTGCATCTACCACCGACGTGGTCTGCGGCAAGGCGATCCACTCTCTCCCCTGCTTTTTGTACTGGTGATGGACTGTCTTAGGCGACTCATGGATAAAGCACAAAGGGTTGGAGTTCTAGCACCACTTCCCCCTCAGACTATTCGTCACCGAGCTTCAATATACGCAGATGATGTGATGATCTTTATTAAGCCAGCGCAACAAGACATTCATGCAGTGTCACAGATGCTAGAGTTGTTTGGTAGTGCTACTGGGCTACACACTAACAAGACCAAGAGCAAGATGCTGCCGATTAGATGTGATGGCATGGACTTACAGCCCTTACAACAATCTTTTGGCTGCCAGCTTGATTCTTTTCCCTGCACCTATCTGGGCATGCCACTCTCTGATCGGCGCCTAAAAAAGAATGACCTGCAACCTATCATTGACAGACTTGCCAAAAAAGCAGCAACCTGGAAAGGAAAATGGATTTCTGTTGATGGTAGACTTATTCTGGTGAAGTTTGTTTTAGCAGCCCTCCCTATCTATCAGCTGCTTGCTATTGATTTCCCAAAATGGACTCTAAAGCAAATTGAGAAGCTGCAGAGAGCTTTTCTCTGGTCAGGATCTGATAAAGTCAGTGGTGGTAAATGCTTGGTACGATGGTCTCAAGTATGCACACCCACTCAGTACGGTGGACTTGGAATCCCTAATTTGCTTTTCCAGAGCAGGGCTCTAAAGCTTAGATGGCTGTGGCAATCTAAAGTAAATCCAGACAAACCGTGGCAGGGTCTACCATTGCAGCTCTCCCAGGATATCATCTCCCTCTTCCAGGCTTCCACAATTATCACCGTTGGTAATGGAACTGCAACTTCTTTCTGGCATGATATTTGGATTGACAATAACCCCTTATGCAATCGATACCCTGCTCTGTTCAAACATAGCAATAGCAGAAAAATCACGGTTGCAGCTGCAATGTTCAATAGCAGATGGATCTCGCTCATTAAGTTGAACCCCTCTCAACAAGTTCTCACGGAATATATCCAGCTCTGGTCCCTCCTGCAACATTTCACTCTCTCTGATGAGCAAGATACCATCACGTGGAAATGGACGGCTGATGGCATTTACACTGCTAAATCTGCTTACTGCATGCAATTCTGGGGCAGAACTGAAGCCGTCTTCGATGAGCTTATCTGGCAAGTGAAGATCCCTGGGAAAGTTAGATTTTTCGCATGGTTAGCTATTCAAGAAAGATGTCTCACTGCTGACAATCTTGCCAAGCGAAACTGGCCTCACAACCCCTCCTGTTCACTCTGTAACCTAGGCCCAGAAACTGCTGTTCATCTACTTGCAACCTGCCCCTTTGCTGCGGGTATATGGGGATATTGTCTGACGAAGTTTGGCTTTCCTCTTTCACTGATGCCGACAAGCTGTTCAAGCCTCAAGGATTGGTGGATCAATGCACGCAACAGCCTTGATGCGAGAAGAAGAAGCCATTTCTCATCCTTGGTAATGACAGCATGGTGGTTTTTATGGCGTGAGCGCAATACCAGAATTTTCGAGCAATAGGCGTCGAGCTTCTTCGACATCTGTGACAAGATTGCGGCTGAACTCAAGTACTGGGCTAGTGCTGGCCTAAAAGGTGCTGTCTGGACCGGCGCGATGTAGCATGTGTCCAGCTGAAACTTGTACAGTTCTTTTCCCCTTTCTTTGCATTTCTGTGTTTGCACCTTTGGTGCTGTAACTCTAAACTTGTTCTGGTTGCTCTCTCTTAATTGAAAAGATCACAGCGCTCGCTGCCATCGTCGAAAAGTATATTCACTGGATCCTCTAGTTTCACAGTAACATTCAGCTCTGACCAACAGTAGTATATTCACTGGTTCCTCACACTGGACATCACGTACAACACTGCAAGTGACTTGATCGGAGCATCACGGTGGCAATTGTGAAGTTCAGACTGCATAATCACCAGCTCAATCCACTTAGTTTACTGGTGGTTTGCTGAATCTACAAGTATCCATCCACGGGCAGCAAACGAACCATGGATGAAATTCGTGCGTCACACAGTAGTGCACACACAGCTTGTTCCGGCGTTGAGGTATAGCTTCCTAGCATTAGAGGTGCCCAGATTATCTGCATCTCATTGCCGCCTCCTGTATCTACAGTCTACACCGCCCAGCTAACTCATATCAGATCTGTGTGCTGCACCGCGGCCTTCGCACGCGCCTGCCAGGCAGACGGGAGGGGAGAAGGATGAGTTAGGAGAGTGGCGGGTGCTATGCCCGGGCTCCTCGTACCGCCCAACCTGCAGACAGGGGCCATAGACCTGCACATAGGGGCCATGGCGTAAAATTATCAGCATCCATATCTTGAACTAAAGGAATCAACCATGGGCATCAACAAAAAAAACAATAGAAAAACATCACCCTTGCTGCCTTGCACCGAAATCAACCACGTCAAAATTTATGGAATTTCCTCGATCTCACATGGATCCAGCGACCGAGAGAATAAGTAGAAGCTACCCTGAGATGCAAATCCATCACAGTTCTAGCAACGGCTTTAGAACTGAATGAGGGAAACTAACTGAAGAAGCATCACAACAGATACTCGGAAAGTCCGACATCTCCTTCTAGCCACCGATGATGCCGGGTAGTAAAGAAACCAGCCAAAACCACAAAAAAGAAAAGAGGACGGAAGACTCAGGTAGAGGAAGGCAGCGCTGGCCAGATCAGAGTGGAGATATTTACTGGGAGGATCCTCCTTTGGGAGCTCTGGAGCAGACGAAGAAAACATGCAGCTTACAAAAATACGAACGAAGTCAAAGGAAGGCAATCCTATGACGACGCGGCCACATTGGAGCCTACATCGGGAGGATATGTAGCAATGGCCAGCCTTGGGGAGAAGGATGGAGGGCGCCGGGCGATTCCGGATGGAGGGACGGCGACCGGCAGTCCTATGTTCCGTCCAGCAGCGTTGCGAGATGAAGGGACGACCGACGCAGGTAGCTGGAGGAGAGGCGGCGCCGTACGTTGCCGTCCTGGCGCCCTGCTACCTGGAGACGCCGGCGGCTGATCTCCCCAGTCTAGGCACCTCCATGCCGGTGGTCTCGACGCGAGCGATCCCCGACAATGAACCTTTTTTTCTGATGTACGAAACGAAACTTTTTTTCTGACTTACCGGTGGCAGTGGTGGGTAAATTCTCCCAAAACCCAAGGGTAAAATCGGAAAGTGAAAAACGGACCATCACCTCAAGACATATTATATAGTAGAGATTGTTCTCAGTGCGTCGTTACTGTATCTCAGCTGTTCGACCATCCCATCCAGCGTGTAGATTTGGCGCGGCAAGTCCGTGAAGGTTTTTTTTCTTATTTAATCAAAATCAACTCAAAAAGATCGGATAACTTTTGCGAGCTTGACTAGCAGAAAAGAAAGGTTCCAAAGTTCTCTGGGCTGCCACAGATCTGTCTCCGTCCCGTCCCAACAGGTGACTAGTCGGCGACTCATCCCTCTGTCGCCGGCAAGCCTGCTGGTCCCCGCCTCCTCGTCCGCCGTTCCGATGACGGCGGGGGGGAGGGGACCTCGACGCTTCGAGCTTGACGACTTAAGGTTGGGCTAGGTTTTTCCACAGGCGTCGCATCGGTGCCGGGGACGGCGCCGCGTCGGAATAAGATACCCATGTTTCTCCCCCATCTCGGCGGTGCTTTACTCGGCGTTGTCGTGAAGCAGGTGGCTTGGTCATCTCGATGTTCTTCAGATCTGGCGAGATTAGTTTCTCGGTGTGTCGGCGGCATTTGTCGCTATTTGCGGCGACGCTCGCGGCCAGGGCAAGAGACGGATGATCTGTAGCGATATTGGTCTGGAGTTGGTGGATTTGTCGTTCTTCCTCAACTTCGTCGATGGGACACGGCATATCTAGGTCCAAGATAGCACGGGGACGTCCCCGGTCGACGTGCCACAACGACATGTGCCTCGCTACCTACAACAGGCATGTTCATCGACTCACAAAGTCTCGTTGGCGGTGATGCTTTTTTGGATCTCGCAATGGTGGAGGCTCGACATCTCTTCCGGCGTGCGTTTCGGCGGCGCTGTGATCGGGCGGCGGCCGCTGGCTTTGGCGAGTGCAGAAAACCGTAGGGATAAATCTGTATTTTATATCTTTTAGGGGTCTATGTGTAATTTTTTTAGGACAATCATATTTTCCTCGTTAGTCTCTTAGTTTCCATGTATGATTGGTTATGTAAATTGGTTTTCTATCAATGAAATATATGTAGTTGCTCTAAAACATAATATTATTTTCAAGTTTCACATGTTAGTAGTTGCTGTGAAATTAATCATGTAATTATTGCTTAATTATCCAACATATAGTACTTAGTCTGAAAGAGTCGTGCACATAGACTCTTGTTTACTTTTCTAGCGAATTTGCAGTATATTTTAGGGGATTTGAAGGCATTATCCTCTATCTACAACCCAACAATAGTATTTTGAGTTTGAGATGTTAGTAGCTGTTGTTGTTGTTGTCATGTTTAATATTATGAAATTAATCACGTAAATATGGCATAATTATCCAACTCGTTGTACTTAGCCTGAAAGAGTCGTGCACATAGACTATGAGGTCTTGTTTACTTTTCTACCGTATTTGCGTTTGTGTGGGTCTTGAAGGACGACGACGACGGCGGTCATGGCGCTGCTGCGTGGCGGCGAGAGCTAGCGGGCCTGATCTGGGCCTGCCCTGGGCCTGATCTGGCCATTGTCGGGAGCTGCTGTTGCGTCAGGTCGACGTCCGTTTTCGACTGTGGAGGGTGGTTGATCCCCTCCGATTGGCTGCGACGCAGTTGAAGGCCCGATCTGGGCAGGTAGCCTAGATCGGGTGTCGATGGCTACGGGGTGTGAGCCGGAGGGCTGCACCTCTGTTGTCCAACTATTACCTGGATCCGAGCCAGGAGGGCTTGGATCTGTTGCCGTCCTCCCTCGTCCTATCTGTCTATCTCGTGGTGGTCTTTAAGTAGCGACATGGGCTTGAGGTTGTGGATGCTGGGGCGGCGGCCCTAGAAGGAGAGGTTGCATGGGTGTCGTCGACGACATCATCGTAGTGGTTGTGGTCGTTCCTTTGGCCATTCGGGTGGCAAGGGGATTGGCAGAGGGAGGTCCTGGTGTCGGTGCTTCGGCGGCGGCTCCCTGGTCATTGATTGCGTGGATCACACGTTCGCTGGGAGACCCCAAGAGGAAGGTATGAAGCAGTGTAGCAGCAGTTTCCCTCAGTATGAAACCAAGGTTTAATCGAACCAGTAGGAGCAAGAAATCACTTCTGAAGGTTGTCAGTGGCGCGCTGACGTGGAACCTGCACACAACACAATCAAACTACTTTGCCCCAACGAAACAGTGAGGTTGTCAATCTCACCGGCTTGCTGAAAACAAAGGATTAAACGTATGGTGTGGAAAACAGTAGTAAATTGCAGAGAATGAAAAGGAAAGTGTTTGCAGTTGGTTGTATTATCAGTGTAAAAGAATGGACCGGGGTCCACAGTTCACTAGTGGTGTCTCTCCATAAAAGATAACTAACATGCTGGGTGAACAAATTACAGCTGGGCAATTGACAAAATATTGAGCGCATGACAATGCATATATATGACATGATGATTACTATGATATTCATGTGGGCATTACGACAAAATACATAGACCGTTATCCAACAGCGTCTATGACTAATAATCCACCGCCAGGTTGTCATACCGAGTTCCCCGTTGGTATTAAGTTGCAAGCAACGGATAATTGCATTAAGTAATGTGCGTAATGTAAACAAATGCATTAGACCTAACGGCGCACCCTTAAGCTAAGCATCGGTTATTTTATCCCTAGTGGCAACAGCACATCCACAATCTTAGAAGTTATTGTCACTCTCCCAGATTACCGGAGGCATGAACCCACTATCTAGCATAAATACTCACTCTTGGAGTTACAAGCATCTACTTGGCCAAAGCATCTACTAGTAACGGAAAGCATGCAAGATCATAAATAACATATAAGATAGATTGATAATCAACTTGACATAGTATTCAATATTCATCGGATCCCAGCAAACACAACATGTAGCATTACAATAAGATGATCTTGATCATGATAGGCAGCTCACAAGATCTAAACATGATAGCATAAAGTGGAGAGACAACCATCTAGCTACTGCCATGGACCCGTAGTCCAAGGATGAACTACTCACGCATCACTCCGGAGGCAGGCATGGTGATGTAGAGCCCTCCGGTGATGATTCCCCTCTCCGGCAGGGTGCCGGGAAGAGCTTCTGAACCCTCCCGAGCTAGGGTTGACGGCGGCGGCGTCTCTGGAACTTTTCGTGGATAATGGCTCGGGTATTTAGGGTTTTCGCGTCGGGAGAATAAATAGGCGAAAGGGCGGCGGCTGCGGAGCCACGAGGGCCCCACACCACCCCACGGCGCGGCAGGGGGGCCGCGCGGCCCCATGGTGTGGGTGCCACGTGGCCTCCTCCGTCTCTCCTCTGGACTCCGTCTTCGTGTTGGAAAAATAGGAGGTTCTGTCCAAGTTTCGTCCAATTCCGAGAATATTTCCAGACTAGCTTTTCTGGAATACAAAAACAGCAGAAAACAGGAACTGGCACTGTGGCATCTTGTTAATAGGTTAGTCCCAGAAAATGCATAAAAATGCTATGAAGTGTATATAAAACATGTAACAATTGGTATAATATCAACATGGAACATCAGAAATTATAGATACGTTTGAGACGTATCAAGCATCCCCAAGCTTAGTTCTACTCGTCCTCGAGTAGGTAAAACGATAAAAACAAAATAATTTCTGAGGTGACATGCTACAATCATAATCTTGATCAAATAATATTGTAAAGCACATGTTATGAATGAAGTGATCCAGGTCAATGGTCTATAGTTTGCTAGCAAGTAGATAATGAGCAAACAACTGAATCATATAAGCAAAAACTTTTCATGAATAGTACTTTCGAGACAAGCATCAAAGAGTTTTGCATAAGAGTTAACTCATAAAGCAATAGATTCTAAGTAAAAGGTATTTAACCAACACAAAGGAAGATTTAAGTTTCAGCAATTGCTTTCAACTTTCAACATATATATCTCATGGATATTTGTCAACACAAAGCATATAATAAGTGCAATATACAGCATATAAAAATTGTTGCACCAAAGTTGACACTAGTGTTTGCTTCTAAGATAGAAAGAAGTAGGAAAACTGACTCAACATAAAAGTAAAAGAAAGGCCCTTCGCAGAGGGAAGCAGGGATTAAATCATGTGCTAGAGCTTTTTAAGTTTTTGAAATCATATAGAGAGTAAAAATAAGTTTTGAGAGGTGTTTGTTAATTGTCAACGAATCAGAAAATGGAAAGTACAATATGACCCCTGCCAACCAGACTTTTAAGAGCGGCTCCCATGAAGGACGTTATTTCTACCAGCAAGGCAGATCATCCCTCTTTCTCTTTTGTTTACACATGCAGATATTTCACTGTTTGTCATTGCTTGACTGATAAATCAGGGCAAAAATGTGAAGAGAATTAAGCGGTTAAAGTTGTAATTAATTGGGACTGGGCACCCCATTTGCCAGCTCTTTTTGCAAAATTAATGGATAAGCGGATGTATATGCCGCTAGTCCGGTGGTAAAGTCTGTTTGACAGTTGACATAAAGACATCCACCCCGTCCTCATGAGCTTGGTAAACATTGACACAAAATAGGAGTAATAAAGTTTGAATAGTTTAAAGGTAGCACATGAAAAATTTACTTGGAATGGCAAGGAAATACCACATATAGGTAGTTATGGTGGACACAGATGGCATGGATTTTGGCTCAAGGTTTTGGATGCACGAGAAGCATTCCCTCTCAGTACAGAGTTTAGGCTAGCAAGGTTATTTGAAGCAAACACAGGATATCAACCGACACAGCAAGACTTATATGAAAACATATTGCAAGCATTATAAGACTCTACACTGTCTTCCTTGTTAACCAAACCCTTTTACTAGAAAATATCTAGACCTTAGAGATACCAATCATGCAAACCAAATTTCAACGAGCTTTACGGTAGTTCTTCATTAATAGGTTTTAACTACATGATACAAAAGCTTAAACATGAACTACTTGATAACTCAAAACAATTGACAAGTATCAAATTATCCAATACAATGATCTACAAGAATATGTAAGCTTTTTCCATTATACCATCTACCACATGCAACATTTTCTGTTCCAACCAAACACCAATCAATTTATTTCAACATAAACTCTCCAAACAATTATAAGTGAAGCAAGAGAGTACTTTCTTTAAAAGAACTAACAGCTCTGAATAAGAGATGCATGCAAAACAGGAGCTAAAAGCATAGCAATAGCTAGATAAGAATACTCAACAAGTATAAGTGAAGAATAGGAGTATTCATATGAAAAAGCGGAGCGTGTCTCTCTCCCAATCAAGAATGCTGGGGTCCAATCAAGTTGACCATAAGAAAAATAAAATACTGAAAATAAAAGCACACAGACGCTCCAAGTAAAGCACATATGATGTGAAAGAATTAAAATATAGTTTCACTAGAGATGACCTGATAAGTTGCTGATGAAGAAGGGGATGCCTTGGGCATCCCCAAGCTTAGACGCTTGAGTCTTCTTGAAATATGCTGGGGTGATCCATGGGAGCATCCCCAAGCTTAAGCTCTTCACTCTTCTTGATCACATTATATCATCCTTCTCTCTTGACCCTTGAAAACTTCCGCCACACCAAACTCAAAGTAATTCTCATTAGAGGGTTAGTGCACAATCAAAAACTCACATGTTCTATAAGGACACAAACATGACCGTTACTTTTAACATTAGCTACTGCCACTGATGTTATGTGAAGCTCTTCACCCTAAAAAAGAATTCCACTCAACACTAGTAAAAGAGAGAATGCGAAAAATAAAAGACAGAATCTGTCTAAACAGAACAGTCCGCAAAGACGAATTTTTTCGAGGCACTTACGTTGCTCAGATCGAAAAACTTTAAACTAACGAAAGATGCGTACATATCTGAGGATCACGCACAAAAATTTGCAGATTTAAATAATTTTTCTGTGATTTTACAGAATTAAAACGGTGAACAGCAGAAATCTGTTCCTGCGCAGAAATCCAAATCTAGCATCATCTTCCTATTAGAGGCAATACTTGGCACAACAATGCGATAAAATAAAGATACAAAGGAATTGTTACAGAAGTAAACAACTCCTTGACTCAAAAAAAAAGAAAAATTGCAGAAATAAAATAATGGGTTGTCTCCCATAAGCGCTTTTCTTTAACGCCTTTTAGCTAGGCTAGAATATTTTAATGATGCTCACATAAGGATAAGAGTTGAAACATAAAAGAGAGCATCAAGAAGCATATATAAAACATGTTTAAATCTAACACTCTTCCTATGCATAGGAATCTTGTACGCAAATAAATTCATAAAGAACAAAGTAACAAGCATAGGAAGGTAAAACAAGAGCAACTTCAAAACTTTCAGCATATAGAGAGGTGTTTTAGTACCATGAAAATTTCTACAATCATATTTTCCTCTCTCATAATAATTTTCAGTAGCATCATGAACAAACTCAACAATATAACTATCACATAAAGCATGCTTTTCATGATCTACAAACACATACTTTTTATCAAGCTCCAAAATAGTGGGATTAAAACTTTCAAACCCACTTTTAACCATTTTATAACAAGATGATTGATCATTCTCAAGAGGTATGGGACTCCATCTAGATAAATTCAAGACCTCTCCTATCCCATTTTCATTAGTAGAATACATAATATTATCAAGCAATATAGGACCATCATCTAGAGCTTTATCATAAACATTTTCTAAACAAACTTTCTCATTACCATGCATTTCGAAATTACGCACAAATAAAGGATTATCATAAGATTTATCAAAATAGCATGGATTATCATAAATAACAGTAGCATACTCATTTCCACAAGTTTTACTCATAGGGAATATTTCAAGAGAATCCACAGGAACATAACATTCATCCTCCTTTGATAAGGATGGAGGGTGATCAAATAATGTAAGAGGTAAAGAGTTACTCTCATTAGAAGGTAGGCATGGGTAGCTAATCCATTCTTCCTTCTTTTGTTCATCACTCTCCTCCTCTTTTTCATCCAATGAGCTTTCAGCTTCAGCAGTAGTTTCTTCTTCTACAGGTTCCTGCAAGACAATGGTCTCTTCTTTTTGAGGATGTCTTTTCTCAAGAAATTCAGTAATATAAGGATTATCATTATAATACTCAAGGCAATATCCAAGCATAGCAAAAGTATCAGATCTATAAGGAGCATCATCATCTTGAATATAACCAGCAATTTCATAGGCACCCTTAAAAACAAAAAATTCTTCAATTTGTTCAAGATTAACAAAGTCATAGTTTCCTTTAGCATAAGCAGCCAAGGTTTCATTATCATTATAATCACATTGGAAAGGGAGGTGTTTATGCCTTCTACAACATAAAGATTCATTAAAGCAGTAGGATTCATCATAAGTAGAGCACAAGTTTTTAGCAAAATAATTCAATCTACTTATTTGTTCCCATAAATATTTCCCTTTTTGAGATAAGCGGTATTCCTTATAATAATTTTGTTGTTCCTCTGTGAACCCACTTAGCCAATAAGATTTCGCTTCAGAGAGACCAGCCATTGATAGCAAGTAAACAACTAGACATAATAACAAACCGAAATAAACTAGATGCAGAAAACTAATTTTTTTGTGTTTTTGATAAATAAAGCAAACAAGACAAAATAAAAATAAACTAAGCAAGACAATAACAAAGTAAAGAGATTGGAAGCGTGAAACTCCCCTTGCAGAAATCCTCTTGCTCCCCGGCAACGGCGCCAGAAAAAGAGCTTGATTGCGTGGATCACACGTTCGTTGGGAGACCCCAAGAGGAAGGTATGAAGCAGTGTAGCAGCAGTTTCCCTCAGTATGAAACCAAGGTTTAATCGAACCAGTAGGAGCAAGAAATCACTTCTGAAGTTGTCAGTGGCGCGCTGACGTGGAACCTGCACACAACACAATCAAACTACTTTGCCCCAACGAAACAGTGAGGTTGTCAATCTCACCGGCTTGCTGAAAACAAAGGATTAAACGTATGGTGTGGAAAACAGTAGTAAATTGCAGAGAATGAAAAGGAACAATGTTTGCAGTTGGTTGTATTATCAGTGTAAAAGAATGGACCGGGGTCCACAGTTCACTAGTGGTGTCTCTCCATAAAAGATAACTAACATGCTGGGTGAACAAATTACAGCTGGGCAATTGACAAAATATTGAGCGCATGACAATGCATATATATGACATGATGATTACTATGATATTCATGTGGGCATTACGACAAAATACATAGACCGTTATCCAACAGCGTCTATGACTAATAATCCACCGCCAGGTTGTCATACCGAGTTCCCCGTTGGTATTAAGTTGCAAGCAACGGATAATTGCATTAAGTAATGTGCGTAATGTAAACAAATGCATTAGACCTAACGGCGCACCCTTAAGCTAAGCATCGGTTATTTTATCCCTAGTGGCAACAGCACATCCACAATCTTAGAAGTTATTGTCACTCTCCCAGATTACCGGAGGCATGAACCCACTATCTAGCATAAATACTCACTCTTGGAGTTACAAGCATCTACTTGGCCAAAGCATCTACTAGTAACGGAAAGCATGCAAGATCATAAATAACATATAAGATAGATTGATAATCAACTTGACATAGTATTCAATATTCATCGGATCCCAGCAAACACAACATGTAGCATTACAATAAGATGATCTTGATCATGATAGGCAGCTCACAAGATCTAAACATGATAGCATAAAGTGGAGAGACAACCATCTAGCTACTGCCATGGACCCGTAGTCCAAGGATGAACTACTCACGCATCACTCCGGAGGCAGGCATGGTGATGTAGAGCCCTCCGGTGATGATTCCCCTCTCCGGCAGGGTGCCGGGAAGAGCTTCTGAACCCTCCCGAGCTAGGGTTGACGGCGGCGGCGTCTCTGGAACTTTTCGTGGATAATGGCTCGGGTATTTAGGGTTTTCGCGTCGGGAGAATAAATAGGCGAAAGGGCGGCGGCTGCGGAGCCACGAGGGCCCCACACCACCCCACGGCGCGGCAGGGGGCCGCGCGGCCCCATGGTGTGGGTGCCACGTGGCCCTCCTCCGTCTCTCCTCTGGACTCCGTCTTCGTGTTGGAAAAATAGGAGGTTCTGTCCAAGTTTCGTCCAATTCCGAGAATATTTCTAGACTAGCTTTCTGGAATACAAAAACAGCAGAATACAGGAACTGGCACTGTGGCATCTTGTTAATAGGTTAGTCCCAGAAAATGCATAAAAATGCTATGAAGTGTATATAAAACATGTAACAATTGGTATAATATCAACATGGAACATCAGAAATTATAGATATGTTTGAGACGTATCAGTCATGCTCTCGAAGCCTAGTGTTGTTCTCCTCGGATGACACACGTGTAAGGATCCGAGTGACAACTTTGTGGTTTGGCGCCGACAATGGTGATGCATGCGGGTATCATTACCCTCTTGGGGATCTGCTGTGGATCCTTGTCGTGACTGGGTTCCGGGTGAAACACCTAGTGCTTTTGCAGGCTCGGCAATGGTGGCGCGTCACGTCATTACCCTCTTTGGGGCGTCGTCGTGGAGTCTAGGTTACATCTGAGTGCAACACGGTGGTGCCATTCTTTGTTGTGAAGCTTCTTCATCTTTTGGCGTATCCGGTAGTCTAGATTGCTTCTCGTGCTGTGTGGTTTTTCCTGTTTTATTTTTCGGATTCGAGTTTGTGGTTTGCCTCCATCTCGTTGTTGGTTTTTGGGTTGACCTTCTTGTTTGGGGATTTCTCCACCACTATGTATCGGTTTGGCCGGATATGGCTTTATTTATAAAGCAGGGCTATGGCCTCTTTCGAGAGATATCTCCCATAAATCGTCCCAATTTTGGCTTGATTGAAAACATTACACCATACTAGTGTATTGGTCCAAAAAAAAAAAATTGTGGTGATTTGGTGAAAAGAAGGATTTCACCAAATCTTTTTTCATCCCCAATCTCTATGGGATAAAATTACTCACCTAATAACAAGGCCTATGAGAACTGAATCATCGCCATGCTTGACAAGTGAGTAGAGCTTTATTGTAGAACTCCCAAATTGCGGAAGCCAATTCCACTTTGAGCTTTAGGTCGTGTAAGTTTATCCCACATCATCCAATGCATTCTCTGGTGGTTATGCTCATCTTCCCACCAGAAGTTACGTATGACTTGGCTGAGCTCTTCAGTGAGACCGGTAGAAAACTGAAAAATCGCTATTGCATATGTTGGCATAGTCTTCAGTACGGTTTCAACTAGAATCCATTTCCCGCCACTAAACATGTATTTCATGTATATTTGATCAAATTTACGAATTTTGTCTTTGACTATACCAAGAGCAAGATAATTAAAAACAGAGGGAGTATATGGAGCTATCGAATTTCAACACAGGATTTTTTATCAAAAACAGAGGAAGTATTTGTGGATGTCGATTTCAAACACAAGACTGAATCAATTCTTCCAAATTATTGTACGACGATCCTCCCTTCTCCAAAGCAGTGTTTGCTTTCGCCTTGAGCTCTAGAGCATTCCTCCTCATATCCTCCCCTTCGCCACCTCCATCCATCAGCTTCTCCAGAGCCTTCTTCACTTGTTCCGCCCCCACCTCCGCCTTCGCCTCGCCGCTGCCATCTTTACTAGCGGTCAGGACGTTCTCTGTTGGCTTAGTGACGCCAACGGACACGCCAATGCCAAGCACGTCCACGATCAGCTTCTCGTTGATGAATTGCTCGGCGAACAGGGGCCAGGTGACCATGGGCACACCGGCGGCGACGCTCTCCAGAGTCGAGCCCCACCCGCAGTGCGTCATGAATCCACCGACCGCCGGGTGCGCGAGGACGGCCACCTGCGGCGCCCACCCACGCACTACAAGGCACTTGCTGTCCGCGACGCCGTCGGTGTTCTCACGTAACCACTCCTTGACGTCGTCGGGCAGCGAGTCGGCGCCCCTGATAACCCACATGACAGGCCACCGGCACGAGACAAGAGCCATGCCGAGCTGCATGAGCTGCGCGGGCGGCAGGCACCCGGCGCTGCCGAAGCTCACGTACACCACGGACTTGGGCTTCTTGCCGTCCAGCCACGCCATGCACCGCCTCGCGTCGTCTCCCTGCGGGTCGAAATTAGGAGCGCAGCACAGAGATACCGGTCCCACGGCGAGAACTTTCTTGCCCGCGGCCGCCGCGAGAAGCGCCGCGGAGCCGTGCTCCAGCTCGTCGAAGCTGTTCACCACAACGCCGTCCACGGCCAGGTCGAACTCCCGGATCTCTTGCATCGCCCCGCCCCCCATTGAAGTGGAAGGCAGGAAGTGGGGCGTTAGCTGTTTCCCCAGGATCTTGCACTCAAACGGCTCCAGTACCGAGATGTCGACGAGCTCGTCCGGAGACGCGATCGCCTCGTGCCGCCCTTGCCTGTAGAGGTGATCGATGCACAGCAAGGCGAACGCGCCGAACCCGTGGAAGATGTAACATGGCACGCCGAGGTCACGCGCCATGGGCAGCGTCCACGTGTTGCACATCCCGGCGACGACGCAGCTCGGTCGGCGGGAGGCGTCCCGCCTGCAGTACTGCGCCACCGCCTCGCCGAACTTCTTGTTGGCTGCGAAGAAGCTAGGCACCATGGACGGGGACTGGATCAGGTCCAGCCTCTCGCAGCCCTCCGGCAGGCCTGCCTCGGCGGTCGGGAAGGGGATCGCGGTGACCGTAATCGCCGCGCCGCGCGGCGTGGCACGGTCTACGCGGCTCTGGACGAGGGATGCGTTGGCGGGCGTCGTGATGATGGCGACCGACGCTCCGTGCGAGGCGAGGAGGCAGCCGATGTCCGTCAGGGGGACGATGTGGCTGATGCTTCCGGTCCATGGGACGATCACAAAGTGAGGCTTTGTGGAGGTCTCCATTTCTTGGTCTTTTTTACTCTTCTGTGGTGGCAACAAATTTGATAACTTGGATAGGCTGTTGTGGATATTATATAGGCAAGTTTGGTGGCATCCGCGCTGGGTGTGCGAGCAATGCCGTGTCGACATATTTTGGTGCGCATCAGCGCATGCGTATGTAAACAGCAATGCGATGGTCTTGTTCCATGACCATGATTCAACGTGTGATGTTGGCTCAGGCGGTGGTCAGAGCTTCGATCGAATCATCCAAGTGGAGGGGCGAAGACAGCACAAAAATACATTAGTACCCCGTATTAGGAATAGAGATTTCTTACTCCCGGGCTCCAGTTATCGCTCTAATTAAATAAAAATGTCATATTTATAAGTTACAAAAACTTCTGAAAAAATTCCGCGTGTTGTTAATGATATGTCCCACAAACGTGCAAAATATCGGTTTAAAATATTTGATATTCTGTTGTATACAAAAATGACAAATGTGTGAATCTAAATGTACATATATTCAAATCACCAAAATATATAAGATTTGTTATTTTTTTGTAGCCCATAATATAAAGTATTTCAAATAAAAAAATCACGTTTTTGGGCTACATCATTAGCAATATGCATGATTTTTTTCATAATTTTTTAACTTAAAATATATTTTTTTCAAAAAAATTAACCAGAGGGAGCACTGGAGCTCGGGAGAAGAGAAAACAAAGTGTTTTCCGCCCGTATGAGCAGAGAATTTTTGTCAACGGAACTAGTGTTATTCTTGTAGCTGTATCTCTTTGATGTTTTTTGAGAACTTGCCTGTGGCAAGATGATTAGGAGGGTATTTATACCCCAGTCCAACATAGTTCAAACCCCAGATTTGACGCTGGTGTTACTCATTTAAGGCGGAATATTCTTCAGTGGGAGGCGACGTTCCCGTCGACAGCGAGGCGCCTGTGGTGACTTCGTCAATCTCAAGACTCAATCCGCCGGCTCAGTCTTTCGGAGGTGCTCATAGGGGTAGGGTGTGCGTGCGTACGTTCATAGGGGTGAGTGTGTGCGCATATATGTGAGCGTCTGCGTTGTACTGTGTTTCGCAAAAAATAATCTCTTTGGGCTACATCATTAGCAATATGCATGATTTTTTTTCATAATTTTTTAACTTAAAATATATTTTTTTTCAAAAAAATTAACCAGAGGGAGCACTGGAGCTCGGGAGAAGAGAAAAAAAGTGTTTTCCGCCCGTATGAGCAGAGAATTTTTGTCAACGGAACTAGTGTTATTCTTGTAGCTGTATCTCTTTGATGTTTTTTGAGAACTTGCCTGTGGCAAGATGGTTATGAGGGTATTTGTACCCCAGTCCAACATAGTTCAAACCCCAGGTTTGACGCTGGTGTTACTCATTTAAGGCGGAATATTCTTCAGTGGGAGGCGACGTTCCCGTCGACAGCGAGGCGCCTGTGGTGACTTCGTCAATCTCAAGACTCAATCCGCCGGCTCAGTCTCTCGGAGGTGCTCATAGGGGTAGGGTGTGTGTGCGTACGTTCATAGGCGTGAGTGTGTGCGCATATATGTGAGCGTCTGCGTTGTACTGTGTTTCGCAAAAAAAAAATCTCTTTGATGTTTTTATGCCATTTTTGACTAGAAAAATCGTGCTGAATACACTATGGTTGAACGTTTTGTTTGATCGAGCTTGGTTGTATGAGGACATCGTGGACACGCCTCCAGAATAGTCAAAACTTGTAGACTTGGTCTGCACGTGTACAATGAATCTCTGTAGTGGAGTAGTAGTACGAGAAGTACTTCTGAGAATTCCTAGTTGTACTACAAGCCGTGTAATCCCAGGACTCCGCTCCCTTGCTTCGACACGGCTATCGAAACCAGATCACGTAACGAGTGACGCCACAGGGTTACACCCAAAATAGGGCGCCAGTTAGTGTTGTTGCCGCTGCAAACGTCGTGCTGATGTGCCGGCCCAACTGCGGCGTCTTTTTTCATTTCAGTTTTCTCTCGTTTCTACTACTCGTCAGATCCGAAAAGAGTGTCGCTAGTTTGTACAACATTTTGTGCTACACTAGAGATCTTTCCACGACACTTAATACAGACCGGAGGTAGTACTATATTTCTTTTGCCATCCTATTTTGTTATATAGTGCTCGCATCTTGAGAAGGGAATTGCCTATCTCAGACCGTTCGCACCTCACAATCTCCGCACAGCCGGAGACTGAGCTTTCCTCGCGCTAATTCCTCGCACCAAGTGCGAGGGAGTTCCCGTAAAAAAAAGTGCGAGGGAGTTGTCCACCTCCACCTTCGTGAAGTTGACCACGTCACGGCAGCCCTAGTTATTGGTATATAATAATTTTAAATGGTATATCTAACATAGTAGCATTTTTATCACGTTTTTATATTCTCACATTGATGACACTTTGAGCAGAATTTGGGTATTTTAATTTGTCTAGAATCAGTTAGTTCATAATTTGTCTACATTCGGTTTATTTTTGTGCAGGAACCACACCTAAATTTGTGTACGTTCACTTACTTTATAATTTAGCATATAATTTCGTTGTCGTCAGCTTAATATAATACTCCCTCCGTTCCTTGAAGTAAGGTGTATAGTTTTTTGCACGAATATTAACGCAGGGGCTGGGAGGGCAAATTAAGTTGGTTTTGGACGTTGATACCCCTAGCAAAAGGACGTGCGTCTTGGTGGAAATATGGAAACCTGGGATCCTCTCTCTCCCGATCGGACTCCTTCCTAAACTAGCTCGTACACAATCCCGTGATTTTCTCTCTTATTAACTCTTCCCCGATCGGTATCCCGGCCCGCTCAAGCGCTGATGTTTCCCTCTAATGCAATGCCTCCTTGGGAAGGGAGGTCGCTGGATTTGTTTTCTCCTCTACCATGGAAGAGGACTTAGTTTTCCCGTTGTCCATGAAAGAAGAGTTGGCCTTCCCCTTGTTCATCGAAGAGGAGCAGAGAGGTTGACGTGAGAGAGAAGGAGCGCTCGATTTGCTGCAGGTTATAGGAACAATTAAGGAAAGAAAAAAATATTGATTGCTAAATCTAAGGGATCGGTGGGGGCATGCATGTGGCTGGACGTTTCCAATTAATTGCCTCCTTTTTTGTAGGGATTTTACTCCATTCTTCAAACGTGGGATCAGCAAATGGAATACACCTTACATTTAGGATTTTTCCTCAAAAATCTCTACACCTTACTTCAAGAAACGGAGGGAGTAATAGAGTCGAGACTACTCGAGCCTCGAGGTGTTGTATATCGATGGGATCGTGAAGCAAAGGCGGAATATTTTCTTCCGCCCTATCTTTGCTAAGAGAAAGATCCAAATTATCAGTCGTGTCGCCAATTGGCAGTAAATGTTACCTCTGATAGCCTTGTTTGTATATTTCTGTTCAGTGGTGGACTTTTGACCTCATTATGTGTTTTATCATGAAATATAACTTCTGAGTATTTGTCATTGCTCCATGGTTACTAGTCTATTTTATTTTTATGTTGCTTCCTCGAAGATTGGGGCTACACTGCTAGCAGAAATTCTGGAGGACCCCTGAGTTGCGTCTCCCTACCGCGGAGCAAAGGTTGGCACACATATTCGAGATACTATTAGTACACATAAGTGGGCCTAAAATAGCCTTGTCTCATCTACGTTGCACTATTGCACCCACAATATTTTTTATCTCCTTTTCTAGATTTCTCTCTCTATGCCTTTCTTTAAACCGGCAATGGCCTTGAAGGGCCTGGAATCCGCATTAATCAGGCACCGGAACGCAAATTTACAAAGATGACTCTAATAAAGGATGAATTACAACCAGTCCTTCAACTTTGCAACCAAGACCACAAAACAAAATTGAAAACGTGATCGGGTCCTTCGTTTTCATGGCCGTATCTTGGAGACCTCGAGGCTCGGGAACCAACAACACCACCGAGGACATCGCCATTTGGGGGCAAAGCCAGCGACAGATCCAGTTCCAACGTACATATAATGTTGATTTTTTGTCCGAATTTGAGGATGTTTCGAGATGTATTTAAAAAAAAGTAAAACCGGGAGCACATGATCACGTGTGCCAAAACGGCTCTCCCCACTAGTCATATACATTTAAATTAGGATATACATACTTGAGGTATGCATAACTTCAGGTCAAGCAGAATCACCTCGAAACACTAAAACATGAGAATGATTTGGCACATGTATTTAATGTGTTTTCTTTTAGATCTTGCTTTATTCAAAATTTAATTAAATGTAAATAAAGATACACTCATGAACTTAGTCATGGATAACATATCTAATTTGGCTGAGAACCTAAAACTAAGTATCTATCATCATAGTAAGACACATGTGACAACATTTAACCATATTCATCTCCAACATCGGCAGAATTGATATTTTACTTAATGGTTTTCGTTCTCGACGCATTGTAGCTACTCCAATCCTTCTTATATCCTTGATCAATCCGGGCTTGAAAGCCATACATAGTCATCTCCGGGTTTAGGTATGTTTATTGTCTTTACTTAAGTTGTGTATCACCGACAACTCAGTAGTCAGCCGATAAAATCGAGGAGCACATTAGTCGTCGTGTTGATAGATGGGTCAGTCTGATCATTTATGATTGATCAAGATATAATTATACCAAATATTTTTACTTTTGCACAACTTATTATAATTCAAATCTTAAATATGGCATCAAATCGACATATCCTTTACAGTTTTAGTGGCTATGTTGTCCTTGGCATCTAACATTAACCACAATATAAGCGGTCTTTTATCATACGAACCAGGCTTCTATTATTACAAATACACCAATGCTAGACTAGAATTTCATTTTGTAATATTACTTATGTTATTTAAGAAAACTAGATTGCAAGTCTACATGCAACGAAAGTATAAAAATGACATGATCGCATAATACAAAATAATTTGTGTCTCTTTGAGTATTATAGTTATTCTATGCGTGTCCGGGCATATACACAATCGAGCACATGCCCCTATTTTAAAATCTGAAGGAAACAAATGGTAGATAGCTCTACAATACACGAGTTTAAAAAATATCACAACAAAGGTGTGTATAGTAGGTGTTCGAATTAATAGGCTCATCCCATTTAAAATATAAGTTTAATGAAAATCCCAGAGACTCATACATAAAGCTTAGTCTCATGTTGCTAGCTGAGAAGAGGTTAGACAATTATATAGTTGAATCTTCTATTCCTACCACTAGCAAAGGCACGAGAAGATGAAACATACAAGCGCGCTGCTCCTCCACTACCTATACCTTGCCTCATGTTGCGTTAAGCGAATTGTCCGAGTTAAGAACCATGCGACATATACGCGTTGTATTTCTTTTTACTGCGCACGACCGGAGTCCAAATGTTTGCTTCTGTAGGTCTTTTGACATGTATAATATTTGGTATTTTCACCTATCATATTAATTTAGTGTTCATGATGCGTCTACCCAAAATTGAGTCTGATCTCGTAACTAATGTGCATGCAAAACATCCACGCAAGTCTTTTACGACTGGCAAGAAACTAAGTACCTACAAAACCTATACATTTAGAACTTTGTGAGATATCGGTCAACATATTTAGATATCGGTCGTCATGTATGGTTTGGTTACCCACCAGACCCCATTTGTGTTCCTATGACATTCCCCAGTTATTGAAGTGAAGACTATTTTTCCCTCCAAAAAAAACTTGTATACACCCTCGCTCGGCTATCAAGTCCCATGTACTTGCCGATTTCGTAGCCGAGTGGATGGAAGTTCAACTCCAGGCCCCGGTCAACAATCTCTAGCATTGGAGGCTAATTTACTTCGAAGTCTCGCTCATGTTTTCTGTGAGGGCTGGCATCCTACCCATTTCTCTGAAAGAGGATCGCTTCGAGCACATGCTACGGATTCACTTCCCGGTGTCCAACAATGCGGCAATGCGCCAATGCGCCGAGTATAAAGATTTGTTGCATGGTATTTGCATTGTTGTATCACTCAGGGCTCAGGGTCCACGGTGGATGTAAGCGGCAGCGACGTCCACCGGGCCCGTATATGCCGCCCGTGAAAAAAAGCTTAAGTGGCCTATCTGGCTTACCGCTAATTTTAAGTGGACCAAGTGGACGAGCCCACCAAGGCCAGCGGCGTCAGCGGCGTGGCCTCCTGCCGACGTCTGCTTCCTCCTATTTGGCATCCGACGGCCTGGCTCCCTTCTCTCCATCGGCGCTGGAGCAGTCGTCTCGCTTGTTTTCCTCGCATCGTCCGTCCGGGCGGGCCACGCCGTGCGGGAGCCCCACGAGGCGTGCGCGCTCGCGCTCGCGCACCTCCTCGCGCACCTCGGCCGCAGCGCCTCCAGCCGCCGCCGACGGGTACGCGACTACGCGTGCGCGCGGGTGCTCCACGCGTGCGGCCGCGCCGCAGGGGACCCGCACCTTCGCCGGCCGGAGGGAACGACATGGAGGTCCATGGCTCTTCCAGCGGCACCACCTTGTTCTGGACGCTTACACGGGGACGGCGCTGGTGGACATGTACACCAAGTGTGGCCGCCTCGACTGCGCGCAGCAGGTTTTCGACGGATTGGAACCTGGGCACCTGATGTTCGCTTGTCGCGGGGCACGCCAACGCCGACGAGTTTGACAGGGCGCTGGAACTCGTGGAGACGATGAAGAGGAACCGGCTTGATCCGAACGTGATCACCTGGAACGAGCTGATCACCGGCTACGCTATGAATGGGCTGAGCTCGCAGGCGATGCTGCAGCGATGCAGAGCGACGGCATCGTGCCCAGCCTGGTCACCATGTTGGTCCTGCTGCGGGCCTTCCTCCTGAAGAAAAGCAAGGAGCTGCACTGCTCGCTGCGTAGAGCCTACGCCGGCGAGACGGTGGTCGGAACGGCGCTGGTCGACATGTACTCCAAAGCAGGGATACATCACTAGCGACATTGTACGGTTCACGGATGTGCACGAATAGGAAATCTGCTTGGAGGCACCCAGCTAGTGCTGTCGAGTGTCGACGGTTCAGTTTTCTGTTTGTATCGCTGCCGGGAGTCCAGAGGCATCAGGCGGAGACAGTGCAGAGCGCTTTGCCGCCGTGGCGCCACTTAGCCACAGGAACCCGCCAAACTAAATACGTGGCGGCCACAAAATCCGTGAATCTATTATGTGGACGAAGCGGCGTGTGCAAAATTGTCCAGCGGACACGCCACTTACATCCTGGAGTGAGGTCCACCTCCTCCTCACCCAACAAGGCAACAATGGAAGCCTACTGCCAAGAAGCGTGCACGCTTGAAGCCAAATTCAGTGGACTCAATCTCACACATGTGCTCCTTCGAGACAAAGAGGTTCCCCAATTTGGATCAGGCCGAGATGTCGTTCCGTAGCAACGAAACGATGAATTAGCGGAAAGATCAAAACAACGGGACACGAGATTTAACGTGGAAAATCCCTCCAACAATGGAGGAGAAAAAAACCACGGGCGCCAGCCAGCAATACTTCACTATATCGGGTGAGATTACAAATGCCGTGGGTTTACAATATATGGCTTATCTCGACCGGCGGCTTACAAGATGTATTTATATTGGTGCAAAACCCTAAGTCAGCTGCAGTCTGACTCGGAAACGATCCGTACCGTATCCAAATGAGTTGGCCTTTATCAGTATATACGAATTTGGATCAACATAAAACAACAAAAATGAGGACCCAAACGAGAAACCAGAAGAGGCGTGGGCTATGAAACCAGAAGAGCAGTTGGTGATCTACTAACAGCATGGGAGGTTTTTTTTACACCCGACTGGGCCAAACCTTCATTGGTTAAGAGCATGTCTAGAAGATACCAGATATTACTTATCCGGTTGAGCTGAAAAAGTTTTACGATACCGTGCGGCTGAAAAAGTTTTATGATACCGCGCGGCCTCCGGCAGAACATATGCGGAAACGAGTTTACTGCATTTGTTCTACACAGCGTACCGGTACTGGAAAATCATTTTTGCATGTTTATATCAAATTCATGATTTTGAACAACATATTCTTCATTAAACATCAATATAAATTCAACATAATAAATGTTTCAACATCATACAATACAACAATCATCCATATTACAACAAATATTTTAATCTGAATAATTAAAACAATAACAAATGGTCCGAATGTAAATAATGGTTCAAATTACTACAATGTCAAATGATAAAATGAGTATCTATTTCTTCCATACAATTGTCACTTTCACAAGATCTTTATGGAGCTGAATGTGTGTGGACTTGTCCTCAATCTGCCAGTAGGACCAAAGAAAATCCTGGATCCGGACTGGGTTCCTTTGAGGCTTCACTCGGCTACCAACGTTGTCATAATAAAATTCCAACTTTAAACCCCTCTCATCTTCAATGATCATGTTGTGTAAAATCACACAAACCGTCATGATCTATCTAAGGGTTTTCTTATCCCAAAAACAAGCCGGACCTCGAACAATTGCAAATTGAGGTTGCAACACACCAAGTGCAATTTCAATATATTTTCGACAGGCTTCTTGATCTTTGGCAAAGATGGAATCCTTCTTATTTGCCGGTTTTGAAATGGTTTTCACAAATGTTGACCAGGCAGGATATATACCATCGGCAAGATAATACACCATGGTATAGTCATGCCCATTGACGGTGTAGTTGCAAGCCGGGGCATCTCCACTAGCAAGCCGAGCAAATAAAATTAATCTCTGCAACACATTGATATCGTTGAGAGAACCCGACAACCCAAAGAAGTAATGCCAAATCCACAAATCCTTCGAAGCAACGACTTCGAGTACTATGGTAAGATCACAGTGATAACCGGTGAACTGCCCATCCCAAGCCGCCAGGCAATTCTTCCACCTCCAATACATGCAATCAACTTCTTGGTTGCCTCTTCATTAGGACATCGGAGATACTCCTTCC
The DNA here is from genome assembly GCA_947311845.1 of Poa pratensis. Lineage (NCBI taxonomy): Eukaryota > Viridiplantae > Streptophyta > Magnoliopsida > Poales > Poaceae > Poa > Poa pratensis. The sequence continues at coordinate 29,313,071 of CAMZMU010000053.1, read as the reverse complement.
CAAAAACCTTGATCAATGTTTTGGCAAACACTTTCACCCATTTGATCGCGGTATCTTCGCCAATGCGAAAATATTCATCAGTGTAATAAGTCGGAACACCATATGATATAACTCTCATAGTCGTTGATATCTTTTGGTATGAATAAACCCAAGCAAACTGGCGGCATTTCTTTGTTGAACAAAGTAACATCAATTTTGTTCGCAAACTTCAACAAAGTGAACAAATAGAGACCTACGCATGTGCATGCGAAAGAGGTGAGCCGGATAGGTCGGTACCTCGGCAAAGTAGTCTTCATTAGCAACACAGTCCCGAGCGCTCGGTTCCGGGGAATGCAAAGACAGCCGACTTTCGATCCTTGCCTCTTCCTCTTGCCTCCGGACTCGTATTGCTCCACGAGATACACCATGAGCATGTGCTCGATATCATCATCGAAGAGAATGTCCTGAAGCTTAGAATCATCCGAGTCGGAGGAGGACGAGGATGATGAACTCCAATCCATCTAGCACAATAGTTTTCTAAATTAATCTACAAATCAACTAACTTCTAATCCTAAAACTTCCGAAATGAACATCCAATCCGGTGAAAAACTTACCTTCTTCTGCACGGAAGGCCGGATCCGCGCCGCACGAGCTCCTCACCCGCACCTGACCAAAAACCGACGGCTCAGACGGCCGCGCGAGTAGGAGAGCGTCTCTGCTGGTCAGACCCGCACGGAGCAGTCGCTCCCAATCCGAACTGGCCGTGCGCCCGAGCTCGGTGCCAGATCCATGGCAGCGGCAGCCGCGCCCGCGCGGATGGGGCATGATTCCCCCGGGGCCAGAACTATTGGGGCGCGGCGACTCTTTTTCGTGGTGCGGGGAAGGGGGGGGTAGCGGGCGGCGAGATGCGAGATGCGGCGACGGAGGGAGACACGGGAGGAGGAAGTCAGCGCCGGAGGGTTCGTGTGACACCCCTCCCTGACACATTTCACCAGAGAGGTAGTCGTCCCGTGTGCCATCCCAAGATAACTGGCCGCACGTCACAACAGTGTAACATATGGAAATCATTACACAATCAGGCACATCAGTGCTACAAATGGTTTACAATGCCATCGAGGAATGACGAAATATCAATCCCAGCATGGCACGATACAGAGTTTTTAACTGGCAACGGAAGACATATGAGAGGCTGCGGCTTGGAGCGGCTCCACTCCACAGGTTCTGGCTGGGCTACTGATCCTAGCACGCTCTTGCTTCAAATCCTTACTAAGGTGGAAGATGAATCCTCGACAAAACCTGGCCACAATCACAAGGCCCGTGAGTACATTAATATGCACTCAGCAAGAATCGCCACTCACCACAAACGATCCAACAATCATGCAACAAGATATACATTGGAAATAAAACACTACACACAGCAAGGTGTACTCTAGATACATGGCATAAAAGTAGCATGGCATTGACAAGCGAAACATGGCATAAGCAAACAATGGGGTATCACCAGTACAGAGTCCAAGCCAGGTGGGGTTGGATCGTATACCGGCAATCAAACAAAGAGATTACCTGTGACGAGTAGACGAGTGTACTAGTTGGTACCAAATCTTATAATTACTCCTGTCAACACAATCAGGCTTCCAAGCCTCTAGCCAACTCTGGCTATCACTCCAGCCAACTCTGGCTATCTCCCGGGGCATGCACGGTTGATGTTGGCTCTGGTCTAACTATAGGCTTCCAACGCATCACACCGCCATCCCATTCACCTCACAAGTAACATTCCCTGCATCATCTTATTGTTCATTTAGTGGAATCAGGTTGTTCACCTTTCTTTCAAACAAGCCTTAGGTTTAACCTCCTGACACGACAAAGACACACAGTGTGACCGACACTGAACTGTTGTTCCATAACCTTGGAACGAGGCTAGACATCCAGATTTGACACTCTCGAGAGGTTGCAATACCACTCACCTAAGTGCACCACACTGAGCCGGTACTTTAGGACATCATCCCTAAGGCGAACTCAGCAAGATACACTCACCTGACCGTTCACGCTACCAAGACACTCCCTGTATAGCCACCGACATAACTCTATGCCTTATGCAGAAGTGAATCCGGCACGCTCCCAACTATGGGCAACGCCTAGCTCCGGAACCTTCGCAAGACTAGCCCCGACCAACTATGGTACCGACTAGACTTGCCAAAAGGGTGGCATCAAAGGAGGTTCGATAGGATTACGTAGGTCAAGGCCCGCCCATGTGAGCGACAGTGGCAGTGCTTTCGATGTTCAGATTAGTGGCACCGTGGACTGACCCTATCGTTATTTGGAGGGGTGTTTCATTTAATCAAGTTCCATCAGTCACAAATCCAAACCAAGAGGATTAGTCCAACACAACAATCACAATATCATAATATATCATCACACGACAAAATATTAGCAACACAATAAATCAAGCAATAGTAGTATCCATGTCCAAGCTTAGCCAAATAAAAAGAACGTCAACCGGAAGACTACGGCGGCGAACCCGCCGACCAGCGCCTTCTCGTTTGACAAAAGAAAAGAAACGTCAACCGGATGACTGTGGCAGCGGTCTTCCGCTGGCAAGCGCCTTCTCGTTTGACAAGGAAAAAGAAACGTCGACCGGAAGACTGTGGCAGCGGTCTTCCGCTGGCAAGTGCCTTCACAGATCAACTACAAAAGATAACACAGTGGGTCAATCGGACGACTGTGGCGGTTCCTCCAGCCAGCGCCCTCGCAGATTAATTACAAAGTTGGCGAGGCATGTAGCCTCCAAACAATGAACCGAAAACATTCATAAAAAAAGAAAGCATCCACTCCACTCAAGGATTAACCCGACGTGGTGTCAGCAATCTTGGCCAAAAAGAACCAAATGGCAAGCAAATGTCCCAAGCGTCGCAGTCTAGGCGGGCTTACGCCAACCCCGTTTGACGGAGGGAGAAGAAGCAAATAACTCTTTTGGCAAATGCCCCCAACTCCGAGGATCATAAGACGACATTCGTCCGCTCCTCACCTCGGCGAAGGAGAAGAAGCAAACAATCATAGGAACGCATGTTTTATAGTTGTTTATTTAGAGGGTTCGACAAAGCCGCGCAAGTGCGAGGCGCACAGTTAATTCACACGTCATTCTAATGCATACATGGATGATGAACATAACATGGCAGGAGCAATAATCCGACTAACATATTAAACACTACAATACAGACCGACATAATACATACCGAACGCAGACAAATATAAACACTTGGCATGACAATAAACAAATAACAAACAACATTGTGGGACGGCTCATAGCAAGGGGTTAGCTTGCCTCCGAAGACGGGGATCCTTTGGGCTTGGAGAGGTCGGGTTGGTTCCGCGGCGTAGGGCAGCGATAGCCCCGTTCCACGGACTCCGGAATGCACGTACAAAGGGCACCTCATAAAACTATTTTGGAACAAGAAGGAATCAGTACCACCGGAAAGGTCTCGTCGATACGAAGATTTAGAAATTTGAATCACCGAAAACGGACTTACGGTTCAAAATATATTGCCGTTTGAAAATTGGTCCATCAGTAAAAAGAAAAGGAACCGGGGAAAAAAAACTGAACGGGCCGTCGGCCGCGCGCAGATGGGCCTCTGCGCACCGCACGCGGGCGTGCCAGCGCCAGCGCGGGGCAGGCTGTTGGTGGGCCGCTCGGGTTGGGCTGCTGCTGGGCTGAGATCTGCTGCTGGCCTGCTGGGCCGAAGGAAACGGTTAAGGATCGAAAAAAAAGACAACGGAACGGGGAGGGAACGGATCGGTGCCTGCGTCATCGTCTTCGTGCAGGAGAGCACGGCCGGCTCGGGCGGCAACCTCCGCCGGCGGCTCGGAGGGGCCAGGGCGCCGGGAAAACGGCGACGGCGGGTGGATGCGGTCCACCGCGCCCGGGGATGAGCTCGGCGGCAGGAGGGGGGGACCACCGCGGCGTCGGCGCGGCTCGGCCGGCCTCGGCATGGAGACCGCACGGGTGGAGCTCGCCGGCGATGCTCCGCTCCGCCTAAACGCCGGCCGATGGTGCGGATGGAACCGCAGGGCTCCACCGTGCCCACGGACTGCTTCGGGCTGGAGGGGGAGTCACGGCTGCGGCCTCCCGTGAGCTGGGCCGGCACGGCCATGGCGGAGTCGAGCACGGGCGGCTCCTCCACCGTGCTGCTCCGCCGCTCAGGGACGGAAGCGAGGCGGTCGCCAGGAGAAACTGCTCCGGAGGGGAGGGCTAGGAGGCAGGGGGAAAGGGGCAGGGAAGTGGCTCGCGAGCTTGCCGGGGGGGGGTTCGGCCATGGTGGCCTCGAGCATGAACTCGAGCTCTCCTCTTGTTCTTCTGGACTGAGGTGGAGGAAAACGAGAGGGAGGGAGTGTGTGGCGTCTGGAGAGAGTTTGGTCTCGTTTGATGCTAGAGGGGAAGAGCAAATGGGAGGAGGGGGTGAGACACAGGAGGAGAAGAGTTTGAGGGCACCGACGAAACAGTAAACGGAAATTAGTTCTTGCCAAAGCGCGCGTTCCGGACGTCCCGAGTGCGACGCGAGTGACATCGTTGCGTTCCCGGTGACTCGGAGGTCCAAAAGGAGAATGGTCTTCACTACTGGGTTCGTAACGTCGAGAAAAACACAACCCAACAAGAATCACCCAAGGATTCGAAACTTTGCAGTGTAAGATTTTCAGAAAACTAAAAACACTGAAGGTGTTCGATGAAATGACAGGGGCCTTGCACATCCCAGAAAAATTCCCAAAAATTAGGCATGGGTTGTTGTGGTCAGGGGAGAGTGTCCAAGGAGTTTGAGGTCATTTGGATGATGGGAAATTGGTTTTCCATAAGATGGCAAAAAATGACCATAATGGCATGATTTAGGAAAAGTGGTGTTCCATGCTTCACCTTGGGGTGATCTCCTGGATTTGTGTGTCTAAGGACCATGTGGTCAATATGTTCAAGTATCATGGCCATAGGAATTTTCTAGGTGTGGGTTTGCTTGAAGAACTCAAAATGGCATCTATTTGGGCTTACAAAGGAAGTGGTCTAAATATTGCTCAAATGGGTTTGTCTCCGAAAGATGAAATGGAGGAAATGCCAAAATATGCATTCCCTGAATTTATCAGAATTATTGGAGGTTCCTAGCTTGGTTAAAACATTTTTGGACTAGAAATGGCAGTTTTGAAATTATTGGCTAACTTGGAAATATTGCATTGGAGTATGCAATATTTTTGCATGGGTTGTCTTTATATGGACATGGGGTCCTCTGGTATTTTTGGTGGAATTTTTAGAGCTATGGAAATGGGCTTTCCTTTTGTAGGTGGAAGAAAAGGATTAAAAGGTTCCGATAATTAGGGCTAGGGTTTTTCGGAGAAAACCTGAGCACAAAAATTATCAGGGGTGATGGAGTGGTTTGTGGGCTTATGGGAAATTTCGAGAAAGCAATTTCCAAGTCAATTCATCTTCAAAAGTTTTGGAGAAATATTTAGAATAAGAGGAAAAAGTTTTTCAGGTGTCGGAAAACACCACTAAAATTTGGGTTCAATTTTCGGGGTGTTACAGACCTTCCCCCCTTAAAAGGAATCTCGTCCTCGAGATTAAGGAGGTTATACAAGAAAATCTTGAACGATCCATTTATACCCAGTTTAAAACTTTTTCTAAAATAATAGAATTTTGGTTCACCAAAGGGGTCAACAAGACTTTTCCTAAAACATACATTTTTCAAAGCTTGCTACTTCTATCCTACTCACGGCATTTAACAGATGGCATGGCAGGGGTTCATTTAATCAAACAACATAGGATCTACTCACATGCTTATGAATTTAAAATCTAAGGTTTTGCACAAACAGGGCAAGATCAAACAAGATCTACAACCAAATTATCAAATAATCTAACAAGATCAACTGGGGTGAGTAAGAACTCAAAAACCTTTATAAACAAAAGGCAGGGATATGCTAATCATAACCTTCTCCTAAGGTTTTATTTTTGAAAAGTTATACACACACGACAGGTGCCCCTTTCATGTGCGTACAACAAAAGGTTTTATTTTTCCAAAGCTATACATACATGGCAGGTGCCCCTTTCATGTATATACAGGTTTGGAAAAAGAAACAAGGTTTGTTTTCAAACAACGATGTTCGCGCCACAAGAGTGGGATCACAAACACCAAAATTTTGTGGGATAGAGCCATTCCCAAAGTTTGTTTTTGCAAAGAAATTTTCCCTATAGAACTCCGGGATACGAGGAAAATAACACGTCTCGGGGTACCTCTTCACGTTGAAGTAGTCGCGGTGTCCCAGTTGGAGTAGAACTTGCATCATCAATTTCGGAAATTGTCCATCCGTGTACAGTTCGTGTCTTGCAGCAAGATTAAATGGCAGGGATACAAGCATGGGTAGAGAATTTCTACTTGTAGCAAAACATCATTTCATAAAATATTTCTGCATTTTATGGCCCAAAACAAAACGGCTGCAGCAGTATGGCATAATCATTTCAACCATACCGTATAGGCAAGCACAAGCAAACATAGACAGAAAACACTCTACAAAAATCCTTCTGTGTTCCAGCGATGATGGGACACTCAACAAGCATTAAAGCTTGTGATGGGGGGTCATCGTGGAGGGCTTGGGCCCTTCTTTAACATGGGTTGTCACAAGGTTCATATTGGGTGAGGAACCTTGCAGGATACATGTACGAGTTTTTCAAACCTATGCACGAGCCAACATTAAGTGAGCGGGACACCGTGGTTACAGTGTCTCATTAAATACTTCCACTTAATAGTTAAACTTGTGCAACACACACAAAATAATTTGCATACTACAAAATAATCCCATTCAAAGTTTGCATTAACTCACAGGTGGGTATATGCGTCTGGGTTCACATATACTGTCCCTGTTTTAAGTGATCTGTCGTTTCTTCAAAACCTTTAACTAAAAGAAAGGCATGATATTCCTTCATGTGTCAACCAAGTGGTCAACCAGGGGATAAGAACACCAAGTTTTATTTCGGCTGATTCGACATCAACCAAGAAACAGACAACAAACTTGCATTACAACCAACACAAGGAAAACAAACAACAAAACAAACAAGCTCACGGCTTCTCACCTACCAACATACGAGCGTCACTCAGACTAAACAAACAGGGGCTCTATTCCGCTTGACGGCCTCTGGGGGTCGGTGGAGCGGTGCCAAGACGAAGAGTGGTGTCCACATCTGCATCTTCCGGGGGTGGGGAATCACCGGCCTGCCTTCAAGGACAACACCTGGTTCTTGGGGTTGCTGCCGAACTCGGGCCATGGCTTCCTCAAGAACAGAAAGACCAACATAGGGTGCCATCTGTTCAGGTACCTGTAGTGCCCACTGAAGTCGATCTGGCACGGAGCCTTTGTGGGATGGACCAGGGTCTGGAATCTGGGGTTTTCCTTGCTGGGTTTGAGCTTGGTCCTGTGTGGCTGAGATTGGATTCCTCATGGAAGCATGCTGCAGGAGTGCAGGGCCAAGACTTTGCCTGGCGACTCGGAGCTCGGCCATGAGTGAATGGTTCAGGCTTTCCATTGCAGCGAGGTAGGAGACCAAGTGCACTATAGCTGAATCGACTTCATTTTCGGTGTTGGCCCAGATTATCCGAGGACCAGACCGAGGCATAGCTGGGAGAAAGAAGTAGGCTCTACACCGCACAAATGCCGGTTCCATCCATCTGAGACGGGCAAGGCTTTCAAAGGCGGTTACCTGGAAAGCTAGCTCAAGTGTAGGCATTAACCTGCCACTAAACTCATAGGGTTTCTTCTTGCGGTCGGGATGCGGCTTGATACTCACAACAGCCTGAAACTCATGCCCGGCAGGTGAGTCTTCGCTTCTGAACACCACATACTGAGGACGGGTCGATGCACCAAGAGCATCACGGACGACCTCCCAAAGAAGAAGGGGGAAGCCGGGGCAATGGTCGGCAGTGGTATCCATATAGAAGGTGGGTGCCATCTAAACTAGTGCAAGCTTCAGGGCTATGGGTGAGGTAAGAACGCGGGATACCTTAGCGGAATCCTGCTTCAATAGAGTTGGGTTGCCAAGGGTAGAAGGCGAAGGTGGGGATGTCTGGAAGCTAGGACTGGGTCTCATTTCTAAGGGTTAGTGTCAATTTCTTCTCATGGAAGAAACTGGCGAGCCTCACTCGGGGATTGGGACAAGTCCTACTGCACCATACTGTTGACCAACAATAGCCATGCCGGTTAGGCGGAGATGGGTCAAATCCATCGGGCTCCTTGTCGGCAAATAGTACGGTTGAGCTTTCCATGCTAGGGTAGTCTACAGCCAGCCTGGTGCTCTGATACCATGTCTGTGACACCCCTCCCTGGCACATATCACCAGAGAGGCAGTCGTCCCGTGCGCCATCCCAAGATAACTGGCCGCACGTCACAACAGTGTAACATAATGGAAATCATTACACAATCAGGCACATCAGTGCTACAAATGGTTTACAAGGCCATCAAGGAATGACGAAATATCAATCCCAGCATGGCACGATACAGAGTTTTAACTGGCAGCGGAAGACATATGAGAGGCTACGGCTTGGAGCGGCTCCACTCCACAGGTTCTGGCTGGGCTACTGATCCTAGCACGCTCTTGCTTCAAATCCTTACTAAGGTGGAAGATGAATCCTCGACAAAACCTGGCCACAATCACAAGGCCCGTGAGTACATTAATATGCACTCAGCAAGAATCGCCACTCACCACAAACAATCCAACAATCATGCAACAAGATATACATTGGAAATAAAATCCTACAACATGGCAAGGTGTACTCTAGATACATGATAAAGGTAGCATGGCATCACAAGCAAAACATGGCATAAGCAAACAAGAGTATCACCAGTACAGAGTCCAAGCCAGGTGGGGTTGGATCGTATACCGGCAATCAAACAAAGAGATTACCTGTGACGAGTAGACGAGTGTACAGTTGGTACCAAATCTTATAATTACTCCTGTCAACACAATCAGGCTTCCAAGCCTCTAGCCAACTCTGGCTATCAATCCAGCCAACTCTGGCTATCTCCCGGGCATGCACGGTTGATGTTGGCTCTGGCCTAACTATAGGCTTCCAACGCATCACACCGCCATCCCATTCACCTCACAAGTAACATTCCCTGCATCATCTTATTGTTCATTTAGTGAAATCAGGTTGTTCACCTTTCTTTCAAACAAGCCTTAGGTTTAACCTCCTGACACGACAAAGACACACAGTGTGACCGACACTGAACTGTTGTTCCATAACCTTGGAACGAGGCTAGACATCCAGATTTGACACTCTCGAGAGGTTGCAGATACCACCCACCTAAGTGCACCACACTCAGCCGGTACTTTAGGATATCATCCTTAAGGCGAACTCAGCAAGATACACTCACCTGACCGTTCACGCTACCAAGACACTCCCTGTATAGCCACCGACATAACTCTATGCCTTATGCAGAAGTGAATCCGGCACGTCCCAACTATGGGCAACGCCTAGCTCCGGAACCTTCGCAAGACTAGCCCCGACCAACTATGGTACCGACTAGACTTGCCAAAAGGGTGGCATCAAAGGAGGCTCGATAGGATTACGTAGGTCAAGGCCCGCCCATGTGAGCGACAGTGGCAGTGCTTTCGATGTTCAGATTAGTGGCACCGTGGACTGACCCTATCGTTGTTTGGAGGGGTGTTTCATTTAATCAAGTTCCATCATTCACAAGTCCAAACCAAGAGGATTAGTCCAACACAACAATCACAATATCATAATATATCATCACACGACAAAATATTAGCAACACAATAAATCAAGCAATAGTAGTATCCATGTCCAAACTTAGCAAAATAAAAAGAACGTCAACCGGAAGACTACGGCGGCGAACCCGCCGACCAGCGCCTTCTCGTTTGACAAAAGAAAAGAAACGTCAACCGGATGACTGTGGCAGCGGTCTTCCGCTGGCAAGCGCCTTCTCGTTTGACAAGGAAAAAGAAACGTCGACCGGAAGACTGTGGCAGCGGTCTTCCGCTGGCAAGCGCCTTCACAGATCAACTACAAAAGATAACACAGTGGGTCAATCGGACGACTGTGGCGGTTCCTCCAGCCAGCGCCCTCGCAGATTAATTACAAAGTTGGCGAGGCATGTAGCCTCCAAACAATGAACCGAAAACATTCATAAAAAGAAAGCATCCATTCCACTCAAGGATTAACCCGACGTGGTGTCAGCAATCTTGGCCAAAAAGAACCAAATGGAAAGCAAATGTCCCAAGCGTCGCAGTCTAGGCGGGCTTACGCCAACCCGTTTGACGGAGGGAGAAGAAGCAAATAACTCTTTTGGCAAATGCCCCCAACTCCGAGGATCATAAGACGACATTCGTCCGCTCCTCACCTCGGCGAAGGAGAAGAAGCAAACAATCATAGGAACGCATGTTTTATAGTTGTTTATTTAGAGGGTTCGACAAAGCCGCGCAAGTGCGAGGCGCACAGTTAATTCACACGTCATTCTAATGCATACATGGATGATGAACATAACATGGCAGGAGCAATAATCCGACTAACATATTAAACACTACAATACATACCGACATAATACATACCGAACGCAGACAAATATAAACACTTGGCATGACAATAAACAAATAACAAACAACATTGTGGGATGGCTCATAGCAAGGGGTTAGCTTGCCTCCGAAGACGGGGATCCTTTGGGCTTGGAGAGGTCGGGTTGGTTCCGCGGTGTAGGGCAGCGATAGCCCCGTTCCACGGACTCTGGAATGCACGTACAAAGGGCACCTCATAAAACTATTTTGGAACAATAAGGAATCAGTACCACCGGAAAGGTCTCGTCGATACGAAGATTTAGAAATTTGAATCACCGAAAACGGACTTACGGTTCAAAAGATATTGCCGTTTGAAAATTGGTCCAGCAGTAAAAAGAAAAGGAACCGGGGAAAAAAAACTGAACGGGCCGCCGGCCGCGCGCAGATGGGCCTCTGCGCACCGCACGCGGGCGTGCCAGCGCCAGCGCGGGGCAGGCTGTTGGTGGGCCGCTCGGGTTGGGCTGCTGCTGGGCTGAGATCTGCTGCTGGCCTGCTGGGCCGAAGGAAACGGTTAAGGATCGAAAAAAAAAGACAACGGAACGGGGAGGGAACGGATCGGTGCCTGCGTCATCGTCTTCGTGCAGGAGAGCACGGCCGGCTCGGGCGGCGACCTCCGCCGGCGGCTCGGAGGGGCCAGGGCGCCGGGCAAACGGCGACGGCGGGTGGATGCGGTCCACCGCGCCCGGGGATGAGCTCGGCGGCAGGGGGGGACCGCCGCGGCGTCGGCGCGGCTCGGCCGGCCTCGGCATGGAGACCGCACGGGTGGAGCTCGCCGGCGATGCTCCGCTCCGCCTAAACGCCGGCCGATGGTGGGGATGGAACCGCGGGGCTCCACCACGCCCACGGACTGCTTCGGGCTGGAGGGGAAGTCACGGCTGCGGCCTCCCGTGAGCTGGGCCGGCACGGCCATGGCGGAGTCGAGCACGGGCGGCTCCTCCGCCGTGCTGCTCCGCCGCTTAGGGACGGCAGCGAGGCGGTCGCCAGGAGAAACTGCTCCGGAGGGGAGGGCTAGGAGGCAGGGGGAAAGGGGCAGGGAAGTGGCTCGCGAGCTTGCCGGGGGGGGTTCGGCCATGGTGGCCTCGAGCATGAACTCGAGCTCTCCTCTTGTTCTTCTGGACTGAGGTGGAGGAAAACGAGAGGGAGGGAGTGTGTGGCGTCTGGAGAGAGTTTGGTCTCGTTTGATGCTAGAGGGGAAGAGCAAATGGGAGGAGGGGGTGAGACACAGGAGGAGAAGAGTTTGAGGGCACCGACGAAACAGTAAACGGAAATTAGTTCTTGCCAAAGCGCGCGTTCCGGACGTCCCGAGTGCGACGCGAGTGACGTCGTTGCGTTCCCGGTGACTCGGAGGTTCAAAAGGAGAATGGTCTTCACTACTGGGTTCGTAACGTCGAGAAAAACACAACCCAACAAGAATCACCCAAGGATTCGAAACTTTGCAGTGTAAGATTTTCAGAAAACTAAAAACACCGAAGGTGTTCGATGAAATGACAGGGGCCTTGCACATCCCAGAAAAATTCCCAAAAATTAGGCATGGGTTGTTGTGGTCAGGGGAGAGTGTCCAAGGAGTTTGAGGTCATTTGGATGATGGGAAATTGGTTTTCCATAAGATGGCAAAAAATGACCATAATGGCATGATTTAGGAAAAGTGGTGTTCCATGCTTCACCTTGGGGTGATCTCCTGGATTTGTGTGTCTAAGGACCATGTGGTCAATATGTTCAAGTATCATGGCCATAGGAATTTTCTAGGTGTGGGTTTGCTTGAAGAACTCAAAATGGCATCTATTTGGGCTTACAAAGGAAGTGGTCTAAATATTGCTCAAATGGGTTTGTCTCCGAAAGATGAAATGGAGGAAATGCCAAAATATGCATTCCCTGAATTTATCAGAATTATTGGAGGTTCCTAGCTTGGCTAAAACATTTTTGGACTAGAAATGGCAGTTTTGAAATTATTGGCTAACTTGGAAATATTGCATTGGAGTATGCAATATTTTTGCATGGGTTGTCTTTATATGGACATGGGGTCCTCTGGTATTTTTGGTGGAATTTTTAGGGCTATGGAAATGGGCTTTCCTTTTGTAGGTGGAAGAAAAGGATTAAAAGGTTCCGATAATTAGGGCTAGAGTTTTTCGGAGAAAACCTGAGCACAAAAATTATCAGGGGCGATGGAGTGGTTTGTGGGCTTATGGAAAATTTCGAGAATGCAATTTCCAAGTCAATTCATCTTCAAAAGTTTTGGAGAAATATTTAGAATAAGAGGAAAAAGTTTTTCAGGTGTCGGAAAACACCACTAAAATTTGGGTTCAATTTTCGGGGTGTTACAGTTCACGCCAAGATTCGGGGGTACGGAAAAAAAAAAACCGCCGAAACCGAAGAGATGGGGGCACCGCAGGTGAATTTTCCTGCTCCCCGAATAAAAATTTCTGGTAGGGGGGCTTAACCGGATATGGTCTGCCCCGTTTTATACGCTTCGGATCCGGACGAAAACAGTTATTTTCTGGGTATCCGCTGGAGATGCTCTACCTCCAGTAATACATACTCCTGAAAGATTGGATTAACGAACGACGGCTTCTCAGACATGCCAATGCTTATGTACTGATCGATGTCGAACTCTACAAGAAAAGCCATTTTGGAATCCTAGGTGGCGCTGATCCATGTTCAGTGGAGCAGTATGTATGTTTAGTACTATACACCGTGCTGATATTTTTAATTGAATTTGCAATACCAATTTGATTCGTTGTTTACAGTGTTTATATGTTACCAGTGGTTAGATGGTTAGAATGGTGGTTGTATCCACATCCCATCAGAGTTCAAACTTATGTTTGACGTTGGTGTTTCTCATTCAGTGGGAAGATTATTCAGTGGAGGCGACGTTTCCGTCGATAGTGAGGTGCATGGGTTGACTTCGTCAATATCAATACATGATCCGTCGGCTCAGTCTTTCAGAGGCGTGTGTTCGTTCATACGGATGATGAGTGTATTCACGTCTATGTGAACGTCTGTGTTATACCACGTTTCAGAAAAAGGAAAAATGAAATGGCAAACAAATAGACAATGGAAAATGAAAAGGAAAACTGGACAAAACCAGGAATTCCTTGGGTAAAAGGGTGTGTCTGAAAATGTCTTCACATCACAGCCTCTAAAAGAACAAATTTTTGGAAAATCTGGCCAGTATTTGGGGTACCGTACCCTTGGAGATTCACTAAGCCCTCGTGTAAGCACCAAATCAATATGTTGTGTTATCCTATGCCCTCGTCATTTGCAAGATCGTGTCTTGCTGCATGGTGACCGTGGTCGACTTTTCCAACAACTATCTCCCCATCTCCAGAAAGCACATGCTATATCCTGTAGTAGGTGCTTTCGAGGCAACTGATTACACTCTTCCAATAATTTACGTTGTGATTACATTCTCGCTGTGGGAGCTCGAAAAAAAAAAGATTGCATCACTAGGTGGCGCACATGTTTTTCGAGGTTTAAGTTTGACAATCGATTTTACCAACGAAATATGAATCATCAAACTTACGTAATGTAAAAATATTATTAAGTCTTAATTTTAATAAAGATTATAGTGATATACAAATATTATTGGTCAAATTAATGTAAAAATTAAGGGCCTCTTTTAATTATAGGCATTTCATAAAAACAAATTGAGTGCTGGTCTGGTCAGTCAGCTCCGGCGGGCGGGACGGATAAGGGCACCTCCAACGGCGTGGCGCAAACGGACACCGAAATTGGTCCGCTTTTGTCCGTTTGGGGGCGGACCGCGGACAAGGAGAGGGTTTGGGGTGGGGGTGGCTCCAACGGCGTGGCGCATAATTAAATAAAAAAGAAAACGAAAATTAATTTACATAAAATAGGTAGCAAGGCCCCACGGGCCAGTGACACAAAATGTACAAAAAAAAGAAAATAAACCCTATTGTTGCTGGGTTAGGGGAGGGGCGGCGCCGCCGGAGCTGCCGACGCCGCGGCCAAGAGCTCGCCGTGGCCTCTTAAGCGTCGTCATCCGAGAGGATGATGTACGGCGGCACCTCGTAGAGGTGCGCCGGCGGCCCTTGTGGCGGTGGCGTGGGCGGCGCCTCGGGCTCTTGCGGCCATGCCGGTGCGGGCTGCCACGCCGGTGCATCGGCAGGATCACGCCACGGTGACCACGGCGCTTGGCGGAGTCCCCAGGCCGCCGCCTCCTCGTTCTGCTGCCGGTTCCAGGCCTCCGCCTCCTCCTGGCGACGCCAGGCCTCCGCCTCCTCCTGGAGGGCCCAGGCCTCCTCCTCCCGCTGCTGCCGGAGTGCCTCCGCCGCAGCCTCCGCCGACGCCCGGAGTGCCTCCCCGATGCCAGGCCACTGGCCAAGCTCCTCCAGATTGGAGGCGTCCAGGGCAGCCTGGAGGGCGGCATCGTCGTCATAGGCAGCGGGCGGCGCGGGTGGCGTGGCATCGGCGGCCTCCATCGTCACCGCTCCCATCGGCGCGTCGTCGTCGCTCGATCCGAAGTCGAAGTCGACGTCGGACTCCTCCGGCTCGTCTTCCTCCTCCACGGGCTGGTAGCCGGCCGGTGCTTCGCCCGCGAAGGCCTGCCGGCGGCGCTGGTCGTGCTCGAGCTCGAACCACCGATCCCACAGCGGCGAGTTGATTGCGTACGCTGGGTCGTGGACAAGATCGGCCGGGAGGAAGCTCCGGCGGCGTAGGATCTCGTCCATGCGCGCCCTGCCGGAGCGCGGGATGGCCGGCACGGGCACACGGCGGCTGTTCAGATGCCAGCCATCTGGGAGATGCGCATCACCCCACGGCAGGGGCGCTTGCACCTCCCAGTACATCTCCGCGACGTCCTTGGAGACGCGCGCTCGCTGGGCACGGCGGCGGGCGTTGCGGGCCGCACGGAGCTCCTCACGGCGGCGTTCGGCACGGACGGCGGCGTTGGAGGTCTGCCGGGGCGCGCGCGAGCTGCTGGCCTCCGCATTGTGGCGGCCCTTGAAGAACCAGGCGGCCTTCTTCATGGTGGCCGGCGACGGGGCGGCGGCGGCTAGGGTTTGGAGTGGACTGGAGTGGGGTGCGGTGGTGGGGAACGGATAGGGTCCCCATTAAAAAGGACCGAGCGACGTGGCCAAAGCGGCCACAGTCGCTGCCAGGCGGGCCAGGGGCGGACTCGGGAGGACACGCGCCGTGTCCGCGGCTGGACCAAACCTGGACCAGAAATGGGCCGCGTTTGGGGAGAAATGGCCTGTCCGCCCGGACAAGTGTCCCTATGCGCCAGCCCGTTGGAGCGCCTCCCATGTCCGTTCGGACAAAATCGGACTGGCCTGGTCCGTTTGCGCCACGCCGTTGGAGGTGCCCTAAGAGCATCTCCAGTCGGAGCGCCCAAATAGGCGCCCAAACGGTGTCCGGAAGAGCGATTTGGGGCGTGTCCGGACACAAAATTGACTGAAAATGAAATTGGGCGGCCAAAGAAAAATGCGTCTCCCACTCGGAGACCCCAAACGAGCATCTCCACGGGGCCCACATCAAGAGAAGAAGTAGGCGGCCATGGCGCCTCTCTCCACCTCCACCTCCTCCATTCTCTTCCTCCGCTGGCTCCCCTGCCTCCTCCACCAGCTCTACTCGTGGCTGCTGCTCGCGGCGGCGATGGCGTTGCTGCTGCTCGCGGTGGCCAGCTCGAGTCCTGCTCGCGGTGGCCAGACCGACGAGGACGCCGCGTACACCGTGTCATCCGACGGTGTGTGAGATGTTCAGAGATGGGAGGAAGGCGTGTTTTTGTCCTTCAATTCCACGTGAAGGGAGGACGAGGAGGAAGAGGAGAAGGAGAAGCGGCATAGACCATGCCTGTCCCTGCCGCCGGCGCCGGTGCCATGTGGACTTCAGGCGCGCTGGGGACGTAGTCCATGCCGGGCTGCTCACCGGCGAAGCGAGACTGGAGTAAGAGGCCGTGGGCGCTGTCCATGTCGTAGTCCCACACGGAGCTGCCCGGGCCCCATGCGCTGAACCATGCGTCGTCGGCCGGCCCCCAAACGCCGCCGGGTGCCGCTGGAGCCTGCTGCATCATGCCCGTGTTGCCGTCGCCGCATTGGTGTCCGACCTTCTGGAGCTGAGGATTTCGCTCGGGTTCCGGGATGCCGTCCTGCTCATCCGCGGAGAACAGAGGTTTCGGATCAGTGTTCGATTGCTGATCTTCTCCGTGCTATTGCTGTTGTTCAGGCAGCAGCAGCTGAGCTTGCTGCGCGAGGTTCTCGTCCGGCATCGGCGGAGCGGACGGGGAGGTGGAAGAGGCCGATGCAGCGGCGCTGGTTCGGCCGCTCCCGCCGGCGCGGCCTTTGCCGAGGAAGAGGTCGGGGAAGTTGAGCCGCGCGTTGTCGCCGCGCAGCTTGAATGCCTCGCGATTGTACGCCATGGCTGCGTCCTCGGAGGAGGTGGAGGAGGCTCGCCACGGGCGCGGAGCGCGACGGCGGCGGCGGGCGGCGCGCGTTCCTGCTGCCGGAGTCGCAGGAGGAGGCCGACGAGGACGAGGAGGAGTCGCGTGAGAGGAGCGGCCGGAGTCCTAGTCGACGATGGAGACGGCCGGGAGGTCGGAACGAAGGAGCGGCGGGGAGAGAGTACGAGGAGAGGGAGGATGGGGTAGGTGGAAAGATGAGGGATGAGGAGAGAGAGGGCGCTATGTGGCTGACGCGTGTGACTTTGCCCTCTGCCCGGATGGAAAAGTTTTGTCCGGCACCGCCCAAGGAAGCCCTTGTTCTAGGGCGTGGTTGGGGCGTGCCGGACAAAAGTTGCGGACCAATTTGCTTTTGGGCGCCGCAAGTGGGAGCAGTTTTTGTCCGAAAAGCCCCAAAGGACCGAAAAAGTGCTTTGGGCGGCCCTTTGGGCGCTCCGACTGGAGATGAGCATCTCCACTCGCGGCGCCCAAACGGCCGCCCAAACGCCTTTGGGGCGTGCCGGACACAAAATCGCCCCCACTCGCGGCGCCCAAACGCGAATTCGGTCCGGCGCGGCCCAGTTTTGTGTCCGGCACGCCCAGCCCACGCCCTCAACTTGGGGAGGCTTGGGGCGGCCCCGGACGGAAGGAAACGCGACGCCACGTCGGCCTCCGACGCGCGGGCCACGCCTGGCAGTGAGACAAGATCGCAATAAGTGCCGGCTTCCCCCAATTCGTCCGCAGAAATCACATTTCCCCGCCATCTCTCCCGCCAAAAGAAAAGCCCTCGCGCCGCGCCGGCTCCATGGCGCCGCCGGCACCCAAGGGGAAGGCTGCGAAGGAGACGAAGGCGGCGGGGAAGACGCTGGGCGTCAAGCACAAGGCCCCCCACCCAGGGAGAAGCCGGAGGAGATGAGGCAGGAGGATTGGGACCTCGACGTACTCCGGCGCCGATTGGACACGCAGAGCCGTGCTGGGCGCCACGTGAAGGAGAATGAGAGGAAACGGCTCGGCACGGCGACGCCATTGACGGCAAGGAAGATCGCCGCCATGAACAAGACCGTCGCCGCCTTGAACCAAGCATTCGCCTTGGGAGGGAGCCCAGAGAGCAGCGCCACTCTACGATGCAAGGTTGGCGGCTCGCCGTCGAATTCCTCCTTCTTCGCCGACAGCGCGGCCGCCACGGCTCGCACCAGGTTCTCCCCCGAGTACGGCGACAGCCAGCATCACGGCGGCTTCGACCGCCTGGATCTAAACCACCCCGTCGATCTGAATTTGCCGGCGATGCGGAGAGATCCCGCCGTCCAAACGGCCGCCGGTCGGAGCCTTTCATTCGACGCGGGCGCCTCCCATGTGATCGACGGAATGACTCCCGACGCCCCGGAGCTCATGCAGGTATGAACCCGCGTTTTGTAGCCATTTTTTTTTTTTGAGGAACATGGCAGTCGTGCTGCCTTTCGATTAGATAGAAAAGAGTGTTATGTACAGAATTTTGAGCTAGGGAAAAAAAACCCCTTACATTACAAAGTACTAACTACGAGTCTCCAGGATCCTGCGTGTGGGCATAAGCCCGCTGCGCCACCTCTTCCCACACCAACGCCGCCACCTTCGCAGGCGAGATCTCCACAGTGCGGCAGGTCCTTCGGCTCCTCTCACTCCATATCCTCCCCCTCGAGTGGATGATGGCCCCGCTAGCCGCCCTTCTAGCCTCGGGTGGAAAGTACTCAAGTGCTCGCCATGACAATAAACTGCCCCGATCAACAACACACAGACAACCCCGCCTAGCAGCTGCACGGCGCCTCGGTCTGGTCCAGCAAAACTGAACCCCACGGACACAAGAAGCACCTTGCCACAAAGGCAAGGATGAGTGCTCAGGCATCATGAACTGCAGCATCTAGGCCACCACCGGTGACATCTGCCGCTCAATCTTCTTCTTCTTGGGCTTCTTCACGGAGATTACGAGGTCGTCGATTGCAGCCGCCGCCTGGTCCGTAAGGGGGCCATCCCACAGGCCCAAGTAAGCCTGCCGCTGGCGCTCTAAGGTGCTGACTCCTCTGGCGGCGAGCCGAGACGGCGCGCCACAGCGTCCTTGGCCAGCTGCTCGATGTTGGCCCCTTCCGGGTGAAGCTTGGCGAGCCTGCCACTCCTCCGCACGGACGGCGCCTCCGCCTCCAACTCATGGACCAAAGCCGTGACCGGTGTGCCCAAAACAGAGGCCCTGAGTGGCGCCGAGATCCGGGCGATGAAGTCCGACAAGGGGGACGGCTCGCGCAGCTGCCCGGCCTCCTCCCCGGCGACATGCTCACACTGATCAGTCAGCATGACGGAGTCCACCCCGGTTTCTGCGATGCCTTCCACTTCGTGCTCCACCTTCTCGTCGGCAAGCAGCACCACCTGCGCAGCGAGCTCGACGAGACAAGGCACCATCTGTTGCATCTCCTCAACAGCAGCCTCATCCTCCCCATCCATACAGACGTGCCCCCCCTCGCACTGCGCGTCGTCTGGAGAGAAAAGCGCCATGGCGAGGCCCTCACCCATAGAAGGCGGCTCGTCGCGATCCGTCGGAAGCGTGGAGCACGCCGGGGCCGGACACGAGGCACGCGCCAATGTCTCACCGAGCAACCCGTGCCTCGACGTCACCTCCCCCGTCACCAACGGGGATCGCACGCCCCGCACCTCCTGCTCCATCGCCTCACGGTCACCGCCCTCTCCCTGCAAAAGCAGCTGCACCCGGCCGACCAGCTCATTCTCCTCCGAGAGAGCATCATCCACGCTGTCCTTGTAGCACTGCTGGCTGCCCAGCACCAGTTCCTTCGCCTCGGTATAGCACACATCCAGCTCCGGGCACGCCATGAGCACCTCCGCGAACGAGCGGAGCGGGCTGACCGGCGCCGAGCAGCGTCGAGGAAGGCTTGCCGGCCGTGGACGCACTGGTGGCTCCTCGCAGCCCCTAGCCAGGTGCCCCTCCCTCCCACAGCGCCAACAAGCCCGAGGGGCACGGCAGGACGCGGCGCGATGTCTTGAGCTGAGGCAGCGGAAACAGCGGCCTCGCATCCTTCTCAGGAAGGCAGCACGTTGAGCCAGGGCCCCAGGCGCCTGGATGGCGCGGCCGCCGTCCCGTGGCCCCTCCTGCGCGGGCCGCCGCGCACCATCGCCATGGAAGGGCACCGCTGGCTGCCCAGCACCAGTTCCTTCGCCTCGGTGTAGCACACATCCAGCTCCGGGCACACCATGAGCACCTCCGCGAACAAGCGGAGCGGGCTGACCGGCGCCGAGCAGCGTCGAGGAAGGCTTGCCGGCCGTGGACGCACTGGTGGCTCCTCGCAGCCCCTGGCCAGGTGCCCCTCCCTCCCACAGCGCCAACAAGCCCGAGGGGCACGGCAGGACGCGGCGCTGTACAATAGACGGTGTGGCTACCGGCCTTGCTCCTTGTGTGTAGGAGACCGCCCATATCATGGACGACATCATCAACGACAACGCCCGGGCGGAGGATGACGACGACGGGTTCGACGAGGATGAGGAGTACTACGAGGACGACACCGAGAAGGACGACAAGGTCGAGGAGGAGGGGGTGGTGACCAACGCTGTGGTCGGCGAGCAGGCGGCGAAGAAGAAGAAGGGGAGCCGCGGCACAATCTGGACGACCAAGGAAGACGAGTGCATGGTCGAATCATGGAAGGCCATTACTACCGGCGAGATCATTGGCACAAACTAGTCGAGCACCGCCTACTGGTCCCGGATCAAGGACGAGTTCGACGAGCACCGGTTCACCAAGGACTTCTACAAGGTGAGCATGGTGCGCGGCCAAGGCGCCATCGAGCATAGGTGGCGCATCGTCCAACGCCTCGTCAACAAGTTCCACGGCTGCCACGAGAACATCGTCGACCGGAAGGAGAGCGGGAAGGGCCCGGCGGATCAGGTGACCGCCGTCTTGCGATCCCCTTGTTGTTTTGTTGCTTAAGTAGAATTGTGATCGTCGTCGGCTTGCTTTGTTGTAGGTCATCGACGCCCTTGTGTTGTACAAATCCATCAACAAGGAGAAAGACTTCAAATTGATGCATTGCTACAAGCTTCTCCAAAGTTGTGAGAAATGGAAGGCACACCGGCGGACTTTGAACAAGAACGGCCGCGCCGAGCTCAACGCCGATCCCCAAAACTCGGAGGGGCGGCCAATCGGGAACAAGAAGGCGAAAGCGGCCTTGGCAGCGGCGGCAAAGACGGACAGAGTGCAGTCGTCCATCGACAAGGTCCTCGCCGATGTTTGCTCCAACTTGAGCTTGAGGCGTGAGGAGAACAACGCAAGGTGGGCGACCTTGATGCAGAAGGCCGACGTCAAGATCAACCTCGAGCAGAAGAAAGCCGCTATCAAGAAGAGGAGTCAGGACTTCATGATCTTGACGGCCGACGTCTCCAACTTGGACCCGCTGGCGAGGGCGGCGCACAACATGTATCGCGCCGCGATCCTGCAAGAGCTTGGGCTCGTTCCGCCCGAGAACGGCGGCAACCACGGCACCGAGACCAGCCACGGCGCGGACGGCCAGGTCGACGATGACCCCGACATGATCGCCGACGACCCCGACATGACTCAGCCCGGCTATGGCTACGTGCCCCAGCCCGGTGACAACATCTAGATCGGCGACGACGACGGCGGTGGCGACAAGCAGACGCCGGGCAAGCCCGGCGTATTTTGGCGGCATATTTTGGCGTAGTGTATTTTGACGGCACATTCGAATTTGCAAATTTGGGCGCCGCGAGTGGGGAGCGAGGGCGCCCAAATGCGCCAAGTAGTCCGGACGGCGCCCAAACGGCTTGTCCAGAAGGCGTTTGGGCGGCCGTTTGGGCGCCGCGAGTGGAGATGCTCTAATGATACAGTCAATATGGCTGGCGTGCTGGTGTTCCTCTGCAGCGCACGACATATGAGCGGCGAGGCGAGCTGAGCAATCAGTCCATCAGTCGTCCAGGTTAAAAAAGGATGGACATGTTGGAGCCCAATTCCACTGTACGACACATGAGACTCGTCGCATGCGTCAGCAACTGAGCACCGCCTTGGATTTATCAGATGTACCTAAAACCTGCCGATCGAACCCTAGGGCACGCCTCACGCAAACCCATTACTCTGATTGACCCCGTGCTAGTATTGCTATACTAGCTAGCAGCCTAGCAGCAGAGATGAGAGAAGTCAAACTCCAGACATAACTGAGCTGACCAATGTCCATTCACTTGCACAAATCAGAGCAGACCCATAGCTGCACCGTGCACTGTCCCGAAGCAGTAAAATTACTCGGCAATCCTGAAGATGCTCGATCAAGTGTGTCTACGCTCTACGTTTGCCTAGGCCTGCCTGTAAACCATCTCTAGGAGTTCTATTGCGAGGGTTGTTCTTTCCTGTCGTCGCCATGATCCGACCTTCTGCCTCAACGGAGAAAATGACACAAAACCACCACATTTGCGGGTGAGTTCTAACATAACCACCACATTTAAGTTTTTGGACACATAAATACCACTTTTGGGGCTAGTGTGTGACGTTGAACACTGATTTCACGTGGTTAGCGTTCTAACCATTTTTTCTGTCAGGTGGGACCCACTTGTCGGGTATACGTGGCAAAAACTGAAAGAAAAAATTCAGGTCAATGCTATATTTAAAAGTCAGCACCGAGGCAATATATCTCTCTCATGTCCATTCTGTCGAACGGGTTGTGTGCTCCGTCCTCGACGAGCACCTCCGTCCTCCATTCTGTGGAGGTCGCCCGCACCCGCGCCTGGCCGGATCTCTCCCGTGTCTGACCAGAGCTCGCCCTCAAGCCCGTCCTCCTCCATCCTGTGGTGGCTCGCCGCAGCCGGGAGCGCGACATCGCGGACGAACACGGCGGCAGCGAGGTCGAGGACCGTGAGGCGACGGCATGGCGACGAGGTAGGTGAAGGCGGCGGCCGGCCGACGTGCCTCCTTGACGCTGCGCAGGCAGAAGCCGAGCACTGCTGCGACGCCCCTGGAGCTCGGCTCGCCTTGTTCGCGCTTGGCTCGCCGTCGCGCCCCTGAACCTCGCGGACCATCGCCGCCGTCCCGCCCCTGGAGCTCGCGGATCAGCCAGCCCACGACGCCCGCCGACGGACTCCGGCTCGCCTGCGCGTGGGAGGACGGCGTCGGCTGCGGCACGACCGTTGATTGCGTGGATCACACGTTCGCTAGGAGACCCCAAGAGGAAGGTATGAAGCAGTATAGCAGCAATTTCCCTCAGTATGAAACCAATGTTTAATCGAACCAGTAGGAGCAAGAAATCGCTTCGGAAGGTTGTTGGTGGCGGAATATGGCACGGCGCAATACCAGGGAATCCGGCGACCGACGTGGAACCTGCACACAACACAATCAAACTACTTTGCCCCAACGAAACAGTGAGGTTGTCATCTCACCGGCTTGCTGAATACAAAGGATTAAACGTATGGTGTGGAAAACAGTAGTAAATTGCAGAGAATGTAAAGGAACAATGTTTGCAGTTGGTTGTATTATCAGTGTAAAAGAATGGACCGGGGTCCACAGTTCACTAGTGGTGTCTCTCCGTAAAAGATAACTAACATGCTGGATGAACAAATTACAGCTGGGCAATTGACAAAATATTGAGCGCATAACAATGCATATATATGACATGATGATTACTATGATATTCATGTGGGCATTACGACAAAATACATAGACCGTTATCCAACAGCGTCTATGACTAATAATCCACCGCCAGGTTGTCATACCGAGTTCCCCGTTGGTATTAAGTTGCAAGCAACGGATAATTGCATTAAATAATGTGCGTAAAGTAAACAAATGCATTAGACCTAACGGCGTACCCTTAAGCTAAGCATCGGTTATTTTATCCCTAGTGGCAACAGCACATCCACAATCTTAGAAGTTATTGTCACTCTCCCAGATTACCGGAGGCATGAACCCACAATCTAGCATAAATACTCACTCTTGAAGTTACAAGCATCTACTTGGCCAAAGCATCTACTAGTAACGGAAAGCATGCAAGATCATAAATAACATATAAGATAGATTGATAATCAACTTGACATAGTATTCAATATTCATCGGATCCCAGCAAACACAACATGTAGCATTACAATAAGATGATCTTGATCATGATAGGCAGCTCACAAGATCTAAACATGATAGCATAAACTGGAGAGACAACCATCTAGCTACTGCCATGGACCCGTAGTCCAAGGATGAACTACTCACGCATCACTCCGGAGGCAGGCATGGTGATGTAGAGCCCTCCGGTGATGATTCTCCTCTCCGGCAGGGTGCCGGGAAGAGTTTCTGAACCCTCCCGAGCTAGGGTTGACGGCGGCGGCGTCTCTGAAACTTTTCGTGGATAATGGCTCGGGTATTTAGGGTTTTCGCGTCGGAGGAATAAATAGGCGAAAGGGCGGCGGCTGCGGAGCCACGAGGGCCCCACACCACCCCACGGCGCGGCAGGGGGGGCCCGCGCGGCCCCATGGTGTGGGTGCCACGTGGCTCCCCTCCGTGTCTCCTCTGGACTCCGTCTTCGTGTTGGAAAAATAGGAGGTTCTGTCCAAGTTTCGTCCAATTCCGAGAATATTTCCAGACTAGCTTTTCTGGAATACAAAAACAGCAGAAAACATGAACCGGCACTGTGGCATCTTGTTAATAGGTTAGTCCCAAAAAATGCATAAAAATGCTATGAAGTGTATATAAAACATGTAACAATTGGTATAATATCAACATGGAACATCAGAAATTATAGATACGTTTGAGACGTATCAAGCATCCCCAAGCTTAGTTCTACTCGTCCTTGATGCATGTAAAATGCATACATGAACTTTGCATGTTATTACTAGATATTCCTACATATTTTCAACTTATATGATGTTATATTCATATTTTATAATGATTTCGGGGATTTTCTAAACAATCCCCCTCTTTTGGTTCTAACTCTGTTTTCCAGAAAACGTCTTTTTTTAGTGTTTCGGACTTTCCGGGAGCTTCGGGACTCCAAAAAGGGCAAGGCCAAAGAGCACGGTTCAGAATTTTCGAGACGAACGCAATGGGTGAAAATGAAGACCAGAAGCCGAACCAGCTGGAAACTAGAGGGCTCCACGCGGTCAGATTCCCTGGCCGCGTGAGGACCCCTCTTTTCCCCTCGTGGCTCCGATGCCGTCCGTTTTTGTCTCCGTGGCTTCGTCTTGACCTAAAACCGGCTATAAAAATAGTCCCCCGAGGAGTTTCGGGAGGAGGCGGCGGAGAACACAGAACCACGAAACAGAGAGTCAGAAGGCTGCCGCCGGAGAAGATCGGAGGGGGGAACCGCCGGAATCACCTCCGGAGGGCTCCACCCCACTCCGGCGTGTTCATCATCATCATCATCATCATCATCTACAGCATGATCATCTCCATCTCTCCACTGTAAACTCTTGGCAAACATGATATATGATGCAATATACTATTCCCTTGATCTATTGTGTCTTCCCATCTATGTTTGAGAAGTGATTTGTTCATGGCAATAGTGAAATAGTTCGTTGATTGGTTGCATACAAGTTTTGTTATCTTTTATGATTGTCTTTATGTACAATATATGAGTGCACACATATGTTGGGGAATGCATGTAAGGTGATCACCGGTAATGTAATGGAGTGAGGGAGACTTGGGAGGACATGTAAACCTGAGACCGAGTCATGAAGTTACTTTATTGGGGGATATATATGGGGGACCTTAGAACTTAAGGCTATGGTGGGACTTTTATGTCTTAATAATTCTTGTGTGCTCATTTACTTGGCCATGAGATTTATCATAAAGGGTTTTAGTTCATTTACTTGGCTACACCTATTTATGGCTCCTTCCTAGAAGAAACAATTAAGACTGAAACATGTGCTTCACTAATTGTGACAACCGCACAAATGAAATAACAATTGTAGAACATTTGCTCCCTTGAGATATTTGCTACTTGCTACTTTGAGAAACTTGCTCTAAGAAACTTGCGTTTGAAACTTGATTGAGAAACTTGTTACTAGATAAACTCATTCCACATCACTTGCTTTCATTAGTTAGTTCCTTTCATATTTAAACTTATTGCTTTGCACAAACGGCCATATAAGAGGGTTATAGGGCTTTAGAGAATAGATAGTTTACCTTCAGCTCCTCGTGGGTTCGATACTCAAATACTTATCGAATTGTGCTACAGTGATTCCTTGCTCTTGGGGATTATCATGCACTTTTCTGGCGCCGTTGCCGGTATAACACCCCAGGTACAAACACTACCCGAGATGTTACCACACTATAACAAGATCTTTGAAGCAAGGAGATTTTTAAAGATTTTGACAGAGTTTTCTTGGATATACGGACGCCCACGACATGCAGCTGACAAAAAGAGGATAGATAGCTACATTATAACTTGAAAGAAACAACCACGTGATTCACAAAATATTAGCAAGTTGTTAGACATGAAAATACAACAGTCCAACGAAACATAGGTGTCCTCTACGTATTAAATGATATGTGATGTGCCAAAAGATGTAGAGGTGCTACGCCCAAATCCCATGCATGTCGCTTATTTAGTACCTGAAAACCAAATAAAAATGCAAGGGTGAGTATAAAAATACTCAGCAAGTACAATATGAACCATTAAGACATTAGTCACTGAACATCATTAGAACTTCACTCGGAATCACACAATGTTTCTGAAAACTGCACAGCAGGTTTTATCACATGTGACGGGGAATTAATCATCATGTGAAGGCAGTGTTGGCTCGGATTTACCAACGTGTCGGCTCGGAATTTACCGACCTGCCGCAGTATTGGCTCGGAATTTACCAATCTGCCACAGTATTGGCTCGGAATTTACCAATCTGCGAACCCGTGAAATTTAGAAGAAGAATATTGAATCGAATAAACATTGAATAAGACCCAAACACACTGGAAGCTCAACAAACAGCACACCGAATATAAGAAGGTGAGGTTCGTCATGCACTTGCCTTTAGCCTTGATGTTCAAGAGAAGAATTAATATCGGCACCGGAAACCCTCACACCTGTGGGTAAAACCACACTTAGAAATACTAGACCACGGTGTGGCAACATATAATTCTAAATCCTGACGAGCACTTGCTGTTCTACTGAGTTAAGAAAACAGGACACGTCCAGATATCTCTGTGTATAAACAAGCAGGCTTCAAATGTAATTAGTCATCGGCAGCAAGTACTACCGCAAGGGATTATGACTAGACCAAAGTGTAGCTAATTCCTAGTTGATTCAACTATCGGGAGTCATGGTGTGCAAAACTATAAGGATTAATTCTGGACAAGAATACTAGAACTTGGTAGCATCAATGCGTGCTCAGATCTGAAAACAAAAGCATCAGGATTTAATGGATCTGTACACGTGCTTGAAGAGGCAGCAGATTTCCTTGAATGGAATACACCCACTAAATGAACTACAGCTTAGATCGAGCCATGCTAGATAATTCCAACAGAGAAGATAATTCCAACAGAGAAGCGACACCAGACAAGGTGCTAACAACGGCCGGACCTACTCAATAGATCGCCGGAAAACTAAATAAACTGCTGGACGAGATAGAGAAGCAAACCAGTCAGTACGAGTTGCGCCTCTAGCTTGGGCTGGTCTTCAGTACAGCGGAGTGGTGCTCGCCCAAGGCTCCGGCCGGCTGCCGGCGATTCTGCACCAGCTTGACGTTGCGGCGGCGAGGGCGGCGGATGGAGTAGGTCAGGGGATAGGATGAGGATTGAGGATAGAGAGCTGGCCGGGCTGGGCTGGCCTGGGTATTTATCTGCCTTATCCCAACTAATATATAAGGTTAAAATAATAATTCTGGTCAACTATCTTCTGTTTTTATAAAAATACATTTTATAAATCTGGGGTATTATATTCTCCCCCCCTTCAACGGAATTCGCCCTCGAATTCTACTCTTACGACTTTAGGTAGTTAGTCGAAAGAAGGAATCTCAGTTTATCAATAAACGCTCCATCTGCTTGATCACAACAAGAGGCATATTTTTTTCTGAGTGTAATACACTTGAAACTCGATGTAGGTTCATCCTTACCGTGTCCCTGACCCATCAAACCTGTCCAAGTTCATATCCAAGCACTGAATTGGTGAGCGTCATGTTTGAAGCACGGTGCCCTTCACCATTAGCAGAGTGGCTCACTTCCATTTCCTGATTATGGCTATGCCCAACCTCTTGATCCGATACCTCCAAATGGCCATTGTGGCTTCCATGACGTCTACAACCAAGTCTGCCCCCTCTATCTGCTCTCGGTGGCGTAGCTCTAAGCAATTACAAAATATGAAGGACAAGACAAACAAACAAACGAACAAAAGGATATTCCATAGAAACGTTATGCAATGCTTGACCCAAAACCATCCTATTTGTGCACCAGTGTGTAAGTTTTAAGTTATTACAAATTCAAGTTTTAGTTGTCTAGGCAAGAGAAAACACAAATTTTTATTGTTTAACCAACGTACAAACTTTTAGATTTATTAAGTCAACATAACCTACTCCAGAGATCTGAAGCCTAGGCTCTGATACCAACTATAACACCCCAGGTACAAACACTACCCGAGATGTTACCACACTATAACAAGATCTTTGAAGCAAGGAGATTTTTAAAGATTTTGACAGAGTTTTTCTTGGATATACGGACGCCCACGACATGCAGCTGACAAAAAGAGGATAGATAGCTACATTATAACTTGAAAGAAACAACCACGTGATTCACAAAATATTAGCAAGTTGTTAGACATGAAAATACAACAGTCCAACGAAACATAGGTGTCCTCTACGTATTAAATGATATGTGATGTGCCAAAAGATGTAGAGGTGCTACGCCCAAATCCCATGCATGTCGCTTATTTAGTACCTGAAAACCAAATAAAAATGCAAGGGTGAGTATAAAAATACTCAGCAAGTACAATATGAACCATTAAGACATTAGTCACTGAACATCATTAGAACTTCACTCGGAATCACACAATGTTTCTGAAAACTGCACAGCAGGTTTTATCACATGTGACGGGGAATTAATCATCATGTGAAGGCAGTGTTGGCTCGGAATTTACCAACGTGTCGGCTCGGAATTTACCGACCTGCCGCAGTATTGGCTCGGAATTTACCAATCTGCCACAGTATTGGCTCGGAATTTACCAATCTGCGAACCCGTGAAATTTAGAAGAAGAATATTGAATCGAATAAACATTGAATAAGACCCAAACACACTGGAAGCTCAACAAACAGCACACCGAATATAAGAAGGTGAGGTTCGTCATGCACTTGCCTTTAGCCTTGATGTTCAAGAGAAGAATTAATATCGGCACCGGAAACCCTCACACCTGTGGGTAAAACCACACTTAGAAATACTAGACCACGGTGTGGCAACATATAATTCTAAATCCTGACGAGCACTTGCTGTTCTACTGAGTTAAGAAAACAGGACACGTCCAGATATCTCTGTGTATAAACAAGCAGGCTTCAAATGTAATTAGTCATCGGCAGCAAGTACTACCGCAAGGGATTATGACTAGACCAAAGTGTAGCTAATTCCTAGTTGATTCAACTATCGGGAGTCATGGTGTGCAAAACTATAAGGATTAATTCTGGACAAGAATACTAGAACTTGGTAGCATCAATGCGTGCTCAGATCTGAAAACAAAAGCATCAGGATTTAATGGATCTGTACACGTGCTTGAAGAGGCAGCAGATTTCCTTGAATGGAATACACCCACTAAATGAACTACAGCTTAGATCGAGCCATGCTAGATAATTCCAACAGAGAAGATAATTCCAACAGAGAAGCGACACCAGACAAGGTGCTAACAACGGCCGGACCTACTCAATAGATCGCCGGAAAACTAAATAAACTGCTGGACGAGATAGAGAAGCAAACCAGTCAGTACGAGTTGCGCCTCTAGCTTGGGCTGGTCTTCAGTACAGCGGAGTGGTGCTCGCCCAAGGCTCCGGCCGGCTGCCGGCGATTCTGCACCAGCTTGACGTTGCGGCGGCGAGGGCGGCGGATGGAGTAGGTCAGGGGATAGGATGAGGATTGAGGATAGAGAGCTGGCCGGGCTGGGCTGGCCTGGGTATTTATCTGCCTTATCCCAACTAATATATAAGGTTAAAATAATAATTCTGGTCAACTATCTTCTGTTTTTATAAAAATACATTTTATAAATCTGGGGTATTATAGCCGGGGAGCGTTGTGCTAAGCTTTTATTCTTGTTTGCATTGCATACTAACATATAAATCTAAAACATTATTATAAAATGGAAAACAACCAAACAATTATAGAACTGTATAATATCTATCTTGAGTTAGGACATGAAGTGTTTGAGGAGAAAATTAAATTTTATTTGCATAACAATCATGTTTGTGGTAGTACTAATTCGTTGAACACCTTTATTGCTAATGCTAAGGAAAACCTTAAGCTTGGGGAAGTTTGTTTTGATGAATATGATATTTTTAGTCCCCCAAGTTTGGAAGAGAAAATTTATTTTGATGATACTATGTCTCCCATTTATGATGATTACAATGATGTATATGATATTTTCAGTCCACCTACTATTGAGGATGAAAGTGATTTAATTGAGTTTGATGATCCATTATGCTCATTAGATGATAAGTCTTTATGTGGTGATTCTATTCAAAACTATGTGGTTATGTTTAACTTTAATGCTTGCAACTATTATGAGAGAGGAAGAGATAAGAATCCCCTTTATGTTTCTATGTTATTTAAAATGCAAGCTATTGATTATTATATGCATTGGTTACCTCAAATTTGTTGTTATTTATTCATATATAAAATTCCAATGCATAGGAAGAGAGTTAGACTTAAAAGTAAATTGTTTAATATTCTGTGGTGTGTTCCTTATGCTTTAATTTCCTATTCGGTTTGAGCACACCTTTATATCTTTACAACATGTAAAATATCTTTACCTACTGTTTTGTGACAATTAGTTTAAGATTTTCATTTTATATAAAATTTGGGAAAGTAAATGAGAAGGATGAGTAATGGAGAAGTTGGGGTCGACCTTGAACATGTGTTGTTCATGCCAATGGAACCGTTGCAAAGTCTCTATCATTAAAACTTTTCCCAAAGCTAAAACCAAATAAAAAGAGTGTTTATGTTGTATATATTTGCTTCTCCTTTTGCCTTTTTGCTAAATCAAAAACAACAAAAATATTTTCCTTCTTCTTTGATTGTTTCTCTTGATTCTTGCTTGGTTCTTTTTGTTTCTTTTTTATTTTTATCTTCAGCTTAAGTTTTGGGTTTTTGAGTCAAGGTGCTTGTTTACTACCGTAACATCACCTTTGTATCTTATTTTTCATCTTAATGGCAAGAATAACCTCTTTTGAGAGGTAGGATTAAACAATAGTGATTTGCTGTCCAGAAAACAGATGCCTGAGCTTCACTGCGAAAAATGTATAAAATCACAGAAGAGGAATTTTGACCTGATATTTTACGACAGCAATATTCAGTTATTAATACACATTTCATTAGTTCAAAGTTTTCTGATTTGAGCAACGTAAGTGCCTCTGAAAATTCACTCTTTACGGGCTGTCCATTTTTGACAGATTCTGTCTTTATTTTGCATTACTCTCATTACTTGTGTTTTGTGTGGTTCTATTGATCAAAGAGCAATACACAACCATAGTAATATTAGCTAATGTGTAGAATCAACTCATGATATGTCTTTGCTGTACCTATGAGGATTTCATTTATGGAGACACTAACCCCTCTAATCAAGTTTTAAGATGAGTTTTGTGTGAAGAGAACTTTCAAGTGGAAGAGTTGAGGGTGATGAATAAAGATCACGAGGGACAAACACTCAAGCTTGGGGATGTTACCCCTAGGCTCACCCTACATATATCAAATAAGTACAAGAATTTAAGCTTGGGGATGCCAAGCCACCTCACTCCAACCATCTTGATACCAAGTAAGTAAGCCTAGCTATATGGCTATAAAGAAAGCGCTTTACGGGAGGCAACCCGGTTGTTTTTACTTTTGATTTTCTTTGTGTCCTCTTGCTGTAACAAGAGACTTAGTTTTTAGTTTAGTTTCTGGAATTCTTAATAAAGTGCCAAGTTTTACCTATTTTGGCTTGAAAAAGTTGCTTTTTGCATTCGGAGATTTTATTCCAGCACGAATCTGTGCACGGTATGATTTTTAATTCCTATTCTGTAACTCCGAATGAGCTGAAATTTGAACTGTGGTTGCAACTTTTCATCCTCTGTGAGCGTGAATTTTTCAGATTTTTTCGACATATTTAAGTAGGGTAGAAAAATACGTTTTGCTGCTGCTGTTTTTCTGGACGGATTCTGTCCCATTTTGTTTGATGCATTCTTTGAACTTTTAACTTGAATCTTTTTGATCCAATTGAGTTTATAAGTAGGCATACAACATTATACACTTTCTGGACATTCATATGAATTTTTGTTTAAGGATTTTATGCAGCAAGCAATTCATTTGTCTATCACTACTAATGTCACCCCACAGAAAAGAAATGGGAGAAACGGTGTTTTGAAGTTTTTTCACAGGGATTAGAGGAGATGCACCAAGAGCTATCCAAGGATGGTGAAGACCATAAGCTTGGGGATGTGAAGACAACCCCACTGGACCAACACACTCTCGGTTTGCACACGTCTAACTTCTGTTTTTCGATCAATGCACCCTATCACATAAACTTGGAGCGTCTTTTATTTGCTTTTTATTTTGATTTTTGTTTGTCTTGAGACCACCACTATCATTTATATATGAGAAAGCTACTGGAAATTTGGGTTGAATTAAGTTGGATGCTATTAAAAAGATTGGGAAAGGGATGTTTGAGTTGATTCAAAAAGATACATATAGTTGCATGATTCATGTGCTTTTTAATGAGTATTAATTTGCAAGTGTTTTATCAAGAGCTATCTTTTATTCATGTTTTGATGCTGAATGTCACTTTACTTTGTTTAACATGGATTGGTTAGTTCTATGGACACTTATGCATGCATTTAGACGGTCAACTTTCTCCCTTTTGCTAGCCCAAAAAATTCCAACAAGTAAAAACTTGTTTTCCAACACCTTCAACCAAAGTTTTTCCAGTGAGTCCACCATATCTACCTGTTAGCTTTATGCTATTCCAAGTATGTTTATCATGTTATATTGTATTATCTTTGCTTCCAAATTAAAATGCTTATGTTATTGATTGTTATGGGAAAAGTTGGTTAAAAAGCTCTCACGAACTTGATGCACACTTTACTTTCATTGCACTTAATAAACATGAACCATTGTGATTAAAATTATGAAGTTGTGTGCTTGACAAGAGTCTTGGTTGGGAGTTAGCTCATATGTGCTGTCACATGGCAAGCTTTCAACAGTGCTCTTAATTATATTTAGTTGATATCATGTACTTTTGTTTATGGATGCCTAACATTGTGTGAAATAAAAGTGGAAACTTGGTAAGTTTGAGGAGTAAGTATAAATGGCTAGAGAGACTCACCGGGCGGCTAACCCAAGCCATGCATCATTCATGGTGGAAATTTACTTACATATCACGGTGGACCTTCAGTGAGGCACTTCACAATAAAAAGCTATAACAATAGTAAATAAAAGAGTGCTGAGATTGTCCATTTTGTTTGTTTGTCTTGTCATTTTGACATGGGCTTGTTCCATGTCCTGGGACAAGAGGTACCCCGGGAGCAACTCTTAATGATGCTATTATTACTTGCAATGACTTTAACTTGAACTTGCTTTGTGACCCGAGTTGAGTAGCCAGTTGGAGAGGTACTTGTATTCAAGGGGCATGAGGCATTCAACCCATACTTTGTCAAGCACATTACTCATATTTGCTTTCACTTTAAACTTTAACCATTCAAGATGCTATGATAGGGGTAATGAGAGCTCCACACCAATGGATACCACATTGCAAACATTAACTTAAGTAGAAGCATTTGGAAGCTAGATGAAACTTATTCATGTTTTACCTCTACTTATTTATCTATCTTTCCAAAGTGTCCACCTTTTATATTCAGATTTACAAGAGTACTCTATGACCATTATAGGATGTTTTTACTTTTCATTATGCATACATTTGGTCCATAGTACTTTCTTCTATGTTACACTTTGTGAATTATCATTGAACATCCTTTCATTGAATATTTGATATCACTTCATAATCTATCTTGTATATTGCTACTCCTTTGAGAATGAATCATTTGACTTTATGTAGCAATAGTAATCATCTTTGATATCCATTGATAGTATTAAAATGCAAAGTCCATGTTAGTTTTATCACCTTCATACTCGAGGACGAGTATAGGTTAAGCTTGGGGATGTTGATGCATGTAAAATGCATACATGAACTTTGCATGTTATTACTAGATATTCCTACATATTTGCAACTTATATGATGTTATATTCATGTTTTATAATGATTTCGGGGATTTTCTAAACAATCCCCCTCTTTTGGTTCTAACTCTGTTTTCCAGAAAACGTCTTTTTTAGTGTTTCGGACTTTCCGGGAGCTTCGGGACTCCAAAAAGGGCAAGGCCAAAGAGCACGGTTCAGAATTTTCGAGACGAACGCAATGGGCTGAAAATGAAGACCAGAAGCCCAACCAGCTGGAAACTAGAGGGCCCCACGTGGTCAGATTCCCTGGCCGCGTGAGGACCCCTCTTTTCCCCCTCGTGGCTCCGATGCCGTCCGTTTTCGTCTCCGTGGCTTCGTCTTGACCTAAAACCGGCTATAAAAATAGTCCCCCGGGGAGTTTAGGGAGGAGGCGGCGGAGAAACACAAAACCACGAAACAGAGAGTCAGAAGGCTGCCGTCGGAGAAGATCGGAGGGGGAAACGCCGCCGGAATCACCTCCGGAGGGCTCCACCCCCCTCCGGCGTGTTCATCATCAACATCTACAGCAAGATCATCTCCATCTCTCCACTGTAAACTCTTGGCAAACATGATATATGATGCAATATACTATTCCCTTGATCTATTGTGTCTCCCCATCTATGTTTGAGAAGTGATTTGTTCATGGCAATAGTGAAATAGTTCGTTGATTGGTTGCATACAAGTTTTGTTATCTTTTATGATTGTCTTTATGTACAATATATGAGTGCACACATATGTTGGGGAATGCATGTAAGGTGATCACCGGTAATGTAATGGAGTGAGGGAGACTTGGGAGGACATGTAAACCTGAGACCGAGTCATGAAGTTACTTTATTGGGGGATATATATAGGGGACCTTAGAACTTAAGGCTATGGTGGGACTTTTATGTCTTAATAATTCTTGTGTGCTCATTTACTTGGCCATGAGATATCATAAGGGGTTTTAGTTCATTTACTTGGCTACACCTATTTATGGCTCCTTCCTAGAAGAAACAATTAAGACTGAAACATGTGCTTCACTAATTGTGACAACCACACGAATGAAATAACAATTGCTAGAACATTTGCTCCCTTGAGATATTTGCTACTTGAGATATTTGCTACTTGCTACTTTGAGAAACTTGCTCTAAGAAACTTGCGTTTGAAATTTGATTGAGAAACTTGTTACTAGATAAACCCATTCCACATCACTTGCTTTCATTAGTTAGTTCCTTTCATATTTAAACTTATTGCTTTGCACAAACGGCCATATAAGAGGGTTATAGGGCTTTAGAGAATAGATAGTTTACCTTCAGCTCCTCGTGGGTTCGACACTCAAATACTTATCGAATTGTGCTACAGTGATTCCTTGCTCTTGGGGATTATCAGTCCTCGAGTAGGTAAAACGATAAAACAAAATAATTTCTGAGGTGACATGCTACAATCATAATCTTGATCAAATAATACTGTAAAGCACATGTTATGAATGAAGTGATCCAGGTCAATGGTCTATAGTTTGCTAGCAAGTAGATAATGAGCAAACAACTGAATCATATAAGCAAAAACTTTTCATGAATAGTACTTTCGAGACAAGCATCAAAGAGTTTTGCATAAGAGTTAACTCATAAAGCAATAGATTCTAAGTAAAAGGTATTTAACCAACACAAAGGAAGATTTAAGTTTCAGCAATTGCTTTCAACTTTCAACATATATATCTCATGGATATTTGTCAACACAAAGCATATAATAAGTGCAATATACGAGCATATAAAAATTGTTGCACCAAAGTTGACACTAGTGTTTGCTTCTAAGATAGAAAGAAGTAGGTAAACTGACTCAACATAAAAGTAAAAGAAAGGCCCTTCGCAGAGGGAAGCAGGGATTAAATCATGTGCTAGAGCTTTTTAAGTTTTTGAAATCATAAGAGAGTAAAAATAAGTTTTGAGAGGTGTTTGTTAATTGTCAACGAATCAGAAAATGGAAAGTACAATATGACCCCTGCCAACCAGACTTTTAAGAGCGGCTCCCATGAAGGACGTTATTTCTACCAGCAAGGCAGATCATCCCTCTTTCTCTTTTGTTTACACATGCAGATATTTCACTGTTTGTCATTGCTTGACTGATAAATCAGGGCAAAAATGTGAAGAGAATTAAGCGGTTAAAGTTGTAATTAATTGGGACTGGGCACCCCATTTGCCAGCTCTTTTTGCAAAATTAATGGATAAGCGGATGTATATGCCGCTAGTCCGGTGGTAAAGTCTGTTTGACAGTTGACATAAAGACATCCACCCCGTCCTCATGAGCTTGGTAAACATTGACACAAAATAGGAGTAATAAAGTTTGAATAGTTTAAAGGTAGCACATGAAAAATTTACTTGGAATGGCAAGAAATACCACATATAGGTAGTTATGGTGGACACAGATGGCATGGATTTGGCTCAAGGTTTTGGATGCACGAGAAGCATTCCCTCTCAGTACAGAGTTTAGGCTAGCAAGGTTATTTGAAGCAAACACAGGATATCAACCGACACAGCAAGGCTTATATGAAAACATATTGCAAGCATTATAAGACTCTACACTGTCTTCCTTGTTAACCAAACCCTTTTACTAGAAAATATCTAGACCTTAGAGATACCAATCATGCAAACCAAATTTCAACGAGCTTTACGGTAGTTCTTCATTAATAGGTTTTAACTACATGATACAAAAGCTTAAACATGAACTACTTGATAACTCAAAACAATTGACAAGTATCAAATTATCCAATACAATGATCTACAAGAATATGTAAGCTTTTTCCATTATACCATCTACCACATGCAACATTTTCTGTTCCAACCAAACACCAATCAATTTATTTCAACATAAACTCTCCAAACAATTATAAGTGAAGCAAGAGAGTACTTTCTTTAAAAGAACTAACAGCTCTGAATAAGAGATGCATGAAAACAGGAGCTAAAAGCATAGCAATAGCTAGAAGAATACTCAACAAGTATAAGTGAAGAATAGGAGTATTCATATGAAAAAGCGGAGCGTGTCTCTCTCCCAATCAAGAATGCTGGGGTCCAATCAAGTTGACCATAGAAAAATAAAATACTGAAAATAAAAGCACACAGACGCTCCAAGTAAAGCACATATGATGTGAAAGAATTAAAATATAGTTTCACTAGAGATGACCTGATAAGTTGCTGATGAAGAAGGGGATGCCTTGGGCATCCCCAAGCTTAGACGCTTGAGTCTTCTTGAAATATGCTGGGGTGATCCATGGGAGCATCCCCAAGCTTAAGCTCTTCACTCTTCTTGATCACATTATATCATCCTTCTCTCTTGACCCTTGAAAACTTCCGCCACACCAAACTCAAAGTAATTCTCATTAGAGGGTTAGTGCACAATCAAAAACTCACATGTTCTATAAGGACACAAACATGACCGTTACTTTTAACATTAGCTACTGCCACTGATGTTATGTGAAGCTCTTCACCCTAAAAAAGAATTCCACTCAACACTAGTAAAAGAGAGAATGCGAAAAATAAAAGACAGAATCTGTCTAAACAGAACAGTCCGCAAAGACGAATTTTTTCGAGGCACTTACGTTGCTCAGATCGAAAAACTTTAAACTAACGAAAGATGCGTACATATCTGAGGATCACGCACAAAAAATTTCAGATTTAAATAATTTTTCTGTGATTTTACAGAATTAAAACGGTGAACAGCAGAAATCTGTTCCTGCGCAGAAATCCAAATCTAGCATCATCTTCCTATTAGAGGCAATACTTGGCACAACAATGCGATAAAATAAAGATACAAAGGAATTGTTACAGAAGTAAACAACTCCTTGACTCAAAAAAAGAAAAATTGCAGAAATAAAATAATGGGTTGTCTCCCATAAGCGCTTTTCTTTAACGCCTTTCAGCTAGGCGCAGAAAGTAAGAATCAAGTGTTTCCAAGTGATGAAGCATCAACAGAATAATTTGCTCTAACAATAGAATCAAAAGGTAACTTCATCTTCTTTCTAGGGAAGTGTTCCATACCTTTCTTGAGTGGGAATTGATATTTAATATTCCCCTCTCTCATATCAATAATAGCACCAACAGTTCTAAGAAAAGGTCTTCCCAAAACAATAGGACAAGAAGCATTGCATTCAATATCCAAAACAACAAAATCAACGGGGACAAGGTTATTGTTAACCATTATAAAAACATCATCAACTCTCCCCAAAGGTTTCTTTATAGTATTATCAGCAAGGTGAACATCCAAATAACAGTGTTCCAAAGGTGCTAAATCAAGCATATCATAAGTTTCTTAGGCATAACAGAAATACTAGCACCAAGATCACATAAAGCATTGCAATCAAAATCATTCAACTTCATTTTAATGATGGGCTCCCAACCATCTTCTAACTTCCTAGGGATAGAAGCTTCATGTTTTAATTTCTCTTCCCTAACTTGCATGAGAGCATTAGTAATATGTTTAGTAAAAGCCATGTTTATAGCACTAGCATTAGGACTTCTAGCTAGCTTTTGCAAGAACTTAATTACTTCAGAAATATTGCAACCATCAAAATCAAAATCATTATTATCAAAAGTAATAGGACCATTGTCTCCCACATCTCGAAAAATTTCAGCACTTTTATCAGGAACAGTTTCAGTGTTTTCAGGCAATTTTAAACGTTTTGCAACAGAAGTAGAGACATTGCCAACACCAATTACTTTACCATTGATAGTAGGAGGTTTGTTAACACTTGAGTTTATAGCATTTTCAGTAGTAGTAATAGTATAAACTCTAGCAATACTATTCTTTTTAGCAATTTCATCCTCTCTTGCCCACCTAGCATGTAAATCAGCTAACATCCTCACATTATTATCAATTTTAACTTGTATAGCATTGAGAGTTTTGCTCTCTTTAACATCATGAGGCATAGTTTTAATTTTTAACAAATCAACATCAAGAGCAAGACTATCAACTTTAGAGGCAAGAACATCAATTTTCCCAAACTTTTCCTCAACAGATTTATTGAAAGCAGTTTGTGTACTAATAAAATCCTTAAGCATGACTTCAAGATCAGAGGGTACACTCTTATTATTGTTGTAGGAATTACCATAAGAATTAACATAACCATTGCCACTATTAAAAGGATAGGGCTTATAATTGTTATTACCAAAATTATTCCTATAAGCATTGTTGTTGAAGTTATTATTTTTAATGAAGTTCACATCAACATGCTCTTCTTGAGCAACCAAAGAAGCTAAAGGAACATTATTTGGATCAACATGCATCTTTCCATTTGTAAGCATAGACATAATAGTATCAATCTTATCACTCAAGGAAGGGTTTCTTCAACAGAATTTACCTTCTTACCTTGTGGAGCTCTTTCGGTGTGCCATTCAGAATAATTTATCATCATATCATCAAGAAGCTTTGTTGCAGCACCCAAAGTGATGGACATAAAGGTACCTCCAGAGGCCGAATCCAATAGGTTTCTTGAAGAAAAATTTAGTCCTGCATAAAAGGTTTGGATGATCATCCAAGCAGTCAGTCCATGGGTGGGACAATTCTTTACCAATGATTTCATTCTCTCCCAAGCTTGAGCAACATGCTCATTATCAAATTGTTTGAAATTCATAATGCTACTTCTCAAAGATATAATTTAGCAGGAGGATAGTATTTTCCTATGAAAGCATTTTTGCATTTAGTCCATGAATCAATACTATTTCTAGTCAAAGATAGCAACCATTCTTTAGCACGTCCTCTCAAAGAGAAAGGAAAAAGTTTCAGTTTAATAATATCACCATCTACATCCTTATACTTTTGCATCTCACAAAGTTCAACAAAATTATTAAGGTGAGCAGCAGCATCATCAGTACTAACACCAGAGAATTGCTCTTTCATAACAAGATTTAAAAGTGCAGGTTTAATTTCATAGAATTCTGCGTTAGAAGCAGGTGGAGCAATAGGTGTACTAATGAAATCAT
Source organism: Poa pratensis (assembly GCA_947311845.1). Lineage (NCBI taxonomy): Eukaryota > Viridiplantae > Streptophyta > Magnoliopsida > Poales > Poaceae > Poa > Poa pratensis. Next base: position 29,272,776 of record CAMZMU010000053.1, on the reverse strand, counting down.
TGTTGTTCGTGCTAGTGAAATCACACAACTTAGTGTTCTCAGGGGTACTCATTTTAGCAAAATTAAAACAAAACAGAAAGATAACAACTTGAAAATAAAAGTAACTAATTTTTTTGTGTTTTTGATAAATAAAGCAAACAAGACTAAATAAAAATAAACTAAGCAAGACAATAACAAAGTAAAGAGATTGGAAGCGTGAAACTCCCCTTGCAGAAATCCTCTTGCTCCCCGGCAACGGCGCCAGAAAAAGAGCTGTTGCAGGGAGTTAGAGGAGCTCTCAGAAATATTTCTTCTCCCCGGCAACGGCGCCAGAAAAAAGCTTGATTGCGTGGATCACACGTTCGCTGGGAGACCCCAAGAGGAAGGTATGAAGCAGTATAGCAGCAGTTTCTCTCAGTATGAAACCAAGGTTTAATCGAACCAGTAGGAGCAAGAAATCACTTCTGAAGGTTGTTGGTGGCGGAATATGGCACGACGCAACACCAGGGAATCTGGCGACCGACGTGGAATCTGCACACAACACAATCAAACTACTTTGCCCCAACGAAACAGTGAGGTTGTCAATCTCACCGGCTTGCTGAAAACAAAGGATTAAACGTATGGTGTGGAAAACAGTAGTAAATTGCAGAGAATGTAAAGGAACAGTGTTTGCAGTTGGTTGTATTATCAGTGTAAAAGAATGGACCGGGGTCCACAGTTCACTAGTGGTGTCTCTCCAAAAGATAACTAACTTGCTGGGTGAACAAATTACAGCTGGGCAATTGACAAAATATTGAGCGCATAACAATGCATATATATGACATGATGATTACTATGATATTCATGTGGGCATTACGACAAAATACATAGACCGTTATCCAACAGTCTATGACTAATAATCCACCGCCAGGTTGTCATACCGAGTTCCCCGTTGGTATTAAGTTGCAAGCAACGGATAATTGCATTAAGTAATGTGCGTAAAGTAAATAAATGCATTAGACCTAACGCGTACCCTTAAGCTAAGCATCGGTTATTTTATCCCTAGTGGCAACAGCACATCCACAATCTTAGAAGTTATTGTCACTCTCCCAGATTACCGGAGGCATGAACCCACTATCTAGCATAAATACTCACTCTTGAAGTTACAAGCATCTACTTGGCCAAAGCATCTACTAGTAACGGAAAGCATGCAAGATCATAAATAATATATAAGATAGATTGATAATCAACTTGACATAGTATTCAATATTCATCGGATCCCAGCAAACACAACATGTAGCATTACAATAAGATGATCTTGATCATGATAGGCAGCTCACAAGATCTAAACATGATAGTATAAAGTGGAGAGACAACCATCTAGCTACTGCCATGTACCCGTAGTCCAAGGATGAACTACTCACGCATCACTCCGGAGGCAGGCATGGTGATGTAGAGCCCTCCGGTGATGATTCCCCTCTCTGGCAGGGTGCCGGGAAGAGCTTCTGAACCCTTCCGAGCTAGGGTTGACGGCGGCGGCGTCTCTGGAACTTTTCGTGGATAATGGCTCGGGTATTTAGGGTTTTCGCGTCGGGAGGAATAAATAGGCGAAAGGGCGGCGGCTGCGGAGCCACGAGGGCCCCACACCACCCCACGGCGCGGCAGGGGGGGCCCGCGCGACCCCATGGTGTGGGTGCCACGTGGCTCCCCTCCGTGTCTCCTCTGGACTCCGTCTTCGTGTTGGAAAAATAGGAGGTTCTGTCCAAGTTTCGTCCAATTCCGAGAATATTTCCAGACTAGCTTTTCTGGAATACAAAAACAGCAGAAAACAGGAACTGGCACTGTGGCATCTTGTTAATAGGTTAGTCCCAGAAAATGCAAAAATGCTATGAAGTGTATATAGAACATGTAACAATTGGTATAATATCAACATGGAATATCAGAAATTATAGATACGTTTGAGACGTATCAGCCGTGCGTGCGGCGGGACGGGGAGCGGCGACGCGCTCGATTAGGCCGGCCCTGCCGCCCGGCCGCCTGGCTGCTCGGGCAGGAGCTGGGGAGGGCCTGGGCGTGGCTGGCAGCGAGCCGGAGCGAGGAGGTGGCCATAGCGGCGGCGGGACGCCACGGGCCGACGGCCAGAGGAAGGGGCGACATCGGCTGGCCGGGAGCAGGGAGGAGGAAGGAACACGGGGACGGCGCCGGCGGAAGGAGAGGAGGACGGGGCGCCGGAGGCGGAGTTGGAGGCGGCGGCCGGCGGGAGAGAGCGAGGAGCAAGCGACGAGGTGGAGAGCAGCGCGGGCGCCGGTGCTGAAGCCGGCGGGGCGCGTCAGGGCAGCGCGCTGGTGCGGGGCGAGGCGGCGCTCCTGCCGGCGACGGGCGGCGGCGGCCGGAGCTTGGGGCGAGCTCGGGGAGGAGGGGCGAGCATGGTCGGGTCGGGTCGGGTCTGCGTTGCGTGTGTGGTGCCGTTCCAGGAAAGAAGAGAGGAAGAGGAGAAGAGAGAGGAAAGAAGGTGGGCCCTACGACAAGTGTTGACCTGCTTTTTTTTTGCCACGTAGACCTGACGGGTGGGTCCGAGCTGTCAGAAATCGTGTCAAAATGCTTAAACAGAAAAATCGGTGCTCGGCGTCACACACTAGCCCCAAAGGTGGTAGTTATGTGTCCAAAAACCCAAATGTGGTGGTTATGTGATAACTCACCCGCAAATGTGGTGGTTTTTTGTCATTTTCTCGCCTCAACGCTACATATATTGATTTTTTAGCCTCAACTGCACCGGAGGTAGGAGCATCTCCACCGACGTGTCCACTAGCGCTCTCAATATGCTATTGGGCGCGCCAACACGAAATCGGGCCCAACGGCGCGCCAATAGCCCAAATGTTGTCGGCACGCCCGAATACAGTGTCCGGAAACCCGTTCACGTCCAGGTTCTAGGGATGTAAGCGGGCGTGCCGGCAACCGCGGCAAGACGCGCCTCGTCGGATCCTGACAGGCGTGCCGGTACCTCTTCGTGCCCCGTCGCGCCGAGCAGGGCAGCTCGTCCCGCACACTGTCGTTTGGTTTCCTTGTAGGTGCGGCCAGCTCTTCCCGCGTGGTGCAGCCTCCGACGACGCTGTCGGAGGAGGAGGTGGAGGTCTACCGCCGGCACAACATACCGGTGTCAGACGGCTTTGTGCTCCCACCGGGGTGGGTGCTCAACGTTGTCAAGGTGCCGGTGGCGCTTTGCCGCTTGATGGCGTGAATCACACGCTCGTTGGGAGACCCCAAGAGGAAGGTATGATGCAGTTCAGCAGCAAGTTTTCTCAGAAAGAAACCAAGGTTATCGAACCAGTAGGAGCAGCAACTCTTCAGAAGGTTGTTGGTGGCTCGCACGGCGCAATACGATCACCAACGTGGAATCTGCACACAACACAATCAAACTACTTTGCCCCAACGAAACAGTGAGGTTGTCAATCTCACGGCTTGCTGAAAACAAAGGATTAAACGTATGGTGTGGAAAATGAGTATTAAATTGCAGAGAATGAAAAAGGAACAGTTTGCAGTTTGTGGTTGTTTAATCAGTGTAAAAGAATGGACCGGGGTCCACAGTTCACTAGTGGTGTCTCTCCATAAAAGATAACTAACATGTTGGGTGAACAAATTACAGCTGGGCAATTGACAAATAGTGAGCGCATGACAATGCATATACATGACATGATGACTACTATGATATTTAATTGGGCATTACGACATAATACATAGACCGTTATCCAACAGCATCTATGACTAATAATCCACCGCCGGGTTGTCATCCGAGTCCCCCGTTGGTATTAAGTTGCAAGCAACGGATAATTGCATTAAGTAAAGTGCGTAATGTAAACAAACACATATGCCCGTGGACATAGCATCGTTAGGTTATCCCTAGTGGCAACAGCACATCCACAACCTTAGAACTTTCTGTCACTGTCCCAGGTTAAACGGAGGCATGAACCCACTATCTAGCATAAATACTCTCTCTTGGAGTTACAAGCATCTACTTGGCCAAAGCATCTACGAGTAACGGAAAGCATGCAAGATCTTAAATAACATAGATAGATTGATAATCAACTTGACATAATATTCAATATTCATCGGATCCCAGCAAACACAACATGTAGCATTACAATAATATGATCTTGATCATGTAGGGCAGCTCACAAGATCTAAACATGATGGCACAAAGTGGAGAGACAACCATCTAGCTACTGCTATGGACCCGTAGTCCAAGGATGAACTACTCACGCATCACTCCGGAGGCAGGCATGGCGATGTAGAAGCCTCCGGTGACGATTCCCCTCTCCGGCAGGGTGCCGGGAAGAGGTTCTGAACCCTCCCGAGCTAGGGTTGACGGCGGCGGCGTCTCTGGAACTTTTCGTGGATATTTGCTCAGGTACTTAGGGTTTTCGCGTCGGGGGGAATAAGTAGGCGAAAGGGCGGCGGCTGAGACCCCCGAGGGGCCCACACCACCCTAGGGCGCGCAGGGGGGCCCGCGCCCTAGTGGCGTGTGGGCCCCTGTGGCTCCTCTCGTTGCTCCTTTGGTCCGTCAGGTGTGTTCTGGTAAAATAGGGACCCCGTGAAGTTTCGTCCAATTCCGAGAATATTTCCAGACTAGCTTTTCTGGAATACAAAAACAGCAGAAAACAGGAACTGGCACTTCGGCATCTTGTTAATAGGTTAGTCCCAAAAAATGTATAAAAGTGATATAAAGTAGATGCAAAACATGTAGCAATTGGTATAAAACAAGCATGGAACATCAAAAATTATAGATACGTTTGAGACGTATCAGCATCCCCAAGCTTAGTTCCTACTCGTCCTCGAGTAGGTAAACGATAAAAACAAAATAATTTTTGAGGTGACATGCTACATCATAATCTTGATCATATAATATTGCAAGGCACATGTAAATGAATGAAGTGATCCAAGTCAATGGTCTATAATTTGCTACCAAATAGATAATGAGTAAACAATGAATCACACAAGCTAAACGTTTTCATGAATAGTACTTTCGAGACAAGCATCAAACAGTTTTGCATAAGTGTTAACTCATAAAGCAATAGTTTCTAATAAAAGGTATTTAATCAACACAAAGGAAGAATTTAGTTTCAGCATTTGCTTCAACTTTCAACATATTTATCTCATGGATATTGTCAACACAAAGTAGTATAACAAGTCCAATACATTGCATATAACGCATGTTGTAACAAAGTTGACACTAGTGTTTGCTTGTGGAAGACAGAAAGAATAGGAAAACTGACTCAACATAAAAGTAAAAGAAAGGCCCTTCGCAGAGGGAAGCAGGGATTAAATCATGTGCTAGAGCTTTTAGGTTTTTGAAAGCATATAGAGATTGCATAAAATATTTGATACTCCTCCCAACCTTGCTAACACAAGCCATGGCTAACCGAATCCTCGGGTGCCTTCCATCAATCACATACCATGGAGGAGTATCTATTTTTGAGAGGTGTTTGTTAATTGTCAACGAATGGTAGCGGGTGAGAACAGTATTCTACCTGTCAACGGACTTTTAAGAGCGGCTCCCATGAAGGACGTTATTTCTACCAGCAAGGCAGATCATCCCTCTTTCTCTTTGGTTTACACACATTCAGGTATTTCACTGTTTGTCATTGCTTACTGATGAATCAGGGCAAAAGTGTGAAGAGAATTAATTGGTTAAAGTTGTAATTAATTGGGACTGGGCACCCCGTTGCCAGCTCTTTTTGCAAGTTATTGGATAAGCGGATGTATATGCCACTAGTCCAGGTGTAAAAGTCCATTCAACAAATAGAATAAAGAATAACCACACTAATTCCTCATGAGCTAGTAAACATTGACACAAAAAGGGAATAATAACATTTTGAATAATTTAAAGGTAGCACATGAAAAATTTACTTGGAGTGGCAAGGAAATACCACATATAGGTAGTTATGGTGGACACAAATGGCATGGATTTTGGCTCAAGGATTTGGATGCACGAGAAGCATTCCCTCTCAGTACAGAGTTTAGGCTAGCAAGGTTATGTAAGCAAACAAGAATATCAACCCGTACACCAAGTTTTATATGACAAACATATTGCAAACGTTATAAGACTTCATACCGTCTTCCTTGTTAACCAAACCCTGTTATTAGAAAATATCTAGACCTTAGAGATACCACCGATGCAAACCAAATTTTCAACAAGCTTTACGGTAGTTCTTCACTAATAGGCTTAACTCATGTGATGCACAATTTAATCATGATCTACTTGTTAACTCAAAACAATTGACAAGCATCAAGTTATCCATTAGTGATCTACAAGATTAAGCAAGTTTTTCCTTATACCAATTACCACATGCAACATTTTCTGAACCAACCAAACACCAATCAATTTATTTCATCAACTCTCCAAACAAATATAAGTGAAGCAAGAGAGTACTTTCTACAAAAGAAAGCTAATAGCTCTGACAAGAGATACATGAAAACAAGAGCTAAAAGCTGAACAGCGCTAGATATGAATACTCAACAAATATAAGTGAAGAATAGGAGTATTCTCATGAAAAAGCGGAGCGTGTCTCTCTCCCAATCAAGAATGCTAGGGTCCAGTCAAGCTTTATTGAAAATAAAAGTGCAATACTGAAAATAAAAGCACACAGACGCTCCAAGAAAAGCACATATGATGTGAAAGAATTAAAATATAGTTTCACTAGAGATGACCTGATAATTTTGACGATGAAGAAGGGGATGCCTTGGGCATCCCCAAGCTTAGACGCTTGAGTCTTCTTGAAATATGCTGGGGAGATCCATGGGAGCCTCCCCAAGCTTAAGCTCTTCACTCTTCTTGATCCTATTATATCATCCTTCTCTCTTGACCCTTGAAAACTTCCGTCACACCAAACTCAAAGTAGATCTCATTAGAGGGTTAGTGCATAATCAAAAATCACATGTTCTATAAAGACGCAATATGATTTGTTACTTTAAACATTAGCTACAGCCACTGATGTTATGTGAAGCTCTTCCACCCAAAAAAGAATTTCACTCAACACTAGTAAAAGAGAGAATGCAAAATAAAAAGGCATAATCTGTCTAAAACAGAACAGTCCGCAAAGACGAATTTTTTCGAGGCACTTACGACGCTCAGATCGAAAACTTGAACTAATGAAAGTTTCAGACATTCATAAAGATTACGCACAAAAATTTCAGATTTAATTAACAATCTGGTGATTTTAGGAATTTCGTACAGTGAACAGCAAAAATCTGTTTCTGCGCAGCAATCAAAATTAAGCATCATCTTAACATTAGAGGCTACTCTTGGCACAACAATGCGAGAAAATAAAGATACAAAGGAGTTGCTACAGAAGTAAACACTCCTTGACTCAATAAAAGAAAAATTGCAGAAAAAAATAATGGGTTGCCTCCCATAAGCGCTTTTCTTTAACGCCTTTTAGCTAGGCACAAAGCATGCATCAAGTATTACCAAGTGAAGAAGCATCAAAGAGAGGTCGGAAGTTTTCTCAACAATGCATTTATCTTATCTATGTAGGTTTCGGAATTCCCTTTCTCAATACCTCTAGGCTCATCATTTCATCAAATGGGTTTTCAGGAACAATCCAATCAAAATTCTTTTCTAGTGCCTCCTGCATTCCTATAAGCTTAAAAGGTATTGGTATTTTAACTTCCCCCTCACATTAGTTTCTTAGTGTACTTAAGCCTCTCTTTTTCAAGTTTTTCAAGTGTATTAACAACGTCAATACAATACCAAGCATCTTGTATTTAATAAAAACTTTTCTAGCTTCCCTAGCAACATCACCAAATTCTTTAAGTAGGGTTTCTAAAACAAAATCTTTCTTTTCACCATCTTCCGTATCATGAGTTTTAGAAACATGTGCTGCATTATGGGACTAAGATTGACAAACCGAGCTTCCAACATGTGAACTAGAGAAGCTGTAGCAATTTCATAATTTGGAGCAAGTTCTACCAAGGATCTATCTTCAAAATCTTTAACCATACTAACATGATTAAGAATTCCTCAATGTTATCTCTTCCAATGATAGACCCACTACCCACAGATATTTCTTTTAAAGTATACTTAGGGAGAAGCATGATGAAATAATAAAAACCAAACAGAAAATAAACTAGATGCAAGTAACTAATTTTTTTGTGTTTTTGATAATTGAAAGCAAACAAGATAAAATAAAATAAACTAAGCAAGACAAAAACAAAGTAAAGAGATTGGAAGCGTGAAACTCCCCTTGCAGAAGACTGCTGTCTCCCCGGCAACGGCGCCAGAAAAAGAGCTTGATGCGTGAATCACACGTTCGTTGGGAGACCCCAAGAGGAAGGTATGATGTAGTCAGCAGCAAGTTTTCCCTCAGAAAGAAACCAAGGTTATCGAACCAGTAGGAGCAGCAACTCTTCAGAAGGTTGTTGGTGGCGCACGGCGCAATACGATCACCAACGTGGAATCTGCACACAACACAATCAAACTACTTTGCCCCAACGAAACAGTGAGGTTGTCAATCTCACGGCTTGCTGAAAACAAAGGATTAAACGTATGGTGTGGAAAATGAGTATTAAATTGCAGAGAATGAAAAAGGAACAGTTTGCAGTTTGTGGTTGTTTAATCAGTGTAAAAGAATGGACCGGGGTCCACAGTTCACTAGTGGTGTCTCTCCATAAAAGATAACTAACATGTTGGGTGAACAAATTACAGCTGGGCAATTGACAAATAGTGAGCGCATGACAATGCATATACATGACATGATGACTACTATGATATTTAATTGGGCATTACGACATAATACATAGACCGTTATCCAACAGCATCTATGACTAATAATCCACCGCCGGGTTGTCATCCGAGTCCCCCGTTGGTATTAAGTTGCAAGCAACGGATAATTGCATTAAGTAAAGTGCGTAATGTAAACAAACACATATGCCGTGGACATAGCATCGTTAGGTTATCCCTAGTGGCAACAGCACATCCACAACCTTAGAACTTTCTGTCACTGTCCCAGATTAAACGGAGGCATGAACCCACTATCTAGCATAAATACTCTCTCTTGGAGTTACAAGCATCTACTTGGCCAAAGCATCTACGAGTAACGGAAAGCATGCAAGATCTTAAATAACATAGATAGATTGATAATCAACTTGACATAATATTCAATATTCATCGGATCCCAGCAAACACAACATGTAGCATTACAATAATATGATCTTGATCATGTAGGGCAGCTCACAAGATCTAAACATGATGGCACAAAGTGGAGAGACAACCATCTAGCTACTGCTATGGACCCGTAGTCCAAGGATGAACTACTCACGCATCACTCCGGAGGCAGGCATGGCGATGTAGAAGCCTCCGGTGACGATTCCCCTCTCCGGCAGGGTGCCGGGAAGAGGTTCTGGACCCTCCCGAGCTAGGGTTGACGGCGGCGGCGTCTCTGGAACTTTTCGTGGATATTTGCTCAGGCACTTAGGGTTTTCGCGTCGGGGGGAATAAGTAGGCGAAAGGGCGGCGGCTGACGACCCCCGAGGGGCCCACACCACCCTAGGGCGCGCAGGGGGGCCCGCGCCCTAGTGGCGTGTGGGGCCCCTGTGGCTCCTCTCCGTTGCTCCTTTGGTCCGTCAGGTGTGTTCTGGTAAAATAGGGATCCCCGTGAAGTTTCGTCCAATTCCGAGAATATTTCCAGACTAGCTTTTCTGGAATACAAAAACAGCAGAAAACAGGAACTGGCACTTCGGCATCTTGTTAATAGGTTAGTCCCAAAAAATGTATAAAAGTGATATAAAGTAGATGCAAAACATGTAGCAATTGGTATAAAACAAGCATGGAACATCAAAAATTATAGATACGTTTGAGACGTATCACCGCTGAGCGGCAGGACCTGCCACGAGTCGTACATGGACATGCCGTATGAGCAGCGCACCGACCCCTTCTACTCCATTTCGTCGTCGTACTGGGATGCCACGATAGATGCGGAGCACGAGGCGCGCCGCAGGTCCTTCTTCCTCCCAGCGGCATGCGGGAGCCGCCGCCGGAGTGGTTCCACTCCAACGATGAGCGCGCCCGCACGTCGTCTTACGATGAGCGCGCCCGCTCGTCGTCCGACGACGAGATACCCGACCTCCCCTTGCCGGCGACAACAGCGCCACGGGCACCGGAAGAGAGGGTGCAAGAACCTGCCCCACCACTGGCACCGGCCCCGGCCCCGACAGGGGAGGACAGCGACGACGACTGGTCACAACCGCAGTGGGAGGGAATGCAGGCCACCATCAAGGCCTCCCTCCACCGCCGCTAGATCAAACCCCACCACACTCGGCGACAGCGACGACCCGGAGACGTTCCTCAAGACCGGAGCCGCCGCGGGTGAAACCAGAAGCCTCAACGACGGCGGCGCAGATGAAACTTCCTCCTCACCGTTCTGAGATTATTGAGACATGTAAGACATGCCGCTGATGACCCACAAGTATAGGGGTGTATCGTAGTACTTTCGATAAATAGGAGTGTTGAACCAAACGAGGAGCAGAAGGTGCTGACAAGGAGTTTCAGTAAAGGTTTCACTGTAAATGCTAGCAGACAAGTTTTTAGGGGTTTTTGATATAGCAGGTAAATAAAATGCGAGTAAGTAAAACACAGTAATAATAATTGCAGCGAGTGGCCCAATCCTTTTTAGAGCAAAGGACAAGCCGGTTGGTTTACGTATGATGACAAAATGTTCTTGAGGACACACGGGATTCTAGTCAAGTGCTTTCGCTTCACATAGTTGATTAATCTTCATTGTTTTGATAAGTGTTGTGTGGGTGAACCTATGCTAATGCACCGCCCTTACTTGGACTAATACATACTTGTGATTATACCCCTTGCAAGCATCCGCAGTTACAAGAAAGTAATTAAGATAAATCTAACCACAGCCTTAAACTCTAAGATCCTACGCTCCCTTGTGCACCGGTATACTAACGGGGGTTTAGATTTCTGTCACTCCGGCAACCCCACAATTAGCAACCAAATCCACAATGCATTCCTCTAGGCCCATAAAGGTGAAGTGTCATGTAGTCGACGTTCACACGACACCACTAGAAGAATAGCACCACAACTTAAATATCAAACCATTAAATATTACTCAACATAATTCCACTACTGACAGCGTGACTTCTCCCATGTCCTCAAGAACTAATCGAACTAATCACGAGACATCATATGGATCATGATCAGAGGTGATATAATGATGGATAGCGATCTGAACATATACTTTAATTCACCGATAAAACTCAATAGCATCAACCACAAGGAGTAATTAACACCGGGAGAGTTTCCCCTATGAACTAAACAAAGTATAGCCCTGGATGTTACAGCGGAACGAGATGGTGCAGCGGTGATGGTGGTGATGGCGGTGGAGATGATGATGATCCCGATGAAGTCCAGCGCGATGCGATGAGGATGGCGATGATCTCCCCCCTCCGGGAGGGAATTTCCCCAGCAGATTTCTCCCTGCCGGAGAGCTTTTTCTCTCTCTGTTGTTTCCGCCTCGTGGAGGCGGCGGAATATTTTCTCTGGGACTCCCCGTGTCTTAGGGTTTCTGGGGGATGAAGTACGCGAAGGGGGAGCGTCTGAGGTGGGCCAGGGGCACCACACCTGGGCTGGGCGCGGCCAAGGTGGGTCCCGCGCCCAGGGGTGGTGTGGGCCCCTCCTGGCCCATCTCAGCCTCCCCTTTTGGCTTAATCCATCTTCTGATAAAATAGGAACATCTGTCTTCTTGGAAATATTTTTACTGCTCTAGAAATATAGTGTCTTGACGGTGCTTTTTCCAGCTGAAATCTGACTCCGGCAGTTAATTATCCAATGATCATCAAACATGCAAAATAAGACAAAATAACATAAGTAACTCCTCTTAATATGAAATATATCATTGAATAACAGTAAATTATGCTATAAAATAGTGATGCAAGATGGACGTATCAACCCCCCCAAGCTTAGACCTCGCTTGTCCCCAAGCGAAAGCTGAGCTCAGTAAACTAGAACAAAAGTTTATGGAGTGAAGCGTCGATAATAAAGAATACGGACAAGAAGCATCAGTAATTACTAAACAACACAACTCATTTTAAACAGCAACTACTCTTCATATAACCTAACTTGAACATGAGTAGTGAAACAACCACAATAAAAAATACACGAAGGAAATTATAGATTAGTAATGGGACACTTCATTCTTGGTCATAGAACAATAAGCAATCAATACTTACCTTTTGAAATGAGTCTTTATATTAGAGCTTATATTGTAGAACTTCCACACTCAATTATCACACCTTCTTTACAGTCGTTGATAACTTGCAAAGCTATATTCTTAGAGGCAAAAGTCTTTGTGCTAAGACAAGGAAGGATAAAGGACATGATTGACAATATTAAAGATATATATGGTTGAATCACAACAAATCAAATGCTTGCTCAAGGAAGAAGGAAATAGGTGTACTGACTCAACATGAAAAGTAAAAGAAAGGCCCTTCGCAGAGGGAAGCAGGGATTAAGTCATGTGGTAGAGCTTTTAAGTTTTTGAAATCATATAGAGAGCAAAAAATAAGTTTTGAGAGGTGTTTGTTAATTGTCAACGAATGGTAGCGGGTGAAAACAGTATTCTCCCCGTCAAACAGACTTTTAAGAGCGGCTCCCATGAAGGACGTTATTTCTACCAGCAAGGCAGATCATTCCTCTCTCTCTTTGGTTTACACACGCAGATATTTCACTGTTTGTCAATTCTTACTGATAATTCAGAGCAAAAGTGTGAAGAGAATTAAGCGGTTAAAGTTGTAATTAATTGGGACTGGGCATCCCGATGCCAGCTCTTTTTGCAAGTTATTGGATAAGCGGATGTATATGCCACTAGTCCAGGTGTAAAGTCTGTTTGACAAGTAGAATAAAGGATAACCACACTACTTCCTCATGAGCTAGTAAACATTGACACAAAAGGGAATAATAACATTTGAATAATTTAAAGGTAGCACATGAAAAATTTACTTGGAGTGGCAAAGAAACACCACATATAGGTAGTTATGGTGGACACAAATGGCATGGGTTTTGGCTCAAGGATTTGGATGCACGAGAAGCATTCCCTCTCAGTACAGTGGTTAAGGCTAGCAAGGTTATGTGGCAAGCATAAAAGTTGAGGGATACACACAAATATATATGTAATAGAAGCAACCATGCTATCTTCCCTGTAAGCACAAATGTTTTAACTCAAAGAATACTAATCTTATTGGCTAGCAAGAAAGAAAGATAAAGGATAATATTTTTGCATGTAATTCCCTCCTTCTACTTAAGTTTTCATGGTATTGTTGCTAATGACCAATACTAAGTTTGCCACAACTAATATAATTTACTTGATGTACCCAAAAGTGGCGTCAATACCAATGGCAAGATCAGCACATAAAGAAGATTGCAGGCTAAAATAAAATGTACCGAAAGTAAAGGTAGAACTTCTCATTAATATTCTGAACAAAGACACACTCAAACCAACGGATAAATGGATAACTAAAGGATTGACACTCCACACACTACCACAGAAAGGACTTTCTGTGGCGCACCTTTTTGGAATTCTGTGGCGCACCCCACCCCCAGGTTTGCTGGGTGCGCCACAGAATTCTCGCCACAAAAATTATTTCTGTGGCGCACCTAGCTTGGTGCGCCACAGAATTCTCACATTTCTGTGGCGCACCTGGCCTGGTGCGCCACAGAATTCTCAAAAAATTCAAAAAATTCAAAAAATGCAAAAAAATATATAAAAAGTTTCAAAAAAAAATCAGAAAAATCAGAATATGAAATAATATGAAAAATCCTAATTATTGGATCTATTTTCATATTTTTTGAACTGACACTTTCCCGCTAGGTCACCCAACCTTAAATTGCTCCAACCCTAGCACGCTTAACTTCTAAGTTCCACCCAGTCCACCTACCCTTGTGCTACTCAAGTTCTTATTGATATATATATCATATGAACCCTCTTAAGACTTGTATATGTATATGTGTGGTATGTGTTATAAATGTGTGTTTTAAATTTCAGATTTCTCAAAAACTTTTAAAGTTTCAAAAGGAGATTCAAAAGTTTCAAAAGATCCAAAATATTCAAAAAACTTAAAATTCTTCAAAAAATCCAAAAATCCAAAAAAATCCAAAAAATCCAAAAAATCCAAACAATTCAAAAAATCCAAAAAAGTCAAGAAAAGTCAACAATCTACATGTCAAAAAATTAAAAAAATCCAAAAAAATCCAAACAATTCAAAAATCCAAAAAATATCCAAAGAATTCAAAAAAGTCAAGAAAAGTCAACAATCTTCTTTATTATACATTTCTGTGTCTTTTTTAGACTTTTTGATTTTTTTGATTTTTTTTTTATTTTGCTGCGAAAAATCGTCTGTTTGAAATAACTTTTTTTTGTTTTGGAATTTGAGGAATCTGTGAAGAAAAAAAATTTAACCCGCCCCCCAGCTGACTTTCTGTGGCGCACCTGGCCATGTGCGCCACAGTAATTAGACATTCTGTGGCGCACCAAGCTCTGGTGCGCCACAGAATGTCTAATTACTGTGGCGCACATGGCCAGGTGCGCCACAGAATTCTGACTTTCTGTGGCGCATGGGCAAAAGATGCGCCACAGAAAGTCCAAAATTTCTGTGGCGCACCAGCATCCATGCGCCACAGAAATAATTCTGTGGCGCACCAATTAAGGGTGCGCCACAGAATGCCAACCTCCCTATAACACTTTTCCTAGTAGTGACATCGCAAACCATCTTATAAGATAACTTCTCTACTCATGATATGACCACGAAATTATAAAAACGAAAGGATAAAGATGATACTGGGCGCTCCCCCAAGCTTGGAACAAGCCAAGGGAGTGCCATTACCCCTTGACGATTTAGGCTTGATCTCTTGGCGGCGACTCCCTAATGAGCTTCTCGACCAAATCCTTCAATTCATCTATCTTATATGTGAGGATGCGAATCATCTCCGTATTGTGTTCGATGCGGTTCATGAACAGGTCAGAGGGTGAATCCCAGCTCTTGGAATTGTTTCCCCACTTCTCACTAGACTTGGGGCTTTCTTTCCCTGCATTGTTAGATCGATCTATATCCCAACAAGTAGGCAACTCCATCTCCGGAACTCTCTCAAATTGATACTTGTGGATGAGGGTATGAAAAGGGTTACTGGTGTTTGAGGAGAGTGTCTTGGGAACCGAGACATGACGCGGCGCCTTACTTCCTGTGCCCATCATAGGATTGAACGGGTTGGCAGTCACCCGATGCTTGCAATAGTAGCGCGAGGACGTGGAGTTGAGTCCTCCTCTACTTCTTCATCAGTTTCTCTCTTGACCTCCTCCTCGATCCTCTGGTCCATGATGTCCTCCACGGCACTAGTAGGAAAAGGCCTACCGCTGGCGGACGGAAATGGTCTACCGCTGCCGGGCGGGCGCCCGCCAGCGGTGATTACGCCAGTGGTAACGTTTTACCGCTGGCGGGCGGCCGTTCGCCAGTGGTAAGGATCGTTACCGCTGGCGGGCACTACTTCTGCCCGCCCGCGCGAGGTTTGGCAGCGCTGGCGTGCAGCCTCGGCTGCCAGCGCTAAGGTACCACGGCCGCCAGCGGTACGCCTCGCTGGTAGGAGTTCTGAGAGCGCTGTCCGCCAGCGGTACGCCTCTCTGTCCGCCAGCGGTACATTTTCGTGGTATTTTTTGTTTTTTTTTAAATAACGTATTACAGCAATATATCAAATATAAATACAGTATATTCAGGTAGAGCCGACCAAAATGACAATAGTACCACATATAGATGACCAAATTGTGATACACAAATACATAAGTTCATTATCACATGCATTACAATACCAAAATAAGAACCACAATGTGATACACAAATACATAAGTTGTCATACACAAATACATCACATAAATGATAGAGAACCACAATGTTTAAGAGAGGGCGCGATCGATGAAGTTGGCGTTTCGATCATCCGGTTGTTGTTGCTCTCTTTCAGTGGCTTCAAGTCCTCTTGGCGTTGACAACTTCCCCACTAGTTTCTTCATTTGTAAGTATACACAAAAGGCAAATAAAAATGTTAGCTAGCAACTAAATTGTTCACATGTCGTGCAGAAATAAACAAAGTATACACAAAATAAACTAAGCAACCTTGGAAGAATGCATGCCTCATACTTAGGTTCGGACACACAAATTCAGAGACGGCGTCAGTGAAATCCAGTGGGATGCAGAAAATGTGTATTCGTGCATATCACAGGTTTCACTGACATCGCCTCCGGATCACATAGTGCCACATCATTTTAATCATCGGCATTGTAAAGGAATGAAGTATTATTGGAAGACTTAGACAAAACAAGATTCAAAAAAATATTATGCCTCATAGTTCGAATATTATTGGAAGCACACAAGGAATTCAGATAACCTTGTTGAACCAAGTAGGAGGCACAGAACTTGTATGTGTGCATGATACAAGGTTCAACAAACTATCAGAATTCATGTAGTGCGCCACATCATTTTAATCATCGGCATTGTAAAGGAATGAAGTATAATTGGAAGACTTAGACAAAACAAGATTCAAAAAATATTATGCCTCATACTTCGAATATTATTGGAAGCACACAAGGAATTCTGATAACCTTGTTGAACCAAGTAGGAGGTACAAAACTTGTATGTGTGCATGATACAAGGTTCAACAAACTATCAGAATTCATGTAGTGCGCCACATCATTTTAATCATCGGCATTGTAAAGGAATGAAGTATAATTGGAAGACTATAGCTAGGCAATTTAAGAGAGATGGTGTAAACTAGAGCTAGGCAATTTAATTTAACAAGAGTACTAAATCGACAACACACCTTTCACTTCTGGCTGATCGTGGTCGGCCTTGACATTGGCTTCGGCGGGAACGGTTCAGAACCATTTAGAGAGTTGAATGGTCTGTCGTCACACTGTTGTGCTATGCGATTTTGTATATCGACATTAGATGGGAATGCACCTTCGTAGTAGAACACCCCGGGTGGCGTTGCACGACAAACATCCGTGAAGATTATTGAAGCAAACCTCTTCTGGATTAGAGCAAACTTTTCCAGGATATCAGCATCAGTGGATTTCGCCATGTCTTTGCACCATTTATCCATAGCACCTGGAAATTCTAGTCTTCGGTAATTCCGTAAGAACTGCTCCATCAGATAGATGACATACCATGCCTCCGTCGGACTGCCATGCGCCTTCTTGATGCAGGGTAGATCCACTTTGTGGACGAATGACATCTTGCCTCGCTTAAGGTTTAATCTTCTTACGATGCCTTCATTTTGATAGCAGTAACCGTTGAGAGCATCATCGAGAACACAACCGATGTGCTTGTAGTCTTTCTTCTTCTCTTCACTACCCGCATCGAGATAGAAGGCCTTCGACTCTTTAGGGTACAGAACGATGAGGGTGCCGTCTTGGTTCCTGCACAAAACAATGAAAAGAAACCATCATTCGCACTTATGCAAAATTAACGATAAAACGTACGAAAATATGTTATATATGACTTACTTGGGAAAGTAAGGCATGAGAAAGATGTTCTTTCTAGTATTTGCAACGAAGATATCTTCGATGAACTTTGTCACGCGTGTCCTACCCACCTGGGTGCTCACATAGCAGTCGGACATGTAGTAGGGGTCGATTATCATGATGTCTCCGGCCGACTTATCATTAAGGAGCTGGTGCGCCATACTTAGCACAAACAGGCGGACCATGGATCGGTGGAGTGCTTTCATGTGGTACATGTTAAAGATGTCATCAAATCTGACAAAGAGCGTGTCTCCGGGGTTTTCATGGAGAAAGCCGGGAAGCCTTGGTACCTTTGCTATGAAAACCGGGTATACGTGAAGTGCTTCCCTGAGAAGTTTGCTCTCACAATAGAGAACCTGTTCATGTAGCGCCTTCATCTCCCCAGACAAGCAACAGGACCACTTCGGCGGCAGGATCGGTTTAGCCATCACATGAGTAGTATGCCAATCGGGGATGGTTATCCTGTCCTGAACTCGGCGCAACTTCAACTTAGATCCCTCCACTGGCTGGCTCATGGACTCTTCAACGCCATGTTTCTTCCTTTTTTTCGACACCACCTTCTTAGGGAGCTTAGCTATCGTCTCTTGGAGCACATCATTGAGTGTGCCCTGGCTGAGACCGTCAGACTGCTGATGATGAGCTTCAGGCAATGGTTGAGAACAGAATAGACGCTTTGTGACATTATGTTTCTCAGGGAGAGTAGGGCTCACAGGACTATTCATCATCAGATCACGGTCAGCTTGATCAAAAGGACTGACATCGTCCAAATACGCCATGTAGGCATTGGGGTCTTCATCATCAGCTGGTGGAGTGGCCTTTCCTTGGCCAGGCGGCGTCGACCCGGGAGGGTCCAAACGAATTAGCGCTTTTGGCCATAGCAAGGGAAAAATCAAACATTGCTCTAGGCTTAACTCACTTTCGGCTTCGAGGGGTTGATTTGGAGGATCCAAAAAACCACAACCCGGGAACACCCGAGCCAATGAAACCTTATAACAATCATCAGGAATAGGCCGCTTGAGATGGGTGCGGATAAGTGGTGTCTCAACGCTTGCTTTGGCCACTTCCTTCATCTCATCGTCCACAAATAGGAGCAAAGTGCATCTTGTATGGTCGGCCTGTTCACCGTTCACAAGTAAGGCGTTAGATAGGGTGTCATACAAGAATGAAGTAATATATAACATGGCTAATTAAATTACCGTGAGGGCGTTGAGCTCGTCTAATGGCGACGGACCGGGGATGGCCCCTGGCGTGCAAGAGATGGACGGGCTGCTACGCTCTGCGGAGCCATGTACGTGTCTGTCGGGATTAGGGTTGGCGGGTGGCGTTTGTTCGTCTCTGTCAGGATTAGGGTTGGCAAGTGGAACATTGTTGGAGTTGTTGCTACCTTGGATGATGTGTGGTAAGCTGGGAACGGGCCTAGGTCCTTTTTGCCCCCCCCCCCCTCAATCCAACTCCCAAACTCCTCATATATGGTCGGAAGGATGGCAGCCACGGCCTTTGTCACTGCGCTGTCGATGTTGGCCTGCATGGAACTAGCCCTCCTTTCACTTCGCTCCTCCTTGGACTCCGGGTAGTAATGCGACCGTTTGCGACCAACTCTGGCCCCGATCACCCGGCCACGATGCGGCGGAAGTGTCACCTCCTTATTCTTTCTCTTGTTTAGCGCCCTGTGGAAAGAGGTGTCCCACGGGGCCTTCGTCACAGACGATGAGTCGCTTTGAGAAAGTTGTTCTTCTATCTCAATATTCTTCTCAAGTTCCTTGATTGTCGCGTTCAAGGCAAGTTGCCCTGGATTCTTGGGGTCTTCCCTGTAATGGGCTCTGATATATCGTCTCGCCATTGGGTCTTTGATCTTGGCATAGGGGTCTGGCCCTGTCCTTTCTCTGTCCTGCTTTTCCCAAATAGGGTCTTTCCCGTCGTATCCACGACATCCGAGATTGTGGGGCCTAAATTCTTCCCATGCATATCTTTCCCCCACTTAGATAGCGCCTTTGTTGAAGCTAGGTCTTGTTTATCCTTGAAAATGTTGTAGTCTTCTTCAGAAATGGAGGGCCAGTTGGCGTTGATCTTTGCGTAATCATCACCAGCAACAATGGCCTTTCTCACATCTGATTTCCAAGTTGAAAAGGCTTTGCTGAACTTGCCGAGAGCGAATGTGTTTACGATATTGCCCTTCAAATCAAGGTTGTCGTAGTCTTTCGGGAAACGGTACGATGCGTGCAACTTGGAAAGAAGGTGTGTGGCCACATGTGAGTTCTCTTTATCCCTTATGTTCTCCTGGGTGATGTTGCCGAAGTCCCGCACAATGCATCCCAAGGCTAAGCCGTACCCTTTTGCATATTTATCTGGCTCCGTAGGAAGCCCATGTGGGTTCACCTCAGTAAATGTCAGTCGACCGCTACCTAGCTTGTTTCGGCGTCTTGGCTTACGTTCACGCGTTGTTCCGCCAGCAGATGTGGTCTCGTTACCACTTTCTTCGACAGCAGATGAGGTCTCGGGGCCACCTCCACGGCCAGCAGAAGTGGTCTCGGGGCCACCTCCACGGCCAGCAGAAGTGGTCTCGGGGCCACCTCCACCAGATGTGCCCTCTTCGCCACCTTCGACGTCACGAGATGTGGTCTCGGCATCGGAATTGTTCGGCACATCCATCTCGGCATCGGAATTGTTCTCCAAATCCATCTCGGCGTCGATTGACTTCCGAACCATCTTCAAATATGGATCCGGCTCGTTGACTCCACCTCGAGAAGTCCCGGCCTCCATATTGTTAGCCATCTGCGCGCACACACAAAAATTCGTAGTTAGTAAAACAACACTGTAAGGAAAAATTCACTTGGATGGTGATGAAAAGTTCGGGTACTCCATATGTCATAATTTTAGCAAGTCATGCCAAATTTCACGAAAAAAATCGGCATGACCTTTGCTAAAATTATGTAATATGGAGTACCCGAATTTGCCGGAATGGAAATTAATCAACATTCCGGCAATCTCAAGGGTCTCTAGGGTACCTGCAAACATTTCACCACCACACATGACCGCATTCGCAACGACAATGCCGCACATATATATATCATCTCCACAATGCCGCACACATATATCATCTCCACAAAGGCAAACATATTTGAAATGCCACAAACAGCCACAATGCCGCACACATTCTTAATTTTGAAACCCTAATCTATCAAAATATTGGGTCGGGCAAACCCACAAACACCTTGTGGGTGTGGGTGCTAGCTAGGAGGAGAGGAGGGGTGCGGCCAGCTTACCTTGGCCGGGCGGCGGGCTGAGGTGCGGGGGGCGCTCGGGGCCGTCGACGGTGTCGTTGCCGCAGTCACGGTCGCGGTCGGGGAGGTCGATGCGGGGGCGCGCCGGCCGTAGACGTGGGCGTGTCGGCGTTCGTTGGGGAGGCGTGGACGCGCGAGAGAGAAGGGCGGCGAAGGCGCGAGAGAGGAGGACGGTGTGGGCGCTCGGGGTGGCTTGGGCGGCGGCTGGTGGCGACGGCGAGCAGAGGCGGCGCGGGAGGCGGCGGCGGGAGTGGGGAAATTTGGAGAGGGAGAGGGCGCGCGTGGGGAAAACTGGGGAGGGAACCGCGCAGGGGCCACATGTAAGTGGCCACACATACCGCTGGCGGACGGAGAAAAGGGCGCGGGCGGGCCCCACATGCAAGTGGCCGAAATATACCGCTGGCGGACGTCCTGTTATTTTTATTTTCTGTTTTTCTATTTTTCGTTTATTATTTCAAAAACTTTTTGTCTCCCGCGCTTTCGTGCGCTTTCACACTTTTCGTCTCCTGCGCCGTTGTGCGCGCTTCAATTAATTTGGAAGATGATCGGTCGCCGGCCGCCGTTTTAATTGTGCATGCATTTGGAAGATGATCGGTCTCGCCGCCGTTTTAATTGTGCATTGGAAGATGATCAGCCGCCGCCGTTTTGATTGCTGCCCGGCCGCTGGCCTCCCTCTCTGCCCACCGGCCTCCCTCTCCACCCTATATAAAAGGCCACTAATCCATGGCCTAAGCACACACAAATCTCTCTCTCTCTACTATATATTTCCAATGGATCAACCACTCGCGCGCGTTCCATGGCCTCGGCCTCGGTCTCGGTTGTACTACTTCCCCAAGGAGGGTATGAGGTTCAAGGTGTGGGTCACCCTCCGTGCATCACGCGTGGAGAGGTGGATCCGCGACGTGAAGAAGTTATATCTCGACGCCGCACCGATCAAGTGCGTTGGACTCGACTGCGAGTTCACCGACGCTCTACCGGGTCCACAGAAGAATCTTCCACCCGAGAAACAGCAGCGCGCCGCCGTCCTTCAACTCTCGGTGGCGACCGAGACACTTGTCTTCCAGATCTGCTGGGCTGATCGGAAGCCGCAGCTCCTCGTGGATTTCTTAGGTGACAAGACCATCAAGTTTTACGGCGTGGCTATCTACAATGACTTGCGGATGCTGCGCTGCTACGGAATTGAAATTCCGTCCGCGGTCGACCTCCAGAGGGATAGGCGGAACCCAACCGACAATCCTACTCCGAGTCTTGTTGCTCTCTCCAATGCTATCATTGGGACAAAACTGGCCGAGAAGAAGAAGAAGAAGAAGAAGAACGACGACAAGAACGACAACGACGAAGAAGACCTCCGGATTCGTGGATGGGGCAACGTGCTAGGGATGAAAATGGTACGGAATCTTTCCGACTTTTCCGTGGAAAAACGGAAACGGAATGAAAATACGGAAGCGGAAACGGAATTTTGCAAAACGGAAACGGAAACAGAATCTTTTTTGCGGAAACAGAAACGGAAACGGAACAGCGTATTCCGGTGGAACGACTGCGGAAACGGAAATTCCGTTTCCGGTAATACGGAACTTTCCGTTTTTTGTTGCGGGGTGATTTCCAAATCCAATAGGCACGGAAATTCTACTGAGAACATTTAGTCACAACCCAATAGCTGAAAAAAATATAAAAAATCTGAAGATACCATGTTTAGCACTTATGTATTCGCATATTATCTCTCTCTGGTTGTTCTGCATTTCAGCGTTATACTAAGGATAGGTATAATCAGATATCTCCTTCTAATTTGATTTTATCTTAGAAACTTGACAGGTTTGTTGATTTGCTCGGCTTTTTCTTAATTATTTAAGGCGTCTCTCGGTTCCGGTAAATATCTTTTTTTTTGTTCTGTCTCCACACCGTATTCGGTATGTATCTGTTTTCGACAATATTTGTTTCCGCATTTGTTTCCGGGTTTCTGTATTCGTTTCTGCTTCCGCGAAAAAATATGAAAACAAATGTGGCACCACTTAGTTCCGTCCGTATCCGCTCCGTTTTCATCCCTACAACGTGCCATTAAGCTACGAGCAAGTCGAGTACGCCGCTCTTGACGCTCGCCTCGGCTTCGAGATTGCGCGGAAGTGGGATAGTCTAAGTGGCTATAATACCAATGGCGACCGTCTTAATGTCGTTGATGCATGAGTAGTCTATATAGCTAGATCGATGTGTGTGTGCGCATGCCGTTGTGTCTTCTCTCATATATATGTATCCGGTTGCAATATTAATTAAGGATCGAAATATTTGGATTTCATATCATGCATTTTTTCCGATCGATCGAATTCATCATAAAATTAATTACTTTAATTTGTAATTTCGATTTACCGGAGAAAGCCGGGAAAGCGCGGGGGAAACCGTGAAGCCGCGCGCGAAACTGGGAAGAATAATTAACCGTGAAGCCGGGAAGCCGGGAAACCATTGTCAGTGTACTAGTTGCTATGTGAAATGATAAACTTGATTTTCGACAAAAGTTTCACAAACATTCTTCACAAAAAGCACTATCATGTAGAAACATCTACAAGTGATCAATTCGATCAAAATGACCAAGTTATGTTAATTCTCAACGCATAGTTTGTGATAAAGTGCTCATATTCGACACATAGGTGTGTCTTGGTATAGGAAGCAATGGTTCCTAAGGAAATTTATATATTGTTTTTATAAATAT
This sequence comes from Poa pratensis, assembly GCA_947311845.1. Taxonomy (NCBI): domain Eukaryota; kingdom Viridiplantae; phylum Streptophyta; class Magnoliopsida; order Poales; family Poaceae; genus Poa; species Poa pratensis. Next base: position 29,249,269 of record CAMZMU010000053.1, on the reverse strand, counting down.
AATTTTCCTAGTTATTTGTATTACAGGCAAACTTAGCGCTGGCGGACGATCTAGTGTGCCCGCCAGCGGTACCTAACTGACCACTGGCGTACCACTTAGCCTGCCCGCCAGTGGTACTGGCACTATTTTTTTTCCGAACTGAGCTCAGCCGCATCCACTACTGCTGGCGGCCCCTACCTTGCGTCCGCCAGCGGTACGTTAAGTATCTCTGGCGGGCATGTTATGTGCCCGCCAGCGGTAGTTTGCCCCGCCTCCTCCCAGATTTCTGCTCCTACCGCTGGCGGGCAGTGTTCCGGTCCGCCAGCGTTACGTCCAGAACCAGTGGCGGACACGAAAAACCGCCCGCCAGCGGTCGTAGCGCTGGCGGACGAAACTTCTGTCCGCCAGCGGTACGCTGGTGGCTATAAGCCTTTTCCTACTAGTGCGGCCTCCTTGTTCTTGTTGTCGTTGGAGGAGACCATGGCGTTCTAAATCTGAAAACAGCTCCTGGCAGAAACAGCTCTAAAACAAAACTCGACGTAAACACGATATACGGACCTCTAGAGATCCGGGTGAATATATAGCGAAAAGTTTTACAACAAAAGGAAGGTACAGGACGAAACGGGGTCGGAGACGGGCTCCGAGGAGACCACACGCCCCACGGCGCGGCCAGGGTGGGGCCCGCGCCCAGGGGTGGTGTGGTGCCCTCGGGCACCGTTTCCTACCCTTTTCCGACTCATAATTTTCCATATTATGTAAAAACAACAAATATTTAGGTTGGAAAGTAAATCGCGAACTTTTTCTTACCGAAACTGTTACCTATTCCAAATCAGCTTCTGCAGTTGTCTGAATTTGACTTTTTATAAAATCCTCTGGAGTTACCACTTTGATAAATCAACATCTTCATTATAAGAATCTCCAGAAATGTAATGCTTGAGTCTTTGACCATTAACCACTTGTGGTCTGTCCCCATCTAGTGAATTGATTTTAATCGCACCTGAGCGATAGACCTCCTCGATGATATAAGGTCCTTCCCATTTTGAAAGTAATTTTCCTGCAAAAAATCTGAGACGAGACCTATACAATAAAACTTTTTCACCTACGTTAAATTCTCTCTTAAGAATTCTTCTATCATGCCATTGCTTAACTTTCTCTTTAAAGAGCCTAGCATTTTCATAAGCTGCATTTCTCCATTCATCTAAAGAATTCAAATTAAGCAATCTCTTTTTACCGGCAAGTTTAAAATCTCTATTAAGTTCTTTCACCGCCCAATAGGCTTTATGTTCTAATTCTAGAGGCAAATGACAAGCTTTTCCATAAACCATTTTGTAAGGAGACATTCCCATAGGATTTTTATAAGCAGTTCTATAAGCCCACAAAGCATCGTTAAGCTTTTTAGACCAATTTTTTCTAGATTTATTAACAGTCTTTTGCAAAATAGACTTAATCTCTCTATTTGATAATTCTACTTGACCACTTGTTTGGGATGATATGGTGAAGCAATTCTATGATTAACATCATACTTAGCTAGAGTTTTTCTAAAAGCACCATGATAAAATGAGAACCACCATCAGTCATGAGATATCTAGGCACACCAAACCTGGAAGATAATATCTTTAAGCATTTTTAATGATGTCTCACCATCAGCACTAGAAGTTGGTATAGCTTCTACCCATTTAGTAACATAATCAACAGCAACAAGTATATGAGTATAACCATTTGAGGAGGAAAAGGACCCATAAAGTCAAATCCCCAACAGTCAAAGGTTCAATAACAAGAGAATAATTCATAGGCATTTCATTACGTCTACTAATGTTACCTACTCTTTGACATTCATCACATGATAAAACAAATTTTCTAGCATCTCTAAAAAGGGTAGGCCAATAAAAACCTGATTGTAGAACCTTTTGCGCAGTTCTATCTCCAGCGTGATGTCCTCCATAAGCACTTCCATGGCATTTGCTCAATATTTCTTTCTGTTCATACTCAGGAACACATCTTCGCATAATGCCATCTACTCCTTCTTTATACAAATGTGGGTCATCCCAAAAATAATGCCTCAAATCATAAAAGAACTTTCTTCTTTGCTGAGCTGTAAAGGTCGGAGGCAAATACTTGGCAACAATAAATTAGCATAATCAGCATACCAAGGACTTTCGCGTGAGCTTACCTTTATCGCAGCCAATTGTTCATTTGGAAAACTATCATTAACAGGTATAGGATCATCTGAAATGTTTTCTAATCTAGACAAATTATCAGCAACAGGATTTTCAGCACCTTTCCTATCTACAATATGTAAATCAAATTCTTGCAGTAAAGTACCCATCTTATGAGCCTAGGCTTAGCATCTTTCTTTTCCATAAGGTATCTAATAGCAGCATGATCAGTGTGAATAGTAACTTTTGAATCAACAATATAAGGTCTAAATTTATCACAAGCAAAAACAACTGCTAAAAATTCCTTTTCAGTAGTAGCATAATTCTTTTGAGCGGCATCAAGTGTTTTACTAGCATAATGAATAACATTTAACTTCTTGTCTACCCGCTGTCCAAGAACAGCTCCTACAGCAAAATCACTAGCATCACACATTATTTCAAAAGGTAAAGTCCAATCAGGAGGTTGAACAACAGGAGCTGTGATTAAAGCCTTTTTTAGAGTTTCAAAAGCTTCCTTGCAATCATCATCAAAAACAAAAGGTACATCTTTTTGAAGAAGATTAGTGAGGGGTTTTGAAATTTTAGAGAAATCTTTAATAAACCTCCTATAAAAACCGGCATGACCAAGAATACTACGGATACCTTTCACATCCCTTGGACAGGGCATTTTCTCGATTGCTTCAACTTTAGCTCTGTCCACTTCAATACCTCTTTCAGAAATTTTGTGCCCTAGGACAATTCCTTCATTAACCATGAAATGACATTTCTCCCAATTAAGAACAAGATTAGTCTCCTCACATCTCTGCAAAACTTTATCAAGATTGTGCAAGCAATTATCAAAGGAAGTTCCGTAGACGGAAAAATCGTCCATGAATACTTCCACAATTTCTTCACAAAAACCATGAAAAATAGCAGACATGCATCTTTGGAACGTAGCAGGAGCATTACACAAACCAAAAGGCATACGTCTATAAGCATAAGTTCCATAAGGACAAGTAAAAGTAGTTTTCTCTTGATCTTGTGCTTTAACAGCAATTTGTGAGAATCCAGAATAACCATCAAGGAAACAAAAATGAGTTTTCTTAGACAACCTTTCTAACATTTGATCAATAAAAGGCAAAGGATAATGATCTTTCTTAGTTACTTTATTGACCTTTCTAAAATCAATGCACATCCTATACCCAACTACTACTCTTTGAGGAATAAGTTCATCATTTTCATTTGGTACAACAGTAACTCCTCCTTTCTTAGGGACACAATGCACAGGACTTACCCATCTACTATCAGCAATAGGATAAATTATACCAGCATCAAGAAGTTTTAATACCTCATTTCTTACCACTTCTTTCATTTAGGGATCAAGCGACGCTGATGCTCAACAACAGGTTTTGCATCGGGTTCAATGTTGATGGCATGTTGACATATAGTAGGAGAAATCCCCTTTAAATCATCCAAAGTGTATCCCATAGCTCCTCGATGTTTCTTTAGTACTTCTAATACCTTGCTTCTTCATTACCTGAAAGTTTAGAACTAATAATAACAGGATATACTTTCCTTTCATCAAGATAAACATACTTAAGATTATCAGGTAAGGTTTTAAATCGAAGACAGGATCTTCCTTAGGAGGCGCTGAGGTACCCAAATCTTCCACAGGCAAATTATGCTTAAGTATTGGTGGTTGACGAAGAAAGGCATTGTCAATCTCATTCCTCTCCTCCATAAATACTTCACTTTCGTGTTCCTCCATGAATTGCTGCAAGGCATTGTTAGGAGCAACAGCAATAGCAGCAAGTTGTTCATTTTCGAGTCTCATTAGGCAAATCAGTTTCATAAAGTTGTTTACCAAACTTAGAGAAATTAAACTCATAAGATTCTCCATTAAATTTAGTGTAAATTTTCTCTTTCTTACAATCTATAATGCACCACATGTATTCAAGAAAGGCCTACCAAAAATAATGGGACAAGCTTTACTAGCAACAGAACCAAGTACTAGAAAATCAGCAGGGTATTTAGTCTTACCACATAAAACTTCAACATCTCTCACAATACCAATTGGAGAGATAGTTTCTCTATTAGCAAGCTGAATAACCACATCAATCTCCTCAAGTTCGCAAGGACCAATTTCATGCATAATTTCTTTATAAAGATCAAAAGGAATAGCACTAGAACTTGCACCAATATCACATAAACCATAATAGCAATGTTCTCCTATTTTGACTGAAAGCACAGGAACACTTGTTTTCCTAGCTCTACTGGGATGTGAAACAATATTAGAGGCATCTTCACAAAAGATAATATGTCCTCCTTCTACATTTTCAGTTACCAAATCCTTTACTATTGCTATTGTGGGTTCAACCGCTATTTGTTCAGCAGGTTCTAAAGCTTTCTTTGCACTTTTATTAACCACACTAGCTATGATAGAATGTTCCTAATTTTAACAGGAAAAGGTGGTTTCTCAATATAAGGTTCTGGCAAGATACGATCAACTGTATGAACTTCAATGTTTTTAATATTGGCAGAATTAGTATTATCTTTGTAAGGCAAATGATACTTATTGCAACTTTCTTTAGGAACATCAAGATAAGAGGCAAAAGCCTTGTAACAGTTTGCAATAACTTGAGAATCAAGACCATACATATCATAGAGATTACGAAAATTATCAGTATTCATAAAAGTTTTAATGCATTCGTAATCATACTTTATACCTGATTCTCTACCTTTGTCGTTCTCCCATCCTTCAGTATTTTCCTCAATCCGATCAAGAAGGTCCCATTTAACTTCCTCTTTATTACGCGTAAATGATCCAGCACAAGAGGTATCCAATAGAGTTTTATCTTGAAGAGAAAGCCTTGCATAGAAGTTATCAATAAACATTACCAGGAAGCTCATGAATGGGGCATTTGAGCATTAATGATTTCAATCTCCCCCACGCTTGGGCAATACTTTCTCCATCATGAGGCCAAAAATTATATATATGATTCCGATCTTGATGAATTTCACTAGGAGGATAAAATTTAGAATAAAAGAGAGGCACAATCTCCTCCCAGCCAATAGAACGCCCATTTTCAGCATCCTATACCATTTTGCAGCTTTACCAGTCAACGATATAGAAAACAATTTCTTCTTGACCTCTTCCATTGAAATACCTGCACACTTGAACAACTCGCATAATTCATGAATAAATAGCAAATGATCCCCAGGAGGGACAGTTCCATCTCCTGCATAGCGGTTATTCGTAACTCGTTCAACAATTTTCATAGGTATTTTAAATGGAATTACTTGATCAGGTGGTTCCTCTTCTACTACCGTAGCAGTGGTAGTAGTATTTCCAAACAGGGATTCAAATGGAGATCTCTCCATGATAAAATAAAGTAGCAAGCAGAAATAAAAATAGCACCTACAGTAAAAGTTTCCCTTACCAATTCCACTCACCAATAGCGCTTCACTCCCCGGCAACGGCGCCAGAAAATAGTCTTGATGACCCACAAGTATAGGGGGTGTATCGTAGTACTTTCGATAAATAAGAGTGTCGAACCCAACGAGGAGCAGAAGGTGCTGACAAGGAGTTTCGGTAAAGGTTTCACTGTAAATGCTAGCAGACAAGTTTTTAGGGGTTTTTGATATAGCAGGTAAATAAAATGCGAGTAAGTAAAAGACAGTAATAATAATTGCAGCGAGTGGCCCAATCCTTTTTAGAGCAAAGGACAAGCCGGTTGGTTTACTTATGATGACAAAATGTTCTTGAGGACACACGGGATTCTAGTCAAGTGCTTTCGCTTCACATAGTTGATTAATCTTCATTGTTTTGATAAGTGTTGTGTGGGTGAACCTATGCTAATGCACCGCCCTTACTTGGACTAATACATACTTGTGATTATACCCTTGCAAGCATCCGCAGTTACAAGAAAGTAATTAAGATAAATCTAACCACAGCCTTAAACTCTGAGATCCTACGCTCCCTTGTGCACCGGTATACTAACGGGGGTTTAGGTTTCTGTCACTCCGGCAACCCCACAATTAGCAACCAAATACACAATGCATTCCTCTAGGCCCATAAAGGTGAAGTGTCATGTAGTCGACGTTCACACGACACCACTAGAAGAATAGCACCACAACTTAAATATCAAACCATTAAATATTACTCAACATAATTCCACTACTAACAGCGTGACTTCTCCCATGTCCTCAAGAACTAATCGAACTACTCACGAGACATCATATGGATCATGATCAGAGGTGATATAATGATGGATAACGATCTGAACATATACTTTAATTCACCGATAAAACTCAATAGCATCAACCACAAGGAGTAATTAACACCGGGAGAGTTTCCCCTATGAACTAAACAAAGTATAGCCCTAGATGTTACAGCGGAACGAGATGGTGCAGCGGTGATGGTGGTGATGGCGGTGGAGATGATGATGATGATCCCGATGAAGTCCAGCGCGATGACGATGAGGATGGCGATGATCTCCCCCCTCCGGGAGGAATTTCCCCGGCAGATTTCTCCCTGCCGGAGAGCTTTTTCTCTCTCTGTTGTTTCCGCCTCGTGGAGGCGGCGGAATATTTTCTCTGGACTCCCCGTGTCTTAGGGTTTCTGGGGATGAAGTACGCGAAGGGGGAGCGCCTGAGGTGGGCCAGGGGCACCACACCTGGCTGGGCGCGGCCAAGGTGGGCCCGCGCCCAGGGGTGGTGTGGGCCCCTCCTGGCCCATCTCAGCCTCCCCTTTTGGCTTAGTCCATCTTCTGATAAAATAGGAACATCTGTCTTCTGGAAATATTTTTAGTGCTCCAGAAATATAGTGTCTTGACGTGCTTTTTCCAGCTGAAATCTGACTCCGGCAGTTAATTATCCAATGATCATCAAACATGCAAAATAAGACAAAATAACATAAGTAACTCCTCTTAATATGAAATATATCATTGAATAACAGTAAATTATGCTATAAAATAGTGATGCAAAATGGACGTATCAGCCGCCGCCGGGAGAATCTTCCTCGACGCTGCCGTGTAGCTGGTTTCGCTGTCGCCGGGATAGGCTTCCTTGTCGAGGTTCTGCCGGCAGAGCTGCTAGATCTAGAGTCTAGGGTTTAGTTTAAAATTTTGTTAAATTTTGTTTAAATTTGTTAAATGTGGTTTGTCAAGTTTCAGTTAAGTTTGCTAAATGTCCTTCAAGTTTAATAAAATATCACCGGTTCATCCATATTCGAGCTCTCATTTTTCTCTCTCAAAAACCTATTGGGAGCAACGCGTGCCGACGCGCCCAATAGCGTCTGTCCGGCGGACGTCGTATTGGGCGAGTCGATGGATGCTCTGATATAACTGTGGTGATAATCCTTTCGTTTACTCTTTGACGGAAGAAAAGCTAGGAGTACCCAAACCTAGCAACTGGCCACGTCCAGCGTCCCATCGGCGGAGTTATTTTTGTAGGCAGTTGAGCATACGTCATGACAAGGATGTAGAGTGGCAGGGAAGATCTCCCTCGGAACTCGTCCAGTATCTCCACAAGATCGCCATGGCAGACGATCTATCGGGCCCATGCCTGCATGCCGTAGCTAGCGTGTAGCCAGCCGGCCGGTCGTCGTAGAGGCTCGCAGTGGAGAGCGGTCACACGTCAGGCAAGAGGCCATGAATCAGACGGCCAAATCGGTGCAAGAGATGTGAAGTTTAATGGCGACCTGTCGCGGGGCTATTCTCCGGACGGGATAGCGACGACGACTCGATGGAGTACCGTTGGTGGGGTTCGGCTGGCATTGTGCACTGACGCATTGGATAGCGACGACGGCTGGAGTATGCATGATGCATGGCACCAGAAAAAGCCTAGACAGGAAGTATGCATGGACGTGGTCTGCCGGCTTGAGTACATTTGAGGAGTACTTGCACGATGTACTAGGGACAGCTACCTAAAATGCCGAAGTCTACATTATTAACATGTAAATATCGACGTGCTCTTTACTTACCATTTTTCATTTTCTTTTTCATTTGTGGGTACACATGTGGATTAGAAAATGCTCCATCCAGTTTACGATATAAGACGTATAAATTGGTAGCGGCATTTTGAAACCCGGGAGCATATGCTCCCGATTTTTAAAATATGTTTTACACGCATACTGAAATGTTTCTTTTGGACAAACAATTTTGCACGTACATCGCGGCATTCTATGTGTTCACAAAGTCGTCTCACGAAAGACGGATATTATTTGTGTCATGTGTAAAAAGACAAAATTCAGTGCTAAAAGGCTTTTCATGAAACTTTTTTTCCCCTTTTATACCGACCACACACACAAAAAAGGTTTCCCGCGAAACTTGGCGGGCACACATAGAATGTCAAGATGTATGTGCTGAGTTTTTGTTAGGAAAATTGACATTTTAAATATATTTTTGGTGGCAGGAGCATATGCTCTCATTCTGTCAAAGTGCATTTCCCGTACAAATTTAGTAGAAAATAAGTACTTTAAGTTTGGCCAAGCTTGTAGATACAAATACCAACATCTACGGTACCCTATCGATATATCTACCATAAAATATATATGTTCGTGAAGTATTATTTAATAATGTAGATGTTTATTCTTTGAAAAAATTGGTCAACTTTAGTAAGTTTTGACTAAATTTGTATGACTTATACTTTGGAATGGAGGTAGTTGTATACTTGTATTGTTTGCTCTAAATCCAAAAATCTGTCTTCTTATGTAGTCCAGGCTGTAAAATATTTAATGATTAAAATTACACATATATAGAACTACATCGATATACTATACAAGTACTCCATTCCGGTTTATAAGATGTATTTGGCAAATCTCTAGAACCTAGTTGAATGAGGATTGGCCATGTAAAATTTATCTCCCAAATATTTCACCCAATTAGCACTCTAATATTTAATGCCTACATTAATTAGGGAAAGGCCAAACCCAATCGGTTTTCATATTGTTCTTGGGAAAGCCCTAAACCCAACATTAACTGCTCGTAATTAATGCTAATTGTTGCTTATTTTTGGAAAAATCTGATTTTGGAATTGCATCCTATAAACCGGAATAGAGGGTAGAATTTTTCTTCTCTCAAAACAAAAAAAAGCTCTTATACATCATTTTCTGTTATATTCTTCTTCAATTTTTGGGCTCGTTGGAGTCCCAGCTCCAACCGCATTTGCACCACAATGTTGCATGCACGCGTTTATTCCACTTATTACATTCCTACTGTTGGAAGATGCACTATATCAACTCACTTCGGAAGTAAACTGTGGCGTGAAATCAAGTCTATGATGCTCACATATACGCCATCAATTGTTGGCCTCTCGGTTCGCCAGCCAGCCATAAGATCATTGCGTATCTCGAGATAGACCGGATAATCAAGTGCTGCTTCAATTACAACGAGCGCCGTAGTTTCGCGCTGCAAAATGTTCCTGTGTTGCATCCATCCAGCAAATGAACACAAGCCGGCCACCTGTACAGGATTTGTTACAGAGAGATGGAGGAGAAAGAGAAGATTATAATAACTTATTTAAGAGAGGAGATACGGCGGGTGCGCCGGTGAGAGCCAGTCGAGAACGGAGTAAATAGCAGCACTCCTGTTTGCAGCAACAAAAGATTTGGTTCGCTGCCGCAGTGTGTCCATATCCCCCTCGTGGTGCCAGACAGCTAGCTGCTTTGCTCACTCGGCGGCGACGCACTCACGCCTTCGCGACGCCATGACCCCGCCGCATCTGATCCGCGGCGCAGACCGTATCCGTATCTTGGATTCACCTTCTCTCCCCTGCCGCCGAGATATCCCTCGGGCTCGGGGCCCGGTCCACGATCGACCTCCTCGTTTCGCCTTCTCCGCTAGCTCCATCTATATCTCCTGTGCCACGACCCCGTCGCCTGGGACTATATATAGGGGTCGTCACCCTCACCTGTGCTCACAGCAGTCGCTCTCCATCTCCAGCCACTTTCCAAAAAAGCCTTTGCCTCTCTCTCCACCTACGAAGACGAGAGTGGTACTAGTACTAGGTTGTGAACGAGTGAGGAGAGGTAGAGATGGCGAGCTGCAAGGGCCTTGGCGGCGAGGGGAGCGCGGCGGCGGCAGCGCTGCCGCACGTTCTCGCTGTGGACGACAGCTCGGTGGACCGCGCCGTCATCTCCGGCATCCTCCGCAGCTCCAAGTTTCGCGGTGAGTACTCGTCAGCAAGATCAGTGGCCGCTTCTCTTCTGGGGCTTCATTTTCTGGCCGTGGTTTCGTGACAAGAGATGTGCGTGGATCTGTGCAGTGACCGCCGTGGACAGCGGGAAGAGGGCGCTGGAGCTTCTCGGCTCCGTATGTGATCTCTTACTGAAACGTCATTTCGTTTCGGATTTTTGTGTACTTTGCATGTGTTACAAACGTGTGTTCTTGGTTGGTTCCAGGAGGCGAATGTGAGCATGATAATCACTGACTACTGGATGCCGGAGATGACTGGGTACGAGCTCCTCAAGAAGGTCAAGGTAATACCACACAACATGATACAACCATTTCTCCTTGCACATGCAAAATCTTATTAGTAGTAAGTGTTTCTGCTTCTGCTTGAGATGACAATGAAAATGTGATGCATGCACGCAGGAGTCGTCCAAGCTGAAGGGGATCCCGGTGGTGATCATGTCCTCGGAGAACGTGCCTACAAGGATCAGCAGGTTAGTAGTAGTATCCGTGGCATTGGCACTCATCTATGCCCACACATCCCATTCTTGTTTGTTCGGTGATCAGCAGGTTAATTAGCAGCTCATTTCCGCACGTTTTTGGTCTGTCAGGTGCCTGGAGGAAGGGGCGGAGGACTTCCTGCTGAAGCCCGTCCAGCCGTCCGATGTGTCGCGGCTGTGCAGCCGTGTCCTCCGCTGAGCGCGGCGTCATCATCCGGCTGCGCCCTGGATGGACGACGGCGTGCGACGCTCCTGCACGGCGTGCGGATTCAGTGTTTCGGCCTGTTAGGACATGAACGCATGGAGTAGTAGTAAATTAGTAGAATCGCCGTCAGTGTGCATGCATGCATGCTGTGTTTTTGTTTCTGCCCAAGTATGATGATGCCTGTTAACCTTTGTATGCCGTAGTTTTCGTCTCTCCGTCAGTGTTAAGGCCTTTTGTATTTACCTTCTTATAAGTAGTAGTACGATGTCATGCATGTTTCACTGTAATTTTCAGTTTCGTGGGTTAGTGTTCAGTGAAATGGAAGTACTTGCCTCAAGCTGTGCTGTTGGTGAGTTTCAGTTCGTTTTTCTGAAGGGACTTCTCCCTTGTTGGACGTTGCTCATACAATGTTGCTTCGCCCATGGGAATATGGGATGGATTTATGAATGAGATCCTCCCTCCATCTCGATCATATTCAAATGGTCGACCACATCTGGTGACGAATGAAATAGGATATCCGTAGGATCGTACATTTGATTGCTACTTTTGGTTCACAGATGTACTCTTCTTCCGTGTTATTTGATGCCATTTGTGGGAACAAGGCCTTAAGTACTGGGTGGTAAGTAGTGTACCGCTCTCACGCTCTGCTGTGCATATACTGATACGGGAAAGGGATATCCGTAAGATCGTACGCATTTGATTCATAAGCTGTACTGTGCAACAGAGTTATTTGATGCCATTTGTGGAAACACTCAAACACGGCCTGATTACCAACTAGGAGTAGCACTAGCCGACTAGCGTACCGTTGTGACTGCACCTTATCAGGATAATAAGCACACCACTAGTGCACCGTCCAGATGAGAACGTGTAAGATATTCAAAGCGTTTCAAAGTTCATTAAGATAGCGGTTAATTTCTTCATCGTGAAGGTTACGGCTAAAGTATTGGTACTGAACTTCTTAGAGTTCGGTAGAACTTTTATTTGGCCACTCACTCGTGCAATTGACGTGGTAGATGCTGTATTTTGCAGATAGAAGGGCTAGCTGCAGATTAAAGGAGTCGAGTTAACTAGAAAATCCCTAACGATGGCTGACTCTGAAGCAAAATGTGTACACCTGTGCACTTGTATGCATGTCAGAAAGGACTTGATGTAATTACTGCTAGGGACTTCACCTGACATGGGCCCATGACTACTGTTACTGGCAGGGGCGGGCCCAGTTCAATTCAAGGGTATTCAGTTGAATATCCATTGTTTTTGCCGAAATACTATGTATATATGTATGCTGTTAGTACGTAAGTGTAGACAAAAGCAAAATGGCTAACATATGAGATTGACCCCGCATTGAGCCCATAACAAGGATATCCCACATGTTGTTTTCTCCCTCCCCACCACTACACCACGGTACATATTGGGGCACTTTGTTTGGGGCACTATTCAAAATGCCCCAAAAGCTTTCAATTAGGGACAGATTAGCAGAGTGCCCCAATATGTACTACCTTTTGAGGCACTTCAGCAAAGTGCCCCAGTAGGTAGTACCTTTTGAGACACTTCAGCATAGTGCCCCAGTAGGTACTACATTATGATCATAGGGAATTTTTACGTTCAGAACGGCCGGAAGTCGACGGTCGAACGCGATCCGTCGTATCTCCAGAGCACCACGTGAGACGTCCGATACTAATTCCCTTTTTCTCGGCTTCCCTGGGCGTGAAGCACGCTCGATCTGCGCATGGTGATGCACGCCCGGGCCATGACGTCGTTGACCTCATCTACCCGGAGCGGTGGCGTCGCGGAGCTCGTCCCCCGATCGGTGGCGGCGCGGAGCTCGCTCCTCAAGCGGTGGAGGCGCGTGATTCGTCTTCTCGACCGATGGTGGTGCGTGCTTCGTCTTCCTAAGCGGCAGCCGGGGCCACAAGAGATCGAGCAGCAGCGGCCCGCCCACGGCGGCATCGGTGTCGGTGGAGACCAGCGGCAGGTCGTCCGGGCATGGAAAGAGGAATCACGCTTAGCGGCGGGTCCGACGGGAGATCAAGCAGTAGCAGCTTGTCTCCAGCGGCATCGGCGTCGGAGGATACAAAACATCAAGTAGGTCGGGCATGGGGAGACGTGTGGCGTTCGGCACTTCGGCATGGAATCGCTCGTGCTGGTGCCTTGATAGCAGCGGCGCAAGGACGCCCCCACGGAGGAGCGCTGCCGCCAGCTGGTCAGCGCGCTGCTGGCTAACCTTCGCACCGGAGGCGCACGCGAGTGCCAGGGCTGACGACGTGGTCGCGGCAAGTTCGTCCGAGATGCCCTCCAGAAGACCACTAGCAATTCTGTAGTAAAATTCGTCATGATATTATCGCCTCTGTTTCTTACTGTAGTAGGAGCCTATTGCGCTGCTAGCTAACTTCGCACTTTTTTTTTGCGAGGGAAATTGCAATTACAACCAACCAAGATTCTTACAGAAAAGCCCAAGAAACAAAGAAATTACAGATAGGTCCTTCTTGAGCTCTGGCGTCGTCTTCGTCATGCTCGACGCTGCGCCGGCGAAGTCTGCCGCACCACCTCCATACGCTTGGACTGGGAGGCCCCCGTGGACAGAGAGTCGACGCTCCTCGGTGCCGGAACACCTCCACCGCGCACGACGGCCGGCGACACCACCTTGGTCTTCAAGAATCGCAATCTCCAGATCGTCAAACGCCGGATCCACCTGCCTCGGACTCCGGCGAAGGGGACGCCCCCTCGAGGCCTCCGCAGAGCCGCGAGCAAGGGCCTGGCGGCAGATCCGCGGCGAAGCTCACAGAGCCGCACCACCGGAGGGGAAGTCCACCACCAACAAACACCACCGGCGCCATCGCTTCCACCCCAACGCCGCCGGCGACACTCCCCACGCACACCTAATTCACATAGCCCGGATCCGGGGATTCCCCGACCTCCCGCCGCCGGAGCGGCCGCCGGAGGCGAGGAATCCCGCGGATCGCCGGCGAGGAACCGGAGCGCACGGAGATCGCCCAAAGAGTCGCCTTTTCCTGTAGCAGGGGAAAAGAAGAGAAGGTCCAACTCGTCTCTCTTAGCTAACTTCGCACTTGAATCTATTGCGATCTTGGCTTGAGCTGTGTGTCGTAGGTCATGTGTAGTTGTACCTAGCGCGTGTCTACCGTTGATTGCCTAACTTTTCATGCCAATTGTTTGGCATGTTAAACAGAGACTTAGGAGTTGTACGTGCAAATGAGAAAAGGTTCTTTGCTATGGAGACTATGCTTTTGTTTCTCCCATGTGTCACGGGTAAACCAGTTTTTTGGTTCTTGTAATTTTCGGTGAAGTTAATATGACTAAATGTGTTGTGTGTGATATATGGATTTCGACAACTAGATACTATTTCAACGCTTTGTTCACTTCCAAATATGGTGAGCGAAATACTAGTGGTGAATGTTTCGCGTCTGCTCCGCTGCCCTACCGATGCATTCTTTTTCGTGTTTGTTTCGCTGTGAAAGATCGGACAAAAACCTACTGATCATCTAGTTGATCCATATCAATTTTCGTGTTTGTTTTTTTTCCTTTTCTTGATTCAGATTTTTTAATTTTGAAAAATGTTCTTAAATAATAAATGTTGATTTTCAAAAAATGTTCCAATTTGAAAAAATTCAGATTAAAAAATTGATCATCTTTAAAAATGTTCAAATTAAAAAGTAATTCATATTTAAAAAAATTAAATCTGAAAATTGTTCATATTAAAAATTGTTCAAACCTGAAAATGTTTCAAATTCAAAAAAAGTTCAGATTTGAAATTATTCAGATTCAAATAAATTGTTCATATTGAAAATTGTTCGACTTTCGGAAATTGTTGGAATTCGAAAAATGTTCAAGTTTCGAAAATATTCGTATTTGATTTTTTTTTTGAAGAAATTCAAATTTAAAAATTGTTTAGGATGTTTTTTTTCCTGCACTAGCATCCGGCCCAACGGCCCAACCCACCTTCTACCTCTCTCCTCAGCCCACCCAAAGCCCTATCTAACCCCCACGGGACGGAGTTCTCGAGAAAAAAAAAACAACCCACGCGACCTCCCATGGCTCGCCGCAACGACCTCCTCACTCGCTGGCAGTCCGCCGCGCACATCGCCGGCAACCGCAGCCCCGAAGCTGGCGAGACTGAAGCCGCTCTCCTTATCCTCTCCGTCCTCTACTCCGTCCGCTCGGCCTCTCCCCGACCTGGCCAGCACCGCGACGACGTCTCCCGCCGCCGCCGCCAACAAATCCTGCACGAGGCCGCGCGCGCCACCACCGCCTTCCGATGTCGCCCGCGCTCGCTCCTGAGCCCGCGCCCGCGCCAGCGCCACAGACGCCGAAGCCGACACCGCCCCGTTGGACGCCAAAGTGGGCGCCTGCTTTGACCTCTCCATCCGCCGCGTCACTATGCCTCCCTCGCCGGCGGCTTTGGGTGCCTCATCCTATTTCGTATGTCCTCTCCCATTCCCATCCGCATCCCCTTACTCGCGAGTTTGATTGAAAACGTGATTTTGGGATAAATGGTTGCCCACCAGGTGTTTTTGATATTGCCTACCTGAGCTATTTCTCGGAGTTGGAGGGAGCTGGGGTGGCCTCTACGACGACGACCATGCGCTGTGACAATGGAAGGAATACCTCCAGCATGTTCCACCGCGTCCTCTACTCCTAGGTACTCTACTGCCTCCTCTGCTCCTCATTGTCCTGTCAATCCTCTCGGTTCCTCACAAAGCGGATTAAATGCCTCCTCTGCTAATCCTCTCGGTACCAAACAGAGGAGCCTTGGCCCTAGCATTATTTATAACATTTTTTTTACTGTCTTAGGATTGTTGCATAATTTTTCCTGTCTTACGTTATGTCAATTCAAACACAGAACACAGACACTACTTCAGAATAGCTTATAGCCTCCAGCCTATTAGTGACGGGCAAGACAAAGTCCGTCACTAATAATACTCATCAGTGACGGGCAAGACAATACCCGTCACTGATAACTATACGGTGGCCAGCTATAACAATCACCAATGACGGGCACAATTATGTGCCCGTCACTTGTATTACGGAAACATAGCAGTGACGGACACTGCGAATATGCCCGTCACTAGTATTGAAAATACCAGCGACGGTCCTTCTAGTTTGCCTGTCGCTGGTATGTATCAACGAGTGATGTTTATTTTCCATTTTGGGTATTAAATTTTAAAGACAGAATTTTGTTTAATCAATTCGGGCATCACATTGAGGTAAACCGAAAAGACCGATATACATATAGTACTCCGTATATGATTAGAGAGCGGCCCATCAATTTCCAGTGCGTATAGGCCCAACAGACACCAGGCATCAACAATTCTCTACGATCCGCTTATAAAATACTCCCTCCGATCCATATTAGTGGGCATAGATTTGTCTAAATTCATATGTATCTAGTTAAGTATTTAGACTAGATACATGTGTATCTAGATAAAGTTGTGCCCACTAATATGGATCGGAGGAGTAAAAGAATTGCAATATTGTAAGCGCACGACGCCACGACCCCCAAATCGATCGACCGAACGCCGACCCCTATTCCCCTCTCCCCTAACCCCATCCCTACAACCGCCGCCGGTGCCGGTGTCCCCAACTCCTGCCGGTCTCCCACACCTCCCCTCCGCCGGCGGCCGGTCTCCCCCATCCCCGCCGCCTCTCCAGGTACATCTCCCTTGCCGACCCCGCCTTTCTGCGCCTCGAATCAAGCCGCCACGCGCGGAACCCTAGCTACCCCTGCCGGCCGCCGTCGAGGACGAACCAGCCCAGCCTCGCGCGCCTCTCCTTATCCCAGACCTCCATCCTACCCGGCTCGGCTGCCCCCTCTACTCGCCGGTGCGGTACGGCTCCGGCGCTCGACACGAGGAGGACGCCGACCGGTTCCTCCAGATGCGCCGCCGGCGCCGCCTCGGGGAGGCCGACCCGCTCTCCTCCAACGACTCTTCCGCCTCCAGACGCCGCTGGTCAGTAAGGTTCCTCCCGTGACCTCACGGCCTCCCTTCCTCTCACCCTGATTTTTTCTTGTAGGCTGAAGTGTAGGCATATGCATGTGTAGTCCAGATTAATCGCAATAGAGGTTCATGGAAAATTGTGCTCTGTGTGTGTAATACTACCATGGAATATAGCTAATAGCTCTGTTAGGTTATATCAAGTGTTGAGACGTTATGGCAAAGGAATTTTGATTGTTTGGCACTATCTGCATCAATGTGCAATGACAACAACATTGCGTAGACACCAATTGTTGTGTCAGTGTGAGACAATACCTTGCCATCGACTTATCGTGGTGTTTATTTCTCTATATGCAAGCACCAATTGATATTCGGAAGCCTGCTACGTTTCATTTTTAGTGATGGACTGTGATTGCTATGCTAATGCTCCTATATGTTTTATTATTTTGCTGTTAACCTATGAATGCATGGCAGTGCCTGAAAATGATCACTATTTATTTTTAAGTCTATATAATTGTTGATTAAGAATAAGCTATGTCCATTTCTCACTTAACGAGACTTTGAGTCACATGGTCTCCATGTATAACGTTGGCTGTTTCTGGTTTTTATTTCCTCCAATTCTTCTTAGCCAGGAGAATCATGTATCCATACTTCATATATGTGCTACATATTTAGTTCAAAATTATAAACATGTTGTCTTTTAGCTAAAGTTTATAAATGTTCTTTTCTTGGTTGCTATGTGTCACCTTCGATGCATATTACTACTTGTTCAATCATCAATAACATTGTTCTCTCTTTTGTGCTATTTCGGTCTAGCAACGGCCCTGGCGGCTCTCATGTTGCTGTGCTAGCCATGGTCTCTCGCGCCCTGCGTGCGGTGGTAGGCTCGGCTGGCCTCTGGCGTTGACTACCTCGACTCACCACGCTGCAACCATGGTGCTCTCTCGTCGTCGGCTACTTATCCTCTTTGGTGAGCTTTGCTTCATCCCTTGAGCTCCTCTACTTCTGAGGTACCAGGGCCACTGTGCCGTGGCTATTTCTGCTTCTACCTTTGAGCCGACGACCTAATTGATGTCCAGTTGTGCTGATGCATGTATAATTGATGGCTCGACCTTGTAGTTCTATTGCCTCTGGATATTGTCACTGCATATTTGTTCTGATTCTAGTACTTGATCATGTGGTCAGGGTTAATTGTTTTTCTTTAATAAGGTCGTATGTGTGTTTAACTTGCTAGTTTGTTTGACACGTGAGCTAGCAGTCAACACCATACCACTGAATTTCCTTCAATTTTCTTGTAGTGTCAAAGAATGGAGATGCACAAGTAGCTAATGATCCTGAGGACTATGAAGTGGACGCCTGGACATATCGATGTGGCTGGCACAATTGTGGGAATATTTTTGGATTGTGCTGTGTGTTTTATGTGTGATGTTAATGCCACGTTGTAATTTGGATCATGCAATTTGCAAGTTCTTATGTCATTGTGTTACTTGTGCAAATATTACGTCATATTTGATTATGTGAAATTTGTGCTATCTGGAATATAATGGAAAATGCATTTAATTTTTTATATTACCGAAGTGCATACCCGTGACGGGCAGGATAATGGGCCAGTCACTGCTATACATAGCCCGTCACTAGTAACTAAGTACCAGTGACAGCATATCAGTGACGGGCGGCTTGCCCGTCTCTGATAAACAAAAATGGCCCGTCACTGGTAAGTGTTTGTGCAGTAGTGAAACGTAGTGATAATGGTGACATAAACACTACCCATGAATGCTTTGTCATGAGAGCCTATTATATTCGATGATATTGGTAGATTGTTCCTATATTTTAATGTTTATACACTGGTTATAGAATTGTAGCCAATACAAATAAATTTGTTGGAGAACAACAAGTTAATCCTAAACCTCACATTGTCAGACTCATAGTCACAATCAGCGTGTTGTACTTATATTAATATAGTTCTGAATGTGTGTTTGCTGAAATTTAATTCATGTAGCTGTGCTTGTGAGTGCATGAGTACGTTATCAACTTTCATATTTCATATTGTTTCTGTACCATTTGTTGTCGGTTTATCACCATGATCAGGCATCTCGTTGGTTGACATCTTTGGAACTCTATGTGTTATTATGGACAATGGCTTGGTCTTGTTTGGACTTCTCTTATGATATTTACTTCGTTTCACATTCCAAATAATTGTTGAATTATTCCTATTCGCTATGAATGGCTTTTGTTGTTGCTGCCAAATTCTAATGAGCTCAGATCTGTTAGTACAATATTTCTAGGTGGGATAATGCATTTTCCCCTGTTGTGGTGTAGGATGCAGGTGAGCCTCGTCGGCCGGCACG
Organism: Poa pratensis; assembly: GCA_947311845.1. Classification (NCBI taxonomy): domain Eukaryota; kingdom Viridiplantae; phylum Streptophyta; class Magnoliopsida; order Poales; family Poaceae; genus Poa; species Poa pratensis. The sequence continues at coordinate 29,229,983 of CAMZMU010000053.1, read as the reverse complement.
AGCTTGCTCTATATCGATCTGTTGGGCCTGCTATCGAGCGAACGAGGATGGTTCTTAATGGTACTATTTGCTGATTTGTATATTCTTTCTACTGAAGTTTACAACTTATTTTCACTCCATGGCATTACTGGCTAATTATGGCGGACGAGGATTACTAAAATAGCAAACAATAGCGGCAGGATTACTTTTGCTTCCATGAACATTTTCTTATGTTTCTTTAAATCTTATGCTGCCAGCCAGAATAGTTCACTGGTTGCATAATGCTACTGGGGTATTTATCCTCCCTCTGTATAATATTTATCAGATATGCTTTTATCTCAGTCCATTTAGTGTATTTCCATCCTTGTATGACGCTGCCATAGTGTATCTTATTCTCAATTTAAAGCCTTTGTTCACCGACCTATTAGCATTGCCTGTTTTCCATATGCACATCCTTGTGTGCATATGATATTCATTTTCACTACTTCTATGACATGGCTATATTCATTTTTTGCCTATTGGTTGTAGGAGATGTTGCTAGTTTCGTTGCTGGTGTAGATTACTCCTCGGTGGAACCTCTTGTGATTCATAGGGTAAAAAAACTCGCACTTATCTGTGTGTGCTGTCCATCAGAAGAGGTGAGTTCAATTATTGAAAGCTGATATTCCAAATATTCTTCTAATCTGTTCTTGCTAATCACATGATGCAAAAATACATTTATTAATCCTAAGTTGATTGAATACCCTCTGAATTTTAATTTCTGTGCATTACTATGTTTTTGTCGAAATAGGACGATTCTTAATGGAACGTATAATTTGACTCTGTTCTTATGATTTCTGCTCAAGATCAGCTTGTGCCGAGTGAACTTCTGTGAATAAAACATGCAGTTATTATTTCACTAGGGGACGTCCAACATCTTCTTAATGTGATTTCAAGTTTTGTTGTGTGTCGTCAGTACATGAAAATTGTATTGGATATAGTTATTTTATTGAATTACCTTCCAATTGATATTTATGCCCTGCTTCTTTTCTTGCTGTAATTATGTAACTGATGTGCATGCTCCAGCTGATGCTATAGTTCCATGATCAATGATTGAATGAATAACATTAGATTTGACTTGTTTATTTTGTTTTGATAGGTATGATTGGAGTAACCAACTTTTGATGTCACTGGAAACCACAGCAATGCCCGTTGTCCAATTTTACTAGAATCTGTGGCTTGTTTGTTAAATCCTAAACTACCGTGGAATTGCAAAGTAGTCGGGTATCTTCAGCATAAAAGGGTATATTTTTTATTTCGGGGGATTATTATTGCAGTACCGGTTATGTTCTTTCTTTTTCTACACTAAGGTTGTTTATTTGTTGTTGCATTTCAGTCAAGTAAACCAAACTTGCTTTTCCCTGTCAAATGCAGATCTTACAAGCAACTTGTGGAGGTGCTCAGGTGATGTTTTCAGTCTCGTGGAGGTGCTCAGGTGTTTAGACTTGTTTCATAGACTTGTTGAGGTATTGTTTGAGTGATGTTTTCAGTCTTGTGGAGGTGCTCAGATGTTCATGCTTGTTTCATAGACTTGTTGAGCTGTTGTTTGAGTGATGTTTTCAGTCTCGGATGTAAATGTGATTGGTAAGGATATATAGAATTGGACACAATATGTGATTTGTATAACAGATTGTACATTACTTTCAGTACGCATTTAGTTCGTTTGTCAAGTTTTATTTGAGGCAATTTTTGAATTTACCCATAATTCAATTAGTGGCAGTTTCTCAATATGCCCATAAATGTATTTGGGGCAGTTCCTCAAAGTGCCCCAATAGGTATTTGGGGCATTTTGAGAAAGAATTAGGGGCAAATCTTAAAGTGCCTCTAATGGTTACATTTTGGGGCACTTTTTGAGGCACATTAAGAAATGCTCCAATAACCTTTACCGCCATGAGCGCTCGTAGCACTTGTACAAAGTGTCCCAAAAACAATTAGAGGCACAATATTGACATATGAAGTGCCCCAAAATGTCAACCGTGATGTAGTGCACCCCACATAGCCGAGTGGCCCATTATCTCTTCTTATCCAGGCCCAGGAACCGGCGTCGTCGCTCGTTGCTCCCACACGAACAGGTAGGGTGGTGGGTTTATCGGACATTAGCATGAGTTCAAGCATGTGTTAATCTCTTCTTATCCAGGCCCAGGAACCGGCATCTAGCTTATTTGGTTTGAGACATAATGGTCATTTTCTTCAATATTATTTCTCTGCAGCGCCTGCTACAAGCATGTGTTAATATGAATTATTTGGCTAATTTATTTTGACACGCGATTATCTGGCTAACTGGCATCCTATTTCGATATAAAATTACACTACATATGCATTGAAATCCGTGACTTATTATTTGTAGTGATTCAAAAGCATGAACTGTTTAAACACGAGAATCATTTCCAGTTATTAAGCAGTATAATACATTAATTTTATTTGCTAATATGGGTCTATATTTTTTGTACACTATACAATATGGTGCTGCAATCGGTTATATATATGCAAAAATCAAGGTCTTGGTGTTAAAAAAATTAGCATTTCAAAATTTGAATACCCACTCTTTAAATCCTGGGCCCGCCCCTGGTTACTGGGTACTGAGCGAGCATGAAAGTACATGGTACATGCATGAGTACCAATTTATCAATCCGTTATTCCCTTGGAAATTATAAACATCAAATGTAACAGTTAGCTCTCACAAATTTAACAGCGTTATAAGGAATATAAAAAAAATCCTTCTAAAGATTCCGGAGGCTTATCTCCTGTGGTTTAAGTAAAAAGTTAAGGGAAGACATGGATGGAAGTTGAGTATCTCTTTAGGGTTCCAATGTACACAAACTGTGAGGGGGTGAAATCGGTCATGAAAATGGAGTCGGTGTTGTTGGTGTAAATGGGGATTGAATTACTCCCTCCCAATGTCGACGAAGCGTTGGTGTCGACGATGAAGATTTGCCTCTTCCAGCGGCAGTGACACAACATGATATGCCATCTCGGAGAGTAGAAAAAGATTGTCGGATCCGCTGTCACCTTGGAAAATTCCACGAAAATTGGGTGCTCCTTTTCGGATGGCAGGAAGACCTCCGTAAAAAGGCATCGCGAGGTAATTGAGGTTGAGCCTTTCCTGTAAAAAAAAAAAAAACTAATGGTTACAATATTAAAATATATGATGCAAAACACACACATTGCCTGATCAACTCACGAGTTACAAAATTAGCTTCTCTAGGAGTAAGCTCAAACTCAGTATTCAGGAGATCCGCAGATAAATGATACTCACTCCGTTTTAAATTAGATAACTTTCATTTGTGTACATGTAAATGTATCTAGTAACATGTCTAGATACATCCACATGTGGAGAAATAGAAGTTATCTAATTTAGAACAGAGGGAGTAGCTGATTAGCAGTCATTAAAGATCGCATCCCATTTTCAGTTACATCTAAGATTTTTCCGTTGTAAGTGAGGTCGTAACTGAGTTATTTCCAGCTGCAACTTGCAAGTGGGTCTGCAACTGGAAAAAATTTAGTTGTAAATGGGGTTGTAACTGACACTTTCTCCAGTTGCAATTGGGGTGTAACTAAGAAGTTTCAATTACAAATGTAACTGCGACTAAGGTTTTTCTGTATTTTAGATTATGAAGTAAAATATAAAAAAATTGCAAAAAATTATGATAAAAAGATGAAAAAACTTGCTATGAAAATACACGCCAATACAAATTGAAAAAGAACCAACTCTAAATGCCATATGCATCCAGAAAAAAAAAACCCACACAAAGCAATGAAAAACATACGATGGATAAAAAACATGTAGGCCTCATGGGCAACACGGGCCCAACAATAATAAGCAGCACATATAGATGCAGCCCATTTCGTCCTGCACAGGCAACACTTGACCAGACAAAGAAAAAACAGCAGAAAAAAGCCTAAACATTAAAACATGCACCCATTTCCGTACACCACATCAGTTGTGAAAATGTCTGAGAATTAAGCTAAATCAGCTGAGAATTAGCAAATCCGTCATAAACATGCCTCAAAACTTCGCTAGGTAAACGAACTACCTTTTCTTTTCCTGGCCTTTAGCGATTCTTGTTGAATTGCCAGATTTCATCGAAAAATACGTTTTCAGCCTGATCAAGAGGCAGGTTCAAAACAGAAACACGTAGTAAAAGGATTGGATCAGTAAAAAAGAAAAACTTAAACCCTTGCGCCCACTCCGTCACCATGGCCTTCTCTGCTGGATCTTCCCCTTCCCTCACCTCCCTCGCTTCCTCCACCGCCGCCATCGCCGCCGCGACCCCGTCCTGTTCCCGCTACCCCACCTCCAACCCCTTTCCCGATCCAAAACCTCTGCACCTTTCCGTCAGGCTATTCTCCTCCCCGCTCCCCAAACTTCCACTGCTCTCCTGCTCTGGGCCGCACGTCCCCCGCGCCGCCACCGCCGACGGATCGGGTGCCGGGAACCACGGGAACGACTCAGGCGGAAAAGATGGAGGCGGCAACGATGACGACGGCGGCGGCGGCGAAGATTACGAGGAGGCCGAGTTCGGGCCGCTGCTCGGTTTCAACGAGGTGCTGCGCCTCGCCGCGGCCCGAGGCGTCGCCCTCCCGGCCGACATGATGGAGGCGGCCAAGGACGCCGGCATCCGGGAAGTCCTATTGCTCCGGTACTTCGATTTGCAGGTATAAAAAATTGCACAGATTTTTGCTGAAGGCGTAAAGGCCGGCGGTTTCCTCACCCCTTTCAATCTGCGCAGGCCGCACTGTGGCCTCTCAGCGCGATGATCCGGGCCTTCTCAGTGCTCCGCAACAGAATGCTCGCCGATCCTTCATTCCTCTTCAAAGTTGGCACCGAGGTCTGTTCGATTGATCGTTGACTGTTTTTGTTGTCAGAATTAAGAGCTGACATTTTAGTCCTATGTTATTTCTAAGTTGGGGTTTGGATTGAATGCAGGTCGTGATCGACTCGTGCTGTGCAACGCTTGCGGAGGTGCAGAAGAGGGGGAGGATTTCTGGGCAGAGTTTGAGCTGTATGCTGCTGATATTTTGATCGGGGTGGTTGTTGATATCGCCCTCGTTGGGATGTTGGCTCCATATGTGAGATTCGGGAAGGCGTCCTCTTCTACAGGCTCTTTGGGAGATTCAGCCGGATAGCTGGAGCATTACCAAGCAGGTTATATTATATAACATTTCACCATAAGTTGCTTCTAGAGATTAATACTTCCTCCGTTCACAAAAGGATGTACATCCACTTTTGGGCAAAGTTGAGACATCCTTTTGTGAACGGAGGGAGTAGATAATACTAAAATTAAAGTCTAAGGTTTCTAGTTTGTAGTTTCACTTGTCACGACCATCAGTTTCATTCAAAGAAATCAATAGGAATGGACTAGGGGCATGTTGCTATTCAGTATCTGTAATTATTCTGCATACGAATCGTCTTCAAATGTGACACTCCGCTTTCATGTCTGTCTACATGCAGTGTATTTGAAGCCGAAAGGCCAGGCTGCAGATTTACAGTTCAGCAAAGAATTGGAACATACTTTTATAAGGTAACAAATCTTACATCAAGAGTATCCATTCTGTTTTTCAAGCATGATTATCTGATATTTTATTTCGAATTGCTGGAACATCATTATGTTGTTTGTATCGGTTGTTTCCATTCCAGGGTGTTCTGTATGGCTCAGTTGGATTTGTCTGTGGTATTATTGGCCAGGGAATTTGTAATATGATAATGACTGCCAAGAGGTAATGCTTATGTCTATGTGCTTATTACACATGTGATGTATTGTTAAATCCTCCAAATATACTGTCAAACAATACATAATCACTTTTTCGCAGTTTTATTTTTTGTCATCTCCTATAGTGCCCTTTTCTGTAGATGTTATGTTTCTAGGCTTTCTTTGTGTTTGCTTGCGTCCTAGTATTATTAATTAATTTTATATTAAATTATGTTTCTCAGATCTTAATTTCTTGATGTTGCTTGCTTTTATTCATTTTCCAGGAGTGTTAAGAAATCAGATGAAGATATTCCTGTTCCACCACTTATTAAAAGTGCTGCTCTCTGGGGTATGTGTATTATGTGTTTCCATTATTTCCGTTACTTGGTATTGGATTCTTAGATACAAGCTCAGTAAGTAACTCCAAATATCGGTTTGATATATCTACTACCTCCGTTTCAATGAATAAGGCGCACACGCATTCCAAGACGAACTTTGACCGATAGATTTGAGCAAAAATATCTTGATTATAGTCTACATAATTGATATCGTTAGATTCGTATTGAAAAACACTTTCTAATGATGTTAATTTTATACCAATAATCTTTATGTATTGAGAGTAATTCTTGGTCAAAGAAAAAACACGTAAAACGAGGACGCCTTATTCATTGGAATGGAGGGAGTACTAAAGAAATGTAGCCAGCAGCAGCTGAGTCAAACATACAAATGGAAATATGTTTTTGTTACCCTGGTTTGAGTTCGCTTAGCTTTGACCAACAATTAGCTATTTCAAATTAGATAATCTCTGATAATGAAATTAGTAATTAATGTCCTTGGTTGGTAGTGTTATTCTATTATTGTGCAGTGACCTTCCTATTTGTTCCGCAAAGTATTATTTGCAGATAACATTCGTATGTTCCATTCAACTGACAAGCAATGTTGACATGTAGGTGTATTCCTTGCTGTATCATCTAATACGCGCTATCAAATCATCAATGGTCTAGAGCGAGTAGTTGAAGCATCACCAGTTGCAAGGGGTGTCCCTCCTATTGCCATGGCTTTCACTGTCGGTGTTCGTTTTGCCAACAACATCTACGGTGGCATGCAATTTATCGACTGGGCCCGATGGAGTGGTGTTCAGTAATGGTGAGTGATCATGTTTTAGTTGCTCATCTTGTCATATTCTCGCCAACAGTATGTCATGACATTGTCAGTGATAAGTTACTTGCTACGGAACTATGTCTGAAACTCCAATTGAAAGCTTAAAGCCAAAATAATGGAGCCGTCGAAACATGTTCATTGCAGTCCAGTCAATTATATAGGACAATCAATTTTATACACCTATTCAGCTGCTCACTTTAATACTTTCAGATTATTTCCTACCATTTTGGCATTTTTTGCATAGTTTCAAACACTGACTAATAAATCTACTATCAATTTAATAATTCTAACATAACCTTTTTAAAATAAATTTGCAGCCTTTTATAGGGGGAACCCAAGCGAGAGGTCTTGATGAAGCTTCGTTTTTATTTTCACCTTTGCTGATAGGCAGTAGCAGACTAGCAGCTACAGCCCTTTGGAAGTTGTGAAAACTTGACCGCGTGGATTTAGGTTGACATACATGAGCTAATTTCATTTCAGTTACTCCAGTGGTCCAGTATGTCTTTATTGAGTCAAACACTGAGTTAATTTGTGGACCTCATCATTTAGTTTATCCCATGAATAATGTGACTTGACTATCCCATGAGTATTTCAGTTTGTGTGTTCATGTGGGTTGTTGAGTTTAGCCGAATCAGTCTGCTAAAATAACGTTCAAACATTAGGCACGCGAATCATCATGACTAACCTCAATTGCAGAGAATTTTAGTGTCAACCCAATCAGTCCAAATTGTTGGCTAATAAACCCGATTGGCGACTGGGTAGTGACAAGGGAAGTCCATCTGCTGAAAATGACATGATACTTGTAATCTCATGAAAATGACAGGGCTAAGTGAAACCTGTAGGCCTGCCACATACACTCGACATGTCGGCCCGGAACGTCAGAAAACGGTTTAAACTGAGCAAATCGAAGAACTAGTGCAATCTTTAAAGATTTGTCTCAATGCGCGTTGGTTTCCAGCATTTTCGTCAAAGATGGTGGTTTATTGACACAAATGTCCCAAATGTGGTGGTTTTTGCATCATTTACTCTATAAAAAGATGGTTTTTTTAAACTTTTTCTTGAAAAAGTATCTAATTTGTTTACGTAAAATAGGGCTCTTCAATGGGATGCTTCTACTATTGTTCTCTGTTCTGCCAACATGTCCGTCGAACTCATCAGTGCCAAGCAATCAAGCCTGGAACCGGCCCCTCCTTTGTTTTGCATCCAGGCTCCCCCAGTTGGCAAGAGAGGAAAGGGAAAAAGTAATGGAGATGGGGATTCGTCGGAGCAATTGCTACTAGAGGATGCCGGATGGTTGATGCCGGGAGATTTGCGAGTGTGTGAACGGTGGTCAGGCTGACAATTCAGCCGGCTTACCGGTGGTGGAGACTCTCTGGTATTTTCTTCCTTGGAGACGGACTTCCAAATGCAGGACAAAGACAAGTTCGACCCGAAAGGTGCATGTCAACAACTAGTCAACAATGGTGCCCCTTCTTGCACGGCCCACGAGTCGTTCCAAAGGAGTCATCTTCAAATATTTAATCGTCCTACTACTAGTCTACTAGTCAGTCTGGATCAACATGCTTCCCGCTAGATGTTATTCTATATAGCATTAACAAGTTGAAGCTGCCGGGCGTACCCTCCCAAACACATAAAAGAGAAACATACTGTACATACACGAGATGAGCACGGCCATGGTATCGCTCATCCTTGCAGTCCTCGTGTTGCCGTTGGCAACAGCTGCCGCGGTGACCAAAGCTAGAAGAAATTGCTCCGACACCTGTGGTCATGACCAGATACCTTATCCGTTCGGGCTAGGTCCTTCTTGCTCCATGCCTGGTTTCAGTCTCACCTGTGCCGTCGGCAGGGACAACAAGTCAACAACAGTCATCTTTTTCTGGGCAACTCATCCATGCAGGTAAGTTTACCTACCGCATCAGTCCCATTACTGGTGGTCAGTATCTCATACTCCGTGAAGATGATTCCCGGCGTCCGCGACTACTCCGTCCACTGGGAAACTCCAGCCACGCCCTTTGCCATACCTGGCTGGTCAAACATGTCGTTGTTCGTTGTTGGCTGCGGCGTCAAGGCCTCGATGTTCATTGGCAACTCGGCCGTTGAGGTCGGGAACTGCTCCGTCTTCTGTGCAGATGCTCAATTCATGGAGAAGCTGCCCTTTGGCACGTGCAATGGCTTCGGATGCTGCCTCATCGACATACATGTGGACCTAAGGGCCTTCACCCTCAACATCTCGCGCATCATTGATTCTGCACACTCGAACAAGGTGTACGCGTTCATCGACGGAGGTAAAGACACGTTATTCAGACCGATTGACTGTTAGACATAATTAGTTGTACATATCCTAATTACGTCCTTGTACTTTGTAACTATGTAAATCTCTCCATTGTCTATATATAATACAACACCAGCCACGTACGTTGTACGTTGAGCAATCCATACCGAATACCTCTCTAGGGTTAGGTTTTACATGGTATCAGAGCGAACGACGGCCGCCAATCCAATCTAAGCCGCCGCCGCCGCCGCTCATGTCTTCCGCTGCACCCTCCGACGGCACCCTTAGCGCTCTCCAGCCCAGCACCGTCGGAGCGCTCACCTCCTCCTCCATGTCTCAGTCCACGGAGGGGACCCTCGACGGCGCCGCGACATCGCCGGCTCTTGGCTTGTCCGCGACATCGCCGGCTCTTGGCTTGTCCGCGTCGCCATCCCTCGGCGCCGCGTCGCCACTGCCTCCTGGTACGTTGGCCACTCTTCCTGCTGGGAGCATGTACTCCGCAGGAAACGACGGCGCCTCTTCTTCGTCGTCCCGAGCTGTCGCCGAGCCGTTCCACTTCGGCAATCTCATGACCATCAAGCTCGGCAGCGACAACTACCTGCTGTGGCGCGCCGCAATCCTCCCGCTCCTGCGTTCTCGTTTTCTGACGGGGTATGTGGACGGGAGCTATCCATGTCCACCCGAGCGCGTCCTCGTCCAGTTTGATGGGCGCCCTGCTGCCATCCCCAACCCGGAGTATCGGGCATGGGTAGCGCAGGACCAGGCAATCTTGTCTGGGATCAACTCCTCGCTGACCCCTTCTGTTGGCGGGCTGGTGACGTACGCCGTCACCGCTGAGGAAGCCTGGGCCACTCTCCGTGACAGCTTCGACACCCACTCCTATGCGCAATCTGTGCATGTCCGTGGGCAGCTGCAGAAGATGGAGAAGCTGAACATGACGGCCTCGGCATACTTCAACAAGATCAAGGCCCTGTCCGATTCCCTCACTGCGATCGGGCAGCCGCTTCGGCAGGAGGACTTCATCGCCTATGTCCTCAATGGACTCGACGAGGACTATGACAACCTTGCTGAGAACATCAACGGCCGCGAGACACCGATCTCGACGCGCGATCTCTACCAGCGCTTGATGGCCACTGAACAGCGTCTTGAGAATCGCCGCTCCACGGCGATGCACTCCGGCGCGTCGGCGAACGCCGCCTACCGTGGCGGTGGTCGCGGTGCTCCTCCTCGCCCGAACCCGGGTCCTGCCGGCGGCTACTCCAAGCCGTCCTACCCAAACACGGGTGCTGTCCGTGGTACACCACCACCTTCTGCCCTACCGCACTCCAACAACACTGCGGGCCCCAATGGAGGGGGTGGCGGTGGCGGTGGTCGTCGCTGGAACACTTCTGACGGCAACCGGCCCGTGTGCCAGTTGTGCAACGGCCTCGGGCATGTCTCGGCGAGGTGCTGGAAGCGCTTTGACAGGGACTTCCTTGGTGTGGGCAACGATGCTGCGAACATGGAGCGCCAAGTTGCACTGGTGATGCACGGCAACAACAACAACCATGCTGCCGGTGCCACCTCGTCCTACCCGGTTGATCCAACCTGGTTTGTGGACACCGGTGCCACTGACCATCTCATCGGCGAGCTGGACAAGCTCGGCGTCAAGGAACCGTACCGTGGGAAGGACCATGTGCACACCGCAAATGGTGCAGGTATGCGCATATCTCATATTGGTCAATCTACTCTTTCCACGGACACTGGCACACCTCTTCGTCTTAACAATATTCTAGTTGTTCCACAAGTCACTAAGAACTTATATCTGCTCACAAACTTGCTCTTGATAACAACGTTTTTGTTGAAATTCATCCTTTTGATCTTTTTGTGAAGGATCGTGATACGAAGGAAATCATTCTTAGTGGTCGGAGTCACGGTGCCCTCTATCCAGTTGGTGGCCGGAGATCTCCTGCCCGGCAAGTCTTCAGCAGCATTCGTGTGTCGTCCACCCATTGGCACTGTCGTCTAGGACATCCAGCGTCCCCAGTTGTGGAGCATGTTATCCATAGCCATGCTCTACCCATTGAGTCTAGCAATAAAAACTCGTTTGTGTGTGATGCCTGTCAGCAAGGCAAAAGTCATCAGTTGTCTTTTTCATCTTCTACTCGTGTAATCAAAGCTCCTTTAGAGCTCATTTTTACAGATGTGTGGGGCCCTGCCCAAACCTCTATTAGTGGTCATTCTTTTTATGTGAGTTTTATTGATGCTTTTAGTAAATTCACATGGCTATATTTGATCAAGCGCAAGTCTGATGTGTTCAACGTTTTCCTGCAATTTCAAAAACATGTGGAACGCTTGCTTGGTCATAAGATTCTCCACGTTCAATCTGATTGGGGGGGTGAATACCGCAACCTCAATACGTTTTTCACTAATCTTGGTATTGATCATCGTGTTGCGTGTCCCCATACTCATCAACAAAATGGGGCTGCTGAGCGTAAACACCGACACATTGTAGAAACTGGACTCACCCTACTTGCACATGCCTCCTTGCCCTTCCACTTTTGGAGTGATGCGTTTTCCACTGCGTGTTTTCTCATCAACAGGCTTCCTACTCGTGTTCTTAAGATGAAAACTCCCTTGGAAGTTCTATTTCATGAAACACCAAACTACACTTTTCTTAAAGTCTTTGGCTGTGCATGTTGGCCTCACCTTCGGCCCTATAATAATCGTAAGCTTGAGTTTCGTTCTAAAAAATGTGTGTTCCTAGGCTATAGTTCTCTCCACAAGGGTTATAAGTGTTTGCATGTTCCCTCTAATCGAGTATATATTTCTCGCGATGTTATCTTCGACGAGAATGTTTTTCCCTATGCAAACTTGTCCTCCACCACTACTCCTGTTGATCACGCATCTACACCAGTTTCTATTGACCAATTTGCAGATATTGCGTATTCTCCTGTTTTGCTTCCTAACCATGGTGCAGGTACTGGTCGTGGTGCTCGTCTCGAGGTGCTGGACGTCGATCAGCCTCCGGAAGGCACTGCTCCTACTCCTGACGTGCCTCTTCACGTCGATCATGCGGCGCAGTCCCATGCATGGGCTGGCCCTCCACCGCTGGCCTTGTCCAGCCCAGCTCCGCTGGATCACGGGGCCCCGTCACCATCGTCTTCGGGCCGGCCCACCTCGTCTGCCTCGCCGTCGCCCGTTTCGACGCCATCCGCGTCACCCGGTCCACCCTCACCTGGGCCGGCCCAGGCGTCTCCATCGCCCGCTCCACCTTCTGCTGGGCCTGCGCCCGCGGCTTCTCTGCCGCCTGTGCAGCAGGGGCCCGTCACTCGGAGTCGTACGGGGCACTCTCGGCCCAAAATCTGGACCGATGGCACGGTGGCCTGGCTTGCTGCCTGCACCTCCCATGGCATTGCTGATCCTGCTATCGAGCCTACGAGTCATCATGATGCTCTGCGTCAACCCCACTGGCGTGATGCGATGGAGACTGAGTTCCAGGCTCTTCAGCGTAACGAGACCTGGCATCTGGTTCCTCCTCGTCCTGGTCTTAATCTCATCGACTGCAAGTGGGTTTTCAAGGTCAAGCGTCGTTCTGATGGTTCCATTGAGCGCTACAAGGCGCGACTTGTGGCCAAGGGGTTCAAGCAGCGTTATGGTCTTGACTATGAGGATACCTTCAGTCCTGTTGTCAAGCCCACCACTATTCGGCTCTTGCTCTCTCTTGCAGTCACTCATGGTTGGCATCTTCGTCAACTTGATGTTCAGAATGCTTTCCTCCATGGTGTTCTTGAGGAGGAGGTTTATATGCGTCAGCCACCGGGGTTTGTTGATTCTACTCAGCCGCACAGTGTCTGCCGTCTGGTCAAAGCTCTCTATGGGCTTAAGCAGGCGCCCCGTGCCTGGCATGCTCGTCTAGGGAGTGCTCTTCGGGATCATGGTTTTGTTCCTTCCACTGCTGATACGTCCTGTTCATGCTTCGTCGTCCGGATCTCACCATGTATCTCCTGGTGTACGTCGACGATATCATTGTGGTGAGCTCTTCACATTCATCTATTGATCGTCTTGTCCATGGCTTGCAGTCTGAGTTTGCGGTCAAGGATTTGGGCCCCCTGCGCTTCTTTCTTGGGATCGAGGTCTCTGATGTCTCTCAGGGTCTGGCTCTTACACAGAAGAAGTACGCTCTTGATCTTCTTCGCCGTGCCGGGTTGCTTCAGTGCACATCGGCATCTACTCCGATGTCGGCGACTGACAGTCTGTCTGCTGCTGTTGGGGATCTTCTGCCAGCTGACGAGGCCACTAAATATCGCAGTGTTGTGGGTGGTTTGCAGTACTTGCTCCTTACGAGACCTGATCTCTCCTTTGCAGTCAACAAGGTATGTCAGTATATGCAGACTCCTCGGCGTCCCCATTGGTCGGCTGTCAAGCGCATTCTTCGCTATCTCAGCTCGACCATCTCTCATGGCGTTCACCTTCGGCGAGCCACTTCGAGTCTGTTGTCTGCCTTTTCTGATGCGGACTGGGCTGGGGATCCTGATGACAGGCGATCCACGGGGGGGCATGCCATCTTCTATGGTCCTAACTTGATCGCCTGGAGTGCTCGGAAACAAGCCACAGTGTCACGTTCCAGTACAGAGTCTGAGTACAAGGCTCTTGCTAATGCTACTGCTGAGCTAATCTGGGTACAGTCTTTGCTTCAGGAGCTAGGAGTATCACAGGATCGATCACCTGTTCTATGGTGTGATAACATTGGTGCAACATATCTATCATCTAACCCTGTCTTCCATGCTCGGACGAAGCATATCGAGATTGACTATCACTTTGTGCGAGAGCGAGTTGCACAAAAGCTTCTACAGATCAAGTTCGTCTCTTCGAAGGATCAACTTGCAGACATCTTCACCAAGCCGTTGTCGTTGCCACTCTTTATGGCCTGCCGGCGCAATCTCAGCCTTCTTGATACGGCTAAGATTGAGGGAGGGTGTTAGACATAATTAGTTGTACATATCCTAATTACGTCCTTGTACTTTGTAACTATGTAAACCTCTCCATTGTCTATATATAATACAACACCAGCCACGTACGTTGTACGTTGAGCAATCCATACCGAATACCTCTCTAGGGTTAGGTTTTACATTGACATCCTAAGATCTGTGATACCAGATGAACTCGAGTTCGCCAACACTGTACTGGAATGGGCTATTCCATACCAGGCGAACTGTAGGCGCGCCATGGAGTACAGGGCAAGCTATGCATGCGTTGCTAATTACAGCCAGTGTCAGGACTCGCAGATGGGTGGCGAAAAAAATCCTATGCGACCTAATGGTGGAACGACCCAGCGGTGGACCTTGCTTACCATCCTACACGTGGCTTCAAATCCCCATGCGCATTTGCTTTTTTGCCTGTGAATCAAATCGTATGGTGCTGAAGATGGTCCACCGATGGGTCGTTTGTGGCTTGGTCGCATAGGATTTTCTTCCGATGGGTGGATACTTTTGCTATTGCTCGTTTGGCGACGGCAACCCCTATGTCGACGGCGGGTGTCCGGGATACAATCCAGGTCCCAAACCGGCAGGTCAGCTCAAAAATAAATTAGGTCCGATTCAATTAAGCTACTCCCTCCGTTCTACAATAGATGAATTTAATTTGTGTAGATACGGATGTATCTAGACTTGTTACACATCTAGATACATTCGTATAAATACATTCCTGTGTAAACAAATGAAAGTCATCTAATTTAAAACAGAGTGAGTACATAACTGCGGGCTTTTCCTTTAAAAAAACAGCGGCAAACATTTTGCCCCGGTAGATTAATTAAGAAAGAGTTTACAAGAAAGTAAATAGTTGCATCTGGTTATTACTCTCCCAGCATAATATCGATCAAGCGTTTTGCATCCGCAATCACCCACAAGCGGGCTTCCCTTAAGATATTTCAAACACTACCATCGATGGCGCATGCTTAGTATTTCGCTCATTCCAATTTCCAAGATGTTAGCATAGTGAGGGGATGTCAATGCCTTATGGTTTGGAGTCGAGTCGTTCGACATATTGTCCTACAACTTTGGGAGACCAACCCAATCTTTGATAACACCCCACAGGCGCATGTTGTAGTGACAACTGAAAAGTAGGCGAGCGATTTGATTCCGAGGCCCGCTTACAAAGAGGACAAGGCTTCTTTTAGAACACACTGAGTATTCCGCTCATTCCAATTTCCAAAGATGTTAGCATAGTGAGGGATGTCAAGGCCTTATGGTTCGGGGTCGAGTCGTTCGACATATTGTCCAGCCAACTTTGAGAGTGAGAGTTAACCATTATTGAAAGTCGAGATTGTGGAGACCAACCCAATCTTTGATAACACCCCAAAGGCGCATGTTGTAGTGGCAACTGAAAAATAGGTGAGCGATCGATTCCGAAGCCGAATACAAAGAGGACACAATCCACAATTGGTCCAACCTCTCTTTGCTAAGAGAGCCACCGTCCAAAGCATATTTCTGAGAGCAAGCCATGCGAAGAATCTGACTAATCTTTCACACCACACGCTTCATGTTGGTGGCGGTAGCTCCCAAAATTTGGGCCGTGGAAGCGGAAGTCACCGAGTATTGTCCGTCCGCCGAGAGGTTCCAAGTGACTTCATCCTCCACCCCATTCACAAGGTTGATGTCGCTAAGGTGCATCCAAAGGTGCACGAATTGGGTGGCGTGTTCAAAAGAGAAGTTCTCATCCATGATGATCTTTTCAATCCACGCGTTGTTTTCCATGGCCTTCTTAAGGCACCATTTTTTGGGATCTTGATGCCGCAAAAATGAGAGGGCAATGTCCTTCGGTTTCTTTCAATCTAGCCAAGGGACCTCCAAAAGGACGTCAAAGAGCCATCACCCACGGTGATGGAAGTGGCGGCATAGAACAAGTTCATGTCCTCCATGTTGCAAGGGTTCGCCAAACAACCCAAATTTTGTTTTTGTCATTCCACTTGAGACATGGCCTCCTTAATCTTAGCATCCTTGCAAACTTGTCAATATTTAGGACCCCAAGGCTCCCAAACTTAGGCGTACACACCGTCTTCCCAATTCACCTTGCATTTGCTTTGGTTGTGTTCATTTTGTTTACGGTTGGGTTAGCACTAATTCTGCTAATCTCTACGGTTGGAGTATTAAAACTGAACTCATGGTGTGTCACATTTTCGCCTAACTAAATAAATGTCACTCATCCATCTCATCTCAACAAGCAAATGACACGCCAAAAAACATGCGTGCTTATCCTATTATTTATTGCTCTCTCCCCCCATATTGCTCCTCAAGTACAACTCCACACTACTTTAACACAAACACTCGTTTTCATCTCAACAACTAATAGCAAAAACAAGACATCATTATGACCCTCCCGCTCGACGTGTCTTTTCAAAATATACAACAACATTGCTCCGATCCTCATCACGCAAGTGGAGGGGGAGGAGGTGATATGTTGACACAACAAAAAGACGTGAGGCGTGGTAAACCTAGCGCTGCCCCAGCCCTCCCCTCCTCCGTCCTTCCCCGCCGCCGGGCAAAGCCCGTGCAGTGTTGGCGGCGGCTGGGTGAGGCGACGTTCTCGCAAGGGCACGTCGACACAACTTTGGGAGGTGTGGGGGTGCGCCCGGAGGCGACGCGGCTATCTCTGCCTGGTGGTTGGCCGACGGGGTGGTCCTGGTTGGGTCGGCGGGACCTCTCAAGCATGATCTAGGCCTAGATGTGGGTCTGTCTCGGCTGATAGGGTCCTGATTTGGGCATGACAAGACCAGCTGCTGCGTCCGGTAGGCAACCGTCTACGGTGGTGGAGGGCGGTGGGTCCGCCCCCTCTTGGCTGCGGTGAGTCGGAGGCTTAAGTTGGGCAAGTGGCCCTTATGGGGCTATCAATGACTGTGGGGGTATACCACTGTTGTCCAACTTCTACCTGGACCTGAGCTAGGCAGGATTGGATCTATCGCCGTACTCCCTCGTCTGTTCTGGCGGTCTTACATCAGTCTTTATTTCACAACATGGGCTTGAGTTCGTGAGTGTCGGGACATAGGGCTCTGGAAGGAGAGGCTGCACAGGGCTGCCATCGGCGGGCAACATCGCAGTGGTGGTGTGGGTGCTAAGGGGATTGGCAGCGGGAGGTCCTGGTGTCGGTGCTTCCGCAACGGCTCCATGGTCATGATCTAGAAGTCTTGTGTTGTCTTTTCAGATGGCATGCACGCAAGGATCCGAGCGTAAGTTCTACGCTTTGGCGCAACTATGATACTTGCGACATAGCTGTGGATATTATCTGTGACTGGGTTCTGGGTGAAAGCCCTAGATTGCTTTGAGGGCTCGGTGACCTACATAAGCAGAGGAACTCCGCCACTTGTCGGCTGTCCACCTCCAGGAAGTTTAGCTCGGAGTTTGACATGCCATGCCTCCACGCAGCGGCAGCGTACGTGCGCCCTCTTCCCCACCTTCTCGGAAATGTTGATCCAGACCCGCCGGTCATCACAAGTGATTTCGGTGTCCTAGCGGCCGGAGGACCGCAGCCGCACCTCGCGGAATCCGGTGCCATTGTGGACGCGACGGCATCCCGTGGCGACGGTCGACCTTGGTGCAACCGTGTGGGGCCGCACGGCGGATTTGATGGAGGGGAATCGGCTGTGGCGAGGTGGATCCGATGGTGGGTTCGGCCAGAATCGATGGCGGCACGGTGCAGATGGCGGGAGTGGGGGGATATTTCAGCAAAGCAGTGGGCTGCTGCGGCGGTGTTTTAGTTTGCGGCAGCCGTTTTGGTGATGTATATTTATAGCGCCTCAACTTGGGGGCATGGTTTAATAGTTTACACCACCATATCGCTATACATCATCTTTTGGAGCATTTTTTGTTGCCTCGGGTGACATAAGAAACGTTTTTTTTGCTCATAATCCTATTTTAAGTCATCTATATATTGGAGTTGCTCTAACCGACCTATGCTACACATTTTCTGTCTTTCTTAATCAATGAAAAGACACAACTTTTGCCCGTTTCAAAATAAAATAAATATGCTATACCAACTATTTGTATTTTAATGTTTATGTGGCATGACGACTAAAATATCCTTCAACAGTTTATGGCTCCGTCCAGCCGAGAACGGATTGTCCTACGTTGTGCGGGAACGTCAGCGTCCCGTTCCCCTTTGGAACAGAGCTAGGCTGCTACGCAAGTGCCCCGCTCATCCTCACATGTATGCCAGCCTCGCCGGGGACCGTGCTTCCGGTCCTTAAATTGACCGACCGACTGATCGTCAGTGACATATCTATTGAAGACGGTGTCTTGCACGTTCAAGATAAATCAGGGGCAGATGATCGCTTCCCTGGTTCGAACTCTGAGCACGCGTTCTACGCCATATCAGGGAAATGGGGCGGCGAGGTGAAATGGGTTGTAAATACAACGACATGCGAGCAAGCAAAACTAAGCAAGAGTGAGTACCGATGTTTGAGCTCCTACAGCGACTGCGTCGATGTCACTAATATCGGCTCTATCGGCTACCGCTGCAAGTGCTCTTGGGGTTTTGAAGGAAATCCTTACATTAAAGATGGATGCACAGGTATAATCTCTCATACTATACTACTTATATTCTATTGTATTCGATGGGGGTGCATGCACATATTCCGAAGTTGTATCCGAAGTTTCAGTTACAAAAGACCAGCAATTACTATGTAACTATACTCGGTCCAACTAAATCCTCAACATCTAAAACCTGAGTAGTTTAGACCATAAGCTGGAATACTAGCAAGTTCCGTGTGGATCGCCTCTCATGTTGTTATGCGGTTTACAGATACCAACGAGTGCCTACAGCCAGATAAATACATTTGCAATGGTATTTGCCACAATAAGTTCGGGAGCTACACGTGCACCAGTACTGTAATTTTAGGTAAGCGATTCATTCCACTTGCAATCCTGTCAACAGTGTGATTAATTTCTTGAAATAAACAGCTGTTTTATTGCTTCCATACAACTTCAGAGGATAAAGTCGACTTAAGCTGTAAAAAATGCAGGTGTCACAATTGGACTAAGCAGTGGTGGAGGCATTCTGTTTCTTGCGGCGATTGTTGCTATTCTTCATCGAAGATGGAACAGAGTCATTCAGAAGGGCTTAGAAAAAGGTATTTCCGGAAGAACAAAGGCATTCTGCTAGAACAGTTGATCTCGTCCGACAAAAGTGCCAGCGACGGCACAAAGATATTCTCCCTGGAGGAGCTGCAGAAGGCGACCAACAACTTCGATCAATCCCGTGTGGTTGGACGCGGCGGCCATGGCACCGTCTACAAGGGCATCTTGACCGACCAGCGCGTGGTGGCAATCAAGAAATCGACGCTCGCGGCGATCAGCGAGATCGACGATTTCATCAACGAGGTGTCCATCCTGTCGCAGATCAACCACCGGAACGTGGTGAAGCTCCACGGATGCTGCCTCGAATCCGAGGTCCCTCTGCTCGTCTACGAGTTCGTCTCCAACGGCACGCTCTACGACCTCCTGCACCGCGAGCAGGACGGCAGCTTGCTGCCACTGTCATGGGAGGAGCGCCTGAGGATCGCCACCGAGATCGCTGGCGCGCTCACGTACCTGCACTCCGCGGCGTCAGTGTCGATCCTCCACAGAGACGTCAAGTGCATGAACGTACTCCTGAACGACAGCCACACCGTGAAGGTCTCGGATTTCGGCGCGTCGAGGCTGATCCCGATCGACCAGACGCACCTGGTCACCGCCGTTCAGGGCACGTTCGGGTACCTGGATCCGGAGTACTACCACACGGGCCAGCTCAACGAGAAGAGCGATGTCTACAGCTTCGGAGTGATACTTGTTGAGCTGCTGACGAGGAGGAAACCGATCATCCAGAACGAGCACGGCGAGAAGCAGAACCTGTCGAACTACTTCTTGCGGGCTATGAGGGTGAGGCCACTCGAGGAGACAGTGGACGCGCAGATCCTGGAGGAAGGAACAGAGGAAGTGGTTCTGTGCATGGCTCGGTTGGCGGAGGAGTGCCTCAGTCTAACGCGAGTGGAGAGGCCTACCATGAAAGACGTGGAGATGAGGCTGCAGCTCCTCACGGGGCGCCGCGTTGCTCCTAGGGCGAGGCGGGACGAAGCGGCGTGGCCTCGCTGTGAAGCCCGGGAAGACGATGAGCATGGTGGTGTTGTTTCGGTGGTTGGCCAGCAGGGCTCACGCCAGTTCAGCCAAGAGCAGGAGTTCGTGTCATCGCTGCGTGTACCACGCTAGATCGTAGGCATGAGGCACAGAGGCAGGCTGCCGATGTATCTTAAAACTCCTTCGCCCTTGCCAACAATTTATTTTTCGGGTGTGCATTTCAAATTTCAGTTGAACTATTTAAGAGTAAAGTCGTATTTCGGTTAATTATTTATGTGCGAATTGTAATTAACTTACGATATGGAGGTTCTCGGAGGAGCTTCAGTCCGCGTCTTAACTACACGCCACTGCCAAAGCCTGTTAGTTTGCTGTATCACAAGAATAACTTGTTACTTTGTTATACCCGCAGATGTTATGGGATTGCAAATCTCATCTAAATGAAAATTAAGTTAGAGCTTAGTCAAGTCTTTAACCGTTGGATTCACGTCGTGATTCACTTTTTGTCCGTGCTATGTACATGAACTGCAACTGATTTTTCTATTAGCACATGGATTGGAACAGAGAAAAAGTAAATGATAATTAAGTTGGAGCACGGTTTAAGTCCACGGCCGTTAGATTTGTGTTGTAATACATTCTGACTAGGAGTTGCACATGGCTTGTAACTAAATTTTATTTAATTGAACATGTGTTGCAACTGACATTTCACAATTTTAGGGGTGCCGTTTGAATTGAGAGCCCTAGTTGCATCCTACTTCCCCTGTTTTTTTTCGAGGAAACTTCCCCTGTTTTTAAATATAAGTCTTTTTAGCTTTTTTTTTCTAATTCGTACGTATCTATACGCATTTTAATGTGTAGGTTCACTAATTTTGTTCTGTATTTTGTTTGTGTTTGTGTTTGAGATTTCTATTTTTTAGCTAGATTGTCCAACACTCCTAATTGATAGAATTATCTAACTATTCATTTGTCTATCAATTACAGTATCTTAATACATTTGTTTCATTGGGTGGTTGCATACTATAGTGTTTTATTTGAACTCTCCCTGGTTCCCTAAAAGTTATCTCCTTGAATGTAGTTAGTCAAACATTCAATTTTTTTATTCCATATATCTTAAAAATATTTAAATTATATATTTGGAACTAATACCCATGATTTCCAATCTTACTACATTATTTGCTGGATTTTCCTCATATATTGCAGAGACCGAGTTGCTCTCATGTTGTATTATTGTGAGATTTGCAATATAAACTAGATCTTTTGTTTTACAAATTGTATCAATGTTCAGAAATTCAATTTGATGTTTAGCAGATGAGAAGGACTACCATTTGATGTTTCATTGATTTCACAGTTTATGGCTCCTGGTTGATCATCAAGACCTATTGATCATGTAGTCTTGTGACTTTGATATCACCGTAAATTGGTAGTTAGCTTGTGTTGTAAGTTCATACTATTTCAACTTAATAGAGTTTCTTTCTTATATATTTCTTTCTCTATATATAGGCGTGCTATTCGGAAATCCATTTTGGCCTGCAGGACTAGAAGCTCCTATTATGAAAAAACCTATTTCGCAATGTAAAAAGATTCCAAAAAAAAAAAAATCGGATGTACATCCAGACATTTTATGTAGGCACACAATTTTTTGTAAAAAAAAAAGGACATTTTTTGTACCCGGTGTAAAAAGACAAATAAAATATCTAGTAAAAAGTTGTTTTTGAACACCGAATTTGTCTGTTCATACATAACACCAAAAAATAATATATTTTTTCATGAAATTTTGTGTGCCAACATAGAAAGTAGATTTTCAGAACATCCACACGCCTTCAAGATAGTGCTTGTCCAACGAATCTGTGTGCGAACATGTTGCCTCACATAGAAATAAACTTACTATCATATAGTATGTTTTATGATACAACTAGCAATATCAATCCAATGTTCCGGATAATATTACTACAGTCCTATTTTTACAAATGGTCAAAGTTAAATTGTTTGACAGCGGGATGCCTTAAATACCCTATGTTCTAGAGTCTAGACCGAAGGCAGCACTATGTTTAAATGTGCATCTTCATATGCTTTGCCTGTCATATGCAAGTAAGAAATTCGATTGTTCAAAAGTACTACAACCTCCGATCCATATTAATGGACTCAACTTTATCTAGATACGGATGTATATAGTTAAGTGTTTAGACTAGATACATCCGTATCTAGACAATGTTGAGACCATTAATATGGATCGGAGGAAGTAGTAAGTTGCATCAGAATAAAAAGGAATAAAACACCAGCGCTGCCTTCATCTCCTCTGCTCCAAAACAGAGCAGAGGCAGAGCTATGCCAATGGAGCTCGTCTGTAAATGGGCTCTCGAGTTAAATATGTGAGCTCACTGGAAATGGGCCTTCCCGTGAACTCGTGGCTGATCCGGCGTCCGTGCCCGCCATCTTTTTCTTTTTCTTTTTCCTTTTCCATACACCTCCAGATCGGAGTCGGGTTCCATTATCGAAGGATAACAGAACGGACCGACGGCATCTTTTTAGTTCAATGCAATTCCGTTCCATATCTATGGTAGTGGCTAATTCGTGCTTTGCAGTCTTGATTTTTTCGTCTTTTTCTGGCCTAGGCGTGAAGATTGACCGTGGAATCTTAGGAGTTTTCAACGCTGTCGTGGTCGCCATAGGCCGAGATGACGCAAACTGGGATGTGCACGAGGTGTTTGACGAAATATCCACCCGGTGAGGATGGCGACTGGCATGTGCGTCCAGACGGGTGAGCTGGCCTATTCTTTTTGTATCTTGAACATATTTTGTACCTGATCCAAACTGCAACATTATACTCCCTCCGTTCCAATCATGTGGTGGATACCAAGTCAATTAAATTGGAACGGAGGGAGTACTAGTATACGCTCCAAGCGAAGCTGTGAATCAGACTAGGACAACAACACAGAACAACTGATAGCTCCATTTCAGATTACAATTTATAGATAGCTTGCTAGCTGCAACTCACGCCCCACTGTTTGTACACACACCACAGAGAATAAACTAATACACTTGACACTCATCTCTTTGTACACAGTTCTAGTTGTCTAGTACACACTAGCTTATTCTGAGGAACTGGATAGCTGGCAATCAATCCGAATCTTCGATTCATAACTTCAGCTCCTCTTTAAACAACATTCTACGATAATGTTTCAAGGAAAAGGTCCACCTTGTCGTTCACCCCCTCGACAGAAACTTCATGCAGATAGGAGGGTTCACCTTGGCAAGAGCAAGAATTGACTGCGGCAGAACCCACAGTCCGTCACCGCAAATCATGCCGGATGCAACAGCAGGCGCATATGTGTCCGCCTTGGCTCTGTCCAGCTTTTGCCAGATGAAAAGGATCACTGTACCGATGAACATATCGATCGCGAAATATGATCCTAGATAGAATGGTATTGCCATAGCCATCGGGATCGGTATAAATCCTGCTACCTTCTTTGGCACCAGGTCTTTTATCAAGTTGACGAGGATTGCTGCAGCGAAGAATACGCCGCAAAGAGTGAGGCAGTTCTTTGGTAGGGACGAGAAGCCATCGACGCCTAGTATAGCAATGCTGCGGAAGACGGCAGCATTTGGTGCAGGGTACTCACTGCCAATGATACCAATATTATCAAAGGCCTTGTAAAAAAGCCAGAATACACAAGGAGCAATGACGCAACCCATCGCAGTGCCTATGATTTGGCTGATGAACATTGACCTTGGTGAGGCCAGTGTCAAGTATCCTGTTTTGAAGTCCTGCATTAGATCAGAAGCAGTAGCCACGATGTTCATCATCACACCACAGGCAGCCAAGCCCGCAAGAACACCCCCATGTGAAGCACCTGTCCATGCACCGAAAGCAAAGATTGCGAGCTTCCCGTAAGTTGTGACAAGAGACCAATCAGTGAGGCCAGCTCCATATGCATTGCAGAAGGCAAGTATCGGTGCTACGATATACGCTACCAAGATTTGGTACCACTTCAGCTGAGGGAATATCTGCGGGACAGTGCCAATGGATATGGCAGCAACAACAGCATAGCCTCCATATGCAATGTACCAGGGGATTTGATCTTTGAGAAAAAGTTCAGTGCGCCGCTCCTCATCATATGAGACAGGTGCAACACTGTTACTTGTTTCATCATCAGAGACTGGAAGTGTACTAGCGTTACTCTTCTTGAGTTGAGATCTTAATGAGGAGACTGTAAGGAAGAGCATCTTGAGGAAGTTATACAGGCCATCGCCAAGAATCACGGCAATTGCAATGAAGACCTGTAATACCAATTGGAATTTAGTAGCAGAAAAGATAACTAAACCTTTAACAAAAGTGTGTATTCTTACCCGGTAACCTTGCATCCCGTGGAGATTACTATCAGGGAGATCAGCAGCAAACCAATCACCTCTTTTCTTGGCTATAAGAGGCCACATTATTCCCCATGAGAGAATGCCTCCCAGGAGAACAGATATGTTGACAATATGCGGGCAAATCATTCCAACTCCGACATAGGTAGGAAAGAAGTCAAAGTAAAACCTAGCAAAAAGAAGTTTGATTACGGAGGATGTTGGAAGGTATCTACTCTGTAGATTTAAACGTAACATCAAATTCAGAAGTCAGATGATAGAAGTTTGATGGGAGTTACTTGCGCGTGCAATCTATACCTGTTGTTGTAAGCTTGTAGCCCTAAAGATGGGAATTTCTGGAATCCACAATTATCGGTTGCTGTGTAGAACCACTGAAAAAAACCCCAAAAGAAGCTGAGCCCGAAGAATTGGCCCAGTTTCTTTACTTGCTTCCTGTACAATGACGATGTCCATGTCAAATTTTATACTTGTGGACAGCTGACTAACATAGAAAATTAGTTACAATGTTCACCCTGCAATCTTGGCACCATGGGGCGTGTGAAAGCCGTTTATGAGGAAGGCAGTTGCAGTGCCACTTGGATAGGTCAGCTTGTAGTCAATGATCATAATCTGAAGTAGAGTGCTAATTTGTTAAAATGATATAGACACGACCCCTTCACAAAATATTAGAGGTAAGGAGTAATTTGACCTTTCTCAGTGGCACAAGACCAAAAAGCCCAATGAAGCTGACCACGAGCAGGAAACCAATTATCCATAACAGTTGTGGATTCTTGATATTTTGAGAATTATTTGCCTCTGGTACTTGCGAAGCGATTCTCTCACTCATGGCCAATAGGTAGGTACCAAAGCCCCCTAAAAGAATTTGACGAGTTAATGAATAAATATACTAAGATAATGCTTTAATAAGTTTTTTATTTTTTGCTAATATCATTTACTATGTTCAAATGGAATTCATGAAAAAAGCTTTGCCCCAAAAGATAATTACCACAAAAACTTGAGGCTTCTAGGTACAGTCGTCATGTCTTATGTATTCATATGGAATATCTAGCAAACCTTACAATTTTCCTAGTATGGTACGACGTACTAAGGAATTAACGGTTAATTGTGAAGTGTATATTCGGTAATACAAAGGTTCCAGGTATAACAAGTGTGAGAAATAATTGATCTAAATAGATGCAATTATCTCCTTCTACCCTACCAAGTTGTCACGCTACCTTTGTATCGGGCACATTTTTTTTTTTTTTTGAACAGAATCCGACCACAGTATACAGGCAGCTCGAGCAAAATACAGAAAGGTCCACAAAGGAAAAGAAAAATACAACAGGACCCAGGAATTTGCAAAGAGCCCCCGAAGCCACCGATGAGGAACACGATCGGATCCCTGCGCCGCTCGCCGGAGCACCTAGGCCTCGCCGGAGCCGCCGTACCACCTGCCGAAGGAGAGCCAGCACCTCCACGCACTGTAGAAGACCGCTTGAGCCGCCCGCCGCCCGGCGACGGGACCGAAGCCGATGAACGCGCTCGGCCGCAGCACCAGCTCCCCTGAACCACCCTTCATCCCGCCGGCACGCCGCTGCCCAGATCCGCCAACCACCACGCCCAGCAACTTCCCGCAGGCCACTCCCCTCGCCGCCACGGCCGGCCGGAGCAGATCAAGCAAGGAAGACCACCACGCGAACCAGAGACAAAACCGGAACGAGCTCCACCACCTCCTTCTCTCCTCGCCACCGAGGCCGGCCAGAGAAGCGGAGAAGGAAGAACTCACCGAACGAAGCACCTCCACGGCCTCCCCGGCAGCAAGGCCGGAACGGAAGGAGGGGGAGGACGAAACCCCACACACCGGCGCCGCCACCTCCGCCAACAGCAGCACCAACTGGGAACACACACCTAGACTAGGTACTGTACACATCGCACGACGGAGCCGAGGCTCCCCCCCCACCTCGCAGCGCCGAACGGCGGCCGGAGGCGGAGGGGAGCGGCGGAAAGCGCCGGCGAACTCTCGAAACCTCTGGTCGCCTCGGTGTCGCCTGTCTCTACTGTAGAGGGAGGGACACGCGGGGAGAGAAAGCTTCCTTTTTCCGGGCACATTTCTTTTGTTGCCACATGCTAGTAGTTGCGAGATTTTGTGAACATACTTTTTCTTATATATGCTCATTTATAAACTAATTAAGTCTAACATCTATCATATTACATTACATGCCAATGAATAAATAGCACGTGGATATATAGCAATATTTTAGTGCAAAAATCACGTGTAATAAATTCAATGACCATTCATGGTGGAACAAAAAAAAGTCTCCAAAACATACAGTATAATTGGTAGAATAAACGAGCATGGAACAAATAATTATGAAACAGAAAAAACACATGTATGAATTTAACTTTGATATATGTAACATCGGTCTCATTATTATGAACCTACTTGGTCAAATAGCATTTTTTACTGCGTGTATTTCTGAATTGGACACTTAACTTGAAAAAATATGCATTTTATGAAAATAAAATTCTCATATTTCAACTACGAACGTGAAACTAGACCAATTCAAAGATGAACCGTTAATTAGTATTGAATTAGTATTGTGACAGTTTCCATGTTTATATCAGTGCTTTAATGACCAGAATTATTTATTTCCATTTTAGACGCAAGCCGCAAACTTTATAAATAACCCCGATATAGTTATTTATGGCCTCTTTCCTACGAAATTAACGGCTCGCATTAAATTGCAGGATAAATCAGCGTGAGGAACTGAGGATAAACCAGCTCGTACATGGCAAGGAAAATCTGACAGCTGTGAGTTATAGAATTACCGCTGAAGGAGATGCCGTAGGCGGCGACGACGCAGGTCTGGATGACGGTGTTCTCCTGGCGCGTGAAGGGCTGCCGGAGGAGGCCCACCTTGTCGAGGGCGCCCGTCCAGAGGCGGGTGAAGAAGAAGCTGAGGAGGCCCGCGGAGACGTTGAGCGAGGGGATGATGCCGATGGTGAGGTTGAGCTTCATGACGATGACGCTGAACATGACGGCCAGGAAGAAGCTGACCACGAAGGCGCGCACCGTGAGCTGCTCCCGCCAAGACGGCACGCGCTGGCCGGCGAACGCCTGCTCCACCGACGACGCCTCCTCCTCCTCGGCGGGGACGGCGCCCTCTCCGTCGCCGCGCGCGCGGTCGCCTGGCTTGCTCCGCCGCCGGAGCTCGCTCGCCTCCAGCATCTCCACGTCGGCCGCCGCCCCGTTCGAGCCGGTGGTCTCTTGGGCCATGTGGTCAGTGGCTGCGGACTGCAGGTGAGCAAGAGCAGGGACCACGGACGCTGCCTTTTTCTGGTTACTCAGGTGCTAGGCTCTGCCCATAGCGTGACTATATACACGAATCGGGGCCACAATTATAGGGACCTTATATTTGAAAAGAAATCAAAATCTCACAATTCCAGGGCTAATGGTCAACAAAAGAACCTACAAAAAATAATAATAAGAAAAAACAAACCTGCCCTTTTGGTCATTTGACAACAAAATCTGACAATATTGGCCCACTCGTCATTGCTCAAACTAAATAGTTACATGAACAATGTATACAGACTGTGGGGCCCAGCACATGATCATCCTTTACACATCCTCATCCCCTGCTCTTCTTTGTCTCATGTGTCTCATGTCTCCAAAA
Source organism: Poa pratensis (assembly GCA_947311845.1). Lineage (NCBI taxonomy): Eukaryota > Viridiplantae > Streptophyta > Magnoliopsida > Poales > Poaceae > Poa > Poa pratensis. The sequence continues at coordinate 29,201,740 of CAMZMU010000053.1, read as the reverse complement.
ATCTTATCGACTATTTATCGGTGCAGAATTTTGAAGTCTACAAGCAGCTCAGCGAAAGGATCGTCGCACACCGAGCCGTCCGTCCTGTTTTCGCCTATATAGCCTGCGGAAAGGGGGAGAACCACGTGGTGTAAGAGTCAACATAACGTGTTAAGCCTGTGCACATGGATGTATGTGTTGACACGTGTACCACACATTTGATGACTTATGGAAAAAAATATTCTTCCACAAAAACGGGCTCCAGCTCGGTTCAAGAATTGAAGTACATGTGTTGTGTGGCGAGCCGGGCAGCAGGGGAGTGTGCGTAAAATGCTATTATTCTCACTCACTTACAAGTGACACAGAGAGCTGCCATTATAAAAGGTTCCAACTCTCTGCCAACTATCAATGTAGATATAAATTTAGTCTCACTTGTATCTATTCTGAATGGGGATTTGAGATTTCAGGTTTTGTTAGCCTGGATAGGCCAAGCCCATAGAAATGCAACAGATAGTAGTTTGGACTTTGGAGTTATACGAATCAACTGTAGTAGGTGTATTGAGTTTCTTTAAACAAATTTACCGAACAAAGTTGTCCATCTTCACGAGAGCTATTGCGGGGCAACGCCATCCAGTTCTACTACGAGAATTAGAAGGTCTAGAATCTTCGTTGTAATTTCTATTTTTTAGGCAAGAACCGTAGATCAATTTTCTACGGAATTTTCATATATATAACAAAATTACAAAATATTTACAAAGAAACGCAACAACCAAACTCAACACCAGTTTTTTAATGAGACAATTCTGAAAGCTAGATTATGGAAGGTACAAGACCATCCATTCTTTCAAGCCAGCCAGATGCTTGGTCTTCATTCTGAAAGTAACAATCTTGAGATCCTTTTGAAGAGATGTTTCCAAGAGTTCACTGACGGCCTCACTCCATGAAAAATGAGATCGTTTCTTTGGTTCCAGCATCCCATGATGACAATGTTAAGTGCAATTTTCCTTGGGAGGGTTTGTATAGCAAGGTCACATTCTCCAACACAGAAGTAACTCTGTTTTTGTTTGGACATACTTGTTAGAGTATAATACGGTTTAGGCTAGATTTGGTAGTTTAGGTTTGTAATTCAAGTCTATCTCTATTAGGTTTCGTAGTCTCCAAGCAATTTAATCAATATTCCGCAATCTTACATGGTATCAGAGCAATCCGCTCCGCAGCCTAGGGTTTAGCCACCAACGCATCCGCCGCGCCGCCCCCGGCGAGATTTATCTCTGCCGGGGGCGCGCAAGTAGTAGATTAGATCTTCGTCTGTCGAAATTTTCTCGCCGGCCATTTGACCGGCGTTTCTTCTTCTTTCGCCGATCATAGATCGGATTGCGTTGCCCGCCGCCTGTCGTCCTCGTGTGCCTCTACTCTAACACGTCGTCGACTCATCTTCAGCAACTCCACGTCGTCACCACGTCGGGTCTTCTTCGACAACATCGACCGAGACAAGCTCGTCCCTAAGTACGCGCCTCGCCGTCAACACAAGGGTTGCACCAACAACGCTCGTGGTCATCATCGCCGACAATTTTTACATCAAGAACGTCCCGACATCTACTACCTCGCCGACAACTATCTACACCAACAAACGTCTTCAACAACCACCACGCCGTCTCCGTCCACCGCAACCGAGCCGCTAGAGTTGCAGTCTATTTTTTATTTGCACAATTTACTTTTTGCAACTTTTCGTCTACTCCGGCAACAAACGGCGGAAAAGCTGCGCTACGCACCGACCGATCACGGAGATCTCCTCTGCTTCTTCATCCGACTCTGGCTCGCAAGGTTCATGGTGGTCACTGTCTTCGCATGTCCGGCACTGGCAACGCCGGCGCGTGCTTTCGTCCCCGACACGCTCCCAAGCCTGGCAAGCTCAGCAAGGCGTGCCGCCTACCTCGGCTACATCAACTCTAGCAAAAGTCTACCTCAACTACCCAACAATGGTAACATCGACCACGACTACAACGCCACAACTCGGTTACATCGACATCGGCATAAAGGGCTATCACCTCGGCTCCCTCTCCAATTCGCGACTTCGGATTGTGCTACAGTTAGACCATCCGCGACGCTCCAGCTGTTCACGTCACTACCGATCCGACTGCGGGGGTGTTAGAGTATAATACGGTTTAGGCTAGATTTGGTAGTTTAGGTTTGTAATTCAAGTCTATCTCTAGGAGGCTTCTTGCCCTCCAAGTTTTGTACCCTTTATAAGCAGCCCATCGTGGCTCAATCAATACAATCAATAATATTCCGCAATCTTACAATACTGTATCCCAACAGGCAAGAGAGAAAGGGCAATCCCAAAAGAGATGAAGGGCGGATTCAATGGAATTGGTGTTACAAAGCCCACATCTATAGCTAGGCAAGTGCATAGATTTTCTCTTAAGCAATTCGCTCGTGTTAAGTCTGTCTTTTCAAACTTTAAGTAATAAAGATCACTTTATCTAAAAAAAGTCTGTCTTTTAAAATGAGTCAGAAGAATATTTTATGTCTGAGTATAGTTGCACTTTTCCAAACCTGATTGAAAATTTTCGGAGCTGCTGTTCCAGATTTCAGTAGCTTGTAAGCATTTTTGGAGGAGAAAATATTCGCACTACCTCGGAGAGTCCATTTGTCAGGATCATTACTTAGCTGAATGTTCTCTAACTGAAGTTGGAGATCCTGTAGTTGCCGATATGCTTGAATTGATAGTGGAGTGTGAAAATTCCTATCAATGGAATCAGCTTGAAAGAACTGTGGAATGGATTGGTTGTTGAAGAGATAGTATGAGTGAAGTTGCGGATATTTTTCTTTACATGCATGGTCTTGCCCAATGTCCTCCCACATAACGATGGAGGATCCTCTTTCAGCCTGACATTCAGTTAAACTTTTACAATCCGGAATTAGTTTGATCCTCTTTTGTAATTTTTCATTTGTTGGGGTCTTGTGCGTCTGTGGATTCGATTAGCTAATTATTGGGTCGAGATTTTGAGTATTAAGATTTAAGAACTGTATATTGAGAGGACTTCTCCACTAGCTTGATAGGAACGGCCGGTCAGGACAACGATGGCGTGACCGTAGGCTCGACGGTTTTTGATTGATTTTGACTTGTAGTTTTTGGCCGGAGAGGCAGACAGACGACCCGAGCGGCCGAGCCATTCTGTAGGCGTTGGCATCTTGTGCACGGTTTTCACACTCGACAGCCGTGCTGAAGTGAAATGCCGCGATGTGTAAGTGGAAATTACAGCGCAGTTCACGGCAACCAGCCCCTCTCCGGCAAACTTTTTGCTCTTGTCGCCGAGATCCCGGTAAGACTTATCAATCAGTTCAGACGAATTTATATCTTCTATATTTTGTCTTGCGTCCAAGATCCTGTCAGATTAACCCGCTAGAGTGCCGATCGTGTAAGCTGGTCAAAGTCTTGGCACTAGAATCAAGGGAATCTTAGCAACGATAAGAGATGCGTTAATACGCAATCATCGATCGATCCTTCGCTATCAGTGTGGAGATGCGTAGCTTACGCGTGACTAAATTTTCATATCTCCTGCTTTCACACGCTGGCCGCATGCGCGCATGCTTGGCTGATTTCCGTGGCTTCAGAATCCCAGTTCACATGGAGGAGCGTTAAAAAAATCTCAAGGAAGCCACACTAAGAAAACTAGCCGTCTCTGGATGTGGTTGAGTAGTATGTGAATCTCAAAAAAAAAAAGAGTAGTATGTGAGTATTTGATCATGAGTCAGTTATGGTGTACGATTGGTCCTGCGTATTTTCTGCCCCTGTTTATGCTTCTCGGACCGGCGAAAACGGCTTGAACTCAGCGTTGGAATTATCTACGCAACATGTTTGTACACACTAGCAGAATAGTATGATATATAGTACAACTGTAGTCGGATAAGCGTTGGAAGTTCAGTCTGACTTTGTTGAAAACTGGAGAAAACCAAGCCAAATTCCGATTTTTCCTTTTTTTTTTTGAACGAAGGACTCGCCCCCAACTTTCCATTGAGAAAGCCGACTAAGCAGCCGAAGGTCTGAATACAAAGTATGCAACAAGCCGGCGCGGCTTTGCTGACGTTGTGAATCGAAGTCACTCGCTGACTTTGCTTCTCAACCGCCGGATTAAAATATGTCCTGTCGGTTCGTGATCCGGTGGCCAAAAATGAGCCAAGACAGCGGTTACTGTAGCTCACTGACTTAGCTTCATGAAGTCGGCGAATCCGGCAGGAATAGGCATCCCGGGCAAACATGCCAGGAAGATACGAGCCGAAAGAAAGAATCACCCCAAACTGAATTAACCACAGCGCCACCGCCCCAGTTTTTTTTTTTTTTTTGCGAATGACCCCAGTTTATTTCTAACAGGACAACAACCAGAAGTACATATACGTTCGACTGCATCTGGCAAGCATACATACTTGTCGTCAGCATGGCATAAACCTCATGGAAGCAGGCTGCTTGCCCCGGGCAACTACTGCAGCCTTTTCTTTTCTTAACTCACTCTTTTTCCTGCCTCCCAGTTTACTTTCTTAGCTCTTTCCTTTCCCTACCGTAAAAGCCCTTTTCTAAGAAAAACATCATATTACAGGGTCCCTTAGGATCTTCAAAGAGAGAAAGCATGTAAAGATCAAGCACAATAATCAACTAGATCTCAATAAAAACCAACCTACAACAATCAGAATTTCCTTTCCAGGTGTGTAACTTAGTTGCCAATTTATCATTAGTAGATTTCCAATCACTGTTCTTAAGCCTTAAAATGAATAGGCACAAGTTTCCCTTGAACACATGTAAAAATTGTTGTATATTGATCATATCTTTCTACAACATCTCCAAATAAAATCACCTCACTTTTGTGAAAATGATCGTTAAGATCGGATAATTCTGAAACAAGCAAAGAATACGTTTAACATCCCTGAATTTTTTCAGAAAATCCTGAGACAAAAAGACAGTAATATGCATAGTGCAGCATGGCCATACTGCTTTGAATTAAGTTATGAATAACTCCTCTAATTAAACCACTCTCTTGATCCTCGAAACCAACACAAAAAAACATCTTCAACACTATTTAAAATAATATGAGAAAGAGGATCACCTTGCCCTAAACCTATGTTCGTTTCTGTAAGATTCATCGTATCATTTACAACTACTGTAACACTACCATCATTCATTACATTCGTAGCTATTAAATTTATGAGAAAGACTTTCATAATTAATATCGTTTCGATTTTTTATCATAACCTTTCTAAAGATGAACTTTAAGGATAAAACAATGGTTTTTGTTTCTATGATTTCGTGTAAAGTATCTTGCAAAAGAAATACCCAATCTAATATATATCTCCCCCAGTCCCCCTAATGAAGGTTGTTTGGATAGGCAGAACAACTTTATAAGCTATTGCAGTAGTTTTTAGTTAACTACTTTACCAAGGATTTTGAAGATAACATTCAATAAGAAGAGATGCCTATAAGCCCGCAAGTTAGTTGCACCTTGGTATTTAGAAATAAGATAAATAATACAATAATTAAACGAAGCTATGTCCAGTTTTCGATGGGGGGAACTATTGGAAGCAAACAAGAGATCATAATGTCTCAAAACTTATATAAAATTTATCAGGGAACCCATCTAGACTAGGAAGCTTTATGGGTTCCATATGAAAAACAACAAACTTAATTTCCTCTAAATTACAAGGTTCAACAAGTAATTTCTATATTCAAATTATAAGGGACATGTACCTCAAGAGATATAACTAATCTTATCATTAGCTCAAAACAAAGCAAGTCTTTGTTCCACTGAATAATATTATCTGCATGCTTTAAACAATCCTATTCCTTCCTCTATCAATGACTTCGGAGTTCGGATACGAAATAAACAATATCTAAAAATGTTTTTTCTTAGATCTTTGAAACCACTCAATTTCTATCTCATTATTGATGAAACTAAGGTGAGATTCAATGACCTTTTAAGTTACACTTATCAATGGTAAGACCAGCTAATTCACTCCCCTTCATTGTTGTAATTTCACCCCTTTAAGTGTCTCTTTGGTTCAAAGTATTTTGAAATGATTTTTTTTCCAATTCATAATATTTTTTTCCTATGGAGTCCATTTGGTTCGGTGAATTCTCCAATATTCATATGAATTTGTTTTCCTGCACTACAATCTCATAGAATTTCACGTGCCATGGCATTCTATTTTGGCATTTTTCCTTTTCCCGTGCTTTCCAATTCCCATGAAAAGGAGCCCTAGAGTACTTCTAGGCTTTCTGGCTCTGATCAACCATTTCTCATATGAAACTTTCCCCATAATAAGAAGCAAGTCAAGTTCTTAAGACCACTTCTTTCTGGCCAGGTCTAAGAAGCCAGCAAAGTTCTAATTTTGTAGGTTTATTAACTTTAGGTTTATCTGGCCCAAAATATATTACTCCAGCATGATAAGAAATTATTCTAGGTTAAATCCTTGTAAAATCGAAAGGATATTGCTTTTCCCATTCGCCAATAATTGTTTTTAAATAAAAGGCATAAATGCCCAACTTTGAATTAACAAAGCTCAGGGATACACATCGACAAATACAAGGTGTTGATGAGAGCCTCTGAAACAGCAGTACAAGGACAAGCTAAAATAAAAGGGTCTACACTACGCCGAGCACCACATCCTTGCGTAAACGGCCAGCCAAGAGGCAGGATCGGACCAGCAGCGAGGAGAACCACCAAGAATAGCACAGAGCTTGACTTCAGAGAGGGAGCAGGAGACGAAAGATCGGAGCCTCTAGCAGACGACGAGCACGAAGGAGATAGAGCCGAAGATCACAACGCCGAAGGAGAACGCACCAAAACAGCGGCAAGCACCAAACCCTTGCGTAAAACAGCCAGCCACCCGAGGAGCGGGATCAGACAACACCGAAGACGGCGAGCACCAAACCCTTGCGTAAAACGGCCAGCACCAAAGGGGCGGGAACTTTGCATTCCCGTTCCACATACATTAGTCGCGCCTATCGTACTCCCTGAAAGTTCTGTGCGCCATAATTAGAGAGAATTTTCACGCCAATTGTTATTTTCTTGATATATCAGAGACAGAGACAGAGACAGAGAGTAAACTGCATTGTCTCGCGTGTTTAGTTTAGGAGAGGAGCTCTCCTCTCAATGAGAATGCACCAGCTACGGCTAAACAATATAGCCACTTGGGATTCTCACAAACGAAAAAAATAGCCACTTGAACCTGTATTGTTTAGCCGGCACCAGTTGTAGATCCACATCGCCCTCTCAGAGCCATCGAAAACAACATCCAACTAAGCACCGGAGACACGGATACACTAGAATAGTTGGTATCGGAGGAGAAATAACAATGCGTCAATGCCATCCAATCCGCACAATGAGTGCGTCAGTACCAATGTACGATAAGTTCCAAACCGTGATAAATACAACACTTGCCACCCCAGAGGCATCGCTCCACACACACAAGGACACTGAGAGCACGCGTTGCGTCCAAGGCAATGGCACCCTACACCACGGAAGCAGACGCCTCCGGCGACGGCGCTGACGTCGAGGAGGCGGTCGAGGCCGGCACGCTCCGCCACCGCCACAACGCCGGCAAGGACGGCGTCGACGACGACGACGTGATCAAAGGGAACGGCGCGGAGGATGCGGCGCTGTTGTCAGTCGAGCGGGCGTTCGAGGGGAAGGAGGTGCCGACGTGGAGGGAGCAGCTGACGGTGCGCGCCTTCGTGGTCAGCTTCTTCCTCGCCATCATGTTCAGCATCATCGTCATGAAGCTCAACCTCACCACCGGCATCATCCCCTCGCTCAACGTCTCCGCCGGCCTCCTCGGCTTCTTCTTCGTCCGCCTCTGGACGGGCGCCATCGAGAGGGCGGGCTTCCTCAAGCAGCCCTTCACGAGGCAGGAGAACACCGTCATCCAGACTTGCGTCGTCTCTGCCTACGGCATCGCCTTCAGCGGTAAGCTCTTTTTGACTCATCAGTCTCAACTTCTAGACTTCTTTTTGGAAAATATAATTCGTTTGCAATCTACCAAGGTCACCGTGATCCGAGTTACTTCCTGTGCCATGCATCTTTGTCTTGTAGCAGACAAAGCCCGGACTATCGCTCCTGTTATTAAACTTCGAAATAAGCTGATGTACAGACTATACTAATGTGAAAAGATGACGGAAAAAGTTGAAGATAATCTAAATAATGGAACCTTTTTTATCCATGTAACTTTTTTCTAGGGGAAACATATCATAACCGACCGATTGAATGGTTTTACGGAGGTTTGCGCTAGGAACTTAGGATTCCAAACTGAACTATTCTCAATTGTCTCATCTAATTAATTTTATGGATTGTATGAAATTTCGTATGTTCCTAAATACCGAGACTAAGTTCTCACTAATTTTAGTCCAACGTTGCAAGTTCTCAATTGCCTGAAGCTCTAAATCTGTTATTGGTCTTATATACTAGTCAGAATGTTTAAAGAAACTGAGTACTACACACATGAATTCACTTTTAATCACTTACTGAAATCATATTTTTAAAGTTTCAACAAATACAAAACAAATCATACATGTAGACAGTGGATACAAGTATGTGGATGTAATTTTTTATATTTAAATATGACCATTTGTGATATGTAAAAAAATTAAAAAAATTATTCAGGTTATATACAAAGTTTGAAACATAAACACGAGAATTTGTGACCCTGTGATTTTTGTACTGCTCGCAAATGGTCATAACTTGTTGTGAAAATTTACAAGAGTAAGTTTCAAACTCATACCTATGTGTCTGGTTTTTTTTGTTACGTTTTGAAACATAGAAATACGATTTTCACCTAGTTTGAAAAATCGAGTTCATACACACCGTTCCGTTAATAATTTATTGTCGTATATAGAGTGAGACGACTGATAGTTAGGTCAATACTTCATCAAAGTTGTTCACTGAAAAATAAATACATTTTTCTTTCAAAAGAAAACCGTAGCTCTTCGCTTTCCTCTTATTGAAAGGCAGACAAATAACACAGTGATACATTATTTTCTAAAAAAAAATCGTCAACTTGTGATCACTATCTCAGTATGGGACGGCCAAGTTGCACATGGCCTCAAGCTGAAATAGAGGACCTAGATGGCTTGACTCCATTCCTTTGAATATAGGCATGATGTGAACATATATTTGACAATTAAAATGATGTGGGTCTATGGATTGTGACATACATCCACAATTATCCTTTTCCCCAATCTGAGGCCCTGTTTGGAATTTAGTGATACTCCTAGGTTTCGAACATTGACCTTACTTGTTACAGTTTGATAGAGATGTCCGATAAAAGACTACTTGGAGCCTTACTAATGACCGATGGTAATCTGAATATTTTTGGCTGAGGCTTTAAATTTCAAATTTGAATATTTTGAGCAATAAAAAAGATCCCCACATGGGAAAACTAGCCGTATGACCAATTACTAATGGTCGCCAATGAATCTGGTTAACCGTTCGTTTACTGTCCTCGGTTTGTATTTCCTTTTCTTGGGATAGCATGCATGTTGTAAACTTGTAACCTGAACTTGGAATGCACATATTTTGTTGGATTATTAGGCATAATTTTCATGATTAATTTCAGAATATAAAGCATGATCGCAAGAGTTACTAACATGTTAATCTCGAAAATACTAGACGTATTAATTAACATGAACAGCAGCAAGACATCTACGAACACAGCCATCGGAACGTGACGAACGTACCGAACAATTGTAGATGAAGTAGTCGTTGGAGCAGCGACGGCAGCAGCTTGAGCGGCGACGGTAGCAGCTCGAAGAAGACGACGTTGGAGACGAGTCGCCCGCGGATCCGGAGATCGTCCAGGAAGTCGAGCCGTGATGAAGAACTTGAAAGCAGTCGCGCGGGACGCTTCCCAAAAACCTTATTCGCCCTCTCCCGTACAGGATCACAAGGACAAGTGGTTCCGGAGACCTGCTGTCCCGTTCGCCGGTGCACGCCGGCGCACGGGATGGAGTAGACTACGGTGGCGGCGCAAGGCACGAGATTGGCAAAACCTAGATTGGTTTGGTGTGTGACGGCGCACGCAGTGCACGGCAATATATAGTGCGGTTCGGGAAACCCTAACGGGTACAACGTGGGTCGGCCACGTCGCACACGTTCGAGTCGGTTCAGCAGCCCACGATCCGGGAGCGACCCGAACTGGCTAAGCTGTACGCGTACGCTAGCGACTCAATTTTCCTGAACAGCAAAAATATAGGCATCGGCTCATTCCCGCAACCCGCGGCGTGTCGTGACGAGACGGACGGACGGCAGCGGAGGAGGAGGAGTGCGCGGGAGAGAGCCTTCTGTTCTCAACTAGCACACCAAGTGTCACAACACTCCACCTTATAAGGTGGTGTTTGTCTCCTCCAACTAGCAATGTGGGACTAAACTTTAGCACCACTTTGCACCTCCAAAATTCTGTCATGCACATGGGCCAATTTGAGATTTTCAGGAATTTTTATTGGGCTGCCCAAATGGGCCCAAAATCTAACATATTTCATATCCGTTTTCCGTGCAAGCGGAGATGTGATATTCACTGTACTATCTGTTCCAATTGATCAGGTGGATTTGGCAGTTACTTGTTCGGCATGAGTGAAATTATCGCTCAGATAGACCCAGACACTAACACTCCTGAGAATGTCAAGAATCCTCAAATCGGGTGGATGATAGGATTTCTGCTTCTCGTCAGTTTTGTTGGGCTTTTTGCTCTTGTGCCTCTAAGAAAGGTTAATAATCTTCAGCTTGTTTCTATACCCTCCACATTTGTAGCTACAGCGTCCAGGCAAATATATAACCATGAAATTACTTGCCGGTACAGATTATGATCGTCGACTATAAGCTGACCTATCCAAGTGGCACAGCGACTGCCTATCTCATCAATGGTTTCCACACGCCAGAGGGTGCGAAGCTTGCAAAGTAAACCATCTGAATGTTATAGTATTTACTAGTATTCTCGCACAGTTACTGACAAGATTTTGGGTATGATGTTTCAGGAAGCAGGTAAAGACACTGGGCAAGTTCTTTTCGTTCAGCTTCCTTTGGGGCTTCTTTCAGTGGTTCTATACTGCTGGAGATAACTGTGGATTTAGCAGCTTCCCTACATTAGGCCTTGAAGCCTATAAGAACAGGTTAGCTCATACTACCTGTTTATCTTGGTCTGAATTTCTGAAAGCAGATCGACTTGGTCACAACAATGTACTGTACTGATTCTCAGAACTTAACTCCACCTATACAATTTTCAGGTTTTACTTCGATTTCTCTCCTACCTATGTTGGGGTCGGTATGATCTGCCCGCACATTGTGAACGTATCTGTTCTACTTGGAGCCATCCTCTCATGGGGATTAATGTGGCCCCTGATACACAACAAGAGAGGGAGTTGGTTCGATGCCGATCTCGGAGACGGCAGTCTCCGTGGCCTCCAAGGTTACCGGGTATATATCTTGACATTTCATCATCTTTATTTCTTACTGCTTTGCCAGTAATACTAAGCATCCATTCCCAACTATGGTATTTAGGTGTTCATATCCATTGCCTTGATCCTTGGCGATGGCCTGTACAACTTCGTCAGGGTCCTCTATCACACAACTTCTTCCTTCATAAAGATGGTGAAGAAGAATAGCACCATTCCGGTCTCAGACGAAGGCAGCGCCACGGCACCTGGCGAAGCCGTCTCCTTCGACGAGCAACGCCGCACTGAACTCTTCCTCAAGGACCAAATCTCCAAACCCATCGCGTTCGGGGATACGCCGCCGTCGCCGCGGTGTCGATCGCCACCCTGCCACAGATCTTCCCGGAGATCAAGTGGTACTACATCCTGGTCGTGTACGTTTTCGCTCCCGTGCTGGCCTTCTGCAATGCCTACGGGTCGGGACTCACCGACTGGTCTCTCGCGTCGACCTACGGCAAGCTCGCCATCTTCATCTTCGGCGCGTGGGCCGGCGCCTCGCACGGCGGCGTGCTCGTCGGGCTCGCCGCCTGCGGCGTCATGATGAGCATCGTGTCCACGGCCGCCGACCTGATGCAGGATTTCAAGACGGGATACCTGACGCTGGCGTCGCCGAGGTCCATGTTCATCAGCCAGGTGATCGGCACCGCGATGGGCTGCGTCATCGCGCCCTGCGTCTTCTGGCTCTTCTACAAGTCCTTCGACATCGGAAAGGACGGCAGCGAGTACCCGGCGCCATACGCCACCGTGTACCGGAACATGGCCATACTGGGCGTCGAGGGCTTCTCCAAGCTTCCCGACAACTGCCTCACGCTCTGCTACGTGTTCTTCGCCGCGGCGATCATAATCAACCTGGTCAGAGACTCCGCGCCGAGCAAGATCGCCAAGTACATTCCGCTCCCCATGGCGATGGCGATACCCTTCTACATCGGGCCCTACTTCGCCATCGACATGTTCGTCGGCACCGTCATCGTCTTCGTCTGGAGCAAGCTCAACAAGGCCGAAGCGGACGCGTTCGGGCCTGCCGTCGCCTCGGGGCTGATCTGTGGCGACGGCATTTGGTCCTTGCCGCAGTCCATCCTTGCTCTTGCCAAGGTGAAGCCGCCGATTTGCATGAAGTTCCTGTCGAGATCAGTGAATGCCGGAGTGGACGCCTACCTAGGAAACTAGTAGCTGTGATCAGCCCCAGGGAGTTCTGATGGCAAAAGAACGGATCGAGTTACCCCTACTGGCTAGTTTAAACACCTTATTATGTACTGTATCATCATCCATACATCCTACAGTCACGATTGTGCATTAGGCTGTGCTGTAACTAATGTACCAAAGCTTGTTCCTGGGTAATTGATACGTGTATGTAGTTGGAATGCCAAAACTGTGTTTGCAATGCATACTTCAGAATTGTAGAAAGAGCATCTAAAAAAAGAATTTGACCAAGGACATATAAATGTCATCGAAAACATAAATAATACAGGAACGTGCATATTAGGTGTAAAGCATACAGAAATTCACATCTGAAACACGAAAATATTAAAACATAGGACTACATAAATAACACATGGACTGGTGCTTGGAATGTAGAAAAGGATTTTTTTTAGACAAAAGGGTTTCCTCCAATTTCAATGAAACCAAAGGAGCTACATAGTTTCACGCGACAAAAATAAAAAACATTTCCAAACAGGAGTACATAAAGGCATGTAGAGAACAAAAACCGGAAATAACCTAGCCTCCTTGTTCGCTTCACGCGACTCCAGAGGCGCCGCCGCCCCCACCTTTAAAGGCACTTTCCCACCACCCTATTCCCGGGAAAAATGTTGCAATAGTACACAAATTTTGCTGACCATCAGGCACAGTTTCTCTTCCTATAAGGTTTTACCTCACGGTTATTTCCTGTCGAGTCTTAGCGCACAGGTTTTGTCCTTTTTCTCGTGCCGCATCTGTAAACTCAAACTAACTGATTGCTGTTTCAGAACTACTCTGTTAGCCTGTTGCTACATGCCGTGGACTCACCAAAAGAAGTGGCAACTAAGATAGTAAGATGTTCGTCACATGGTGCAGGCGTACGGGCTTGGATGAAAAAGCTAACCTGAATACCTGATGGATTGGTTCTATATTGAGTTATATGTGTTAAGTTGCTACCCTTTTGCACGACATATGTGCTTTGTGTTTGTTGGAGTCCTTGTGTGTAAATTTAGAAACGTGTAAGGACTGAAATGTAACTTGCCTTGTATTTATCAGATATGGTAGAAGGGAATAGACAATGAGAGGTTCCAGAAAATTCCCCAATTAACAACATGGTATCAGATCTGCAAACGGCGGTCGGCCCTCGCCGGTGTTGAATCAGCAGCGAGCGGCGGAGCTCCGGGCGCCCAGTGGCGTCAGTGAAGGCGCGGACGAGCTCCAGGCAAGGGCAGCAGCCATAGCGGAGGCGTTGGGGTGCTGCGGAGGCTGCGGCCGGCAGTGTGCACGAGTACGCGACGAGGGCGGCGCTTGGTCCTGGCGGCGGGGCTTGGTCCTGGTGGTTGTGGAGCGGAAGTGTAGGAGGTGAACTGGTACGGACGGCGGCGTGAGTTCAACTGGAGGAAGCAATCCGTGGTTACAACAGGGAGGAGGAGCCGCTGGGCTTGATTTGGGTCAGCTGATTGTGGAAAGAAGCAAGAGGGAGCTGCAGGTGCTTGCTGTGCACGAGAAGAAAAAGAGGTGATTGCTGCTTGCTGTGTGTGCGAGCAGAGAAAGAGCAGGTTGAGAAGGTTGAGCTGGACCGTGGAGGCCTACGGCTGTGATTCGGCGGCCAATGGAGCAAGTGCGTGTGAGCTGTAGGTGTAAGCAGCAGTAGTAGACGGAAGTGCTCTGCTCGATTGCTTGAATCGGTGGCTTCGTCGACAGCATGCAGCTAGGGAAACTGGTCTGCTAGCTCCAGGAAAGGAGGCTGAGGACCTGAGGTGAGAAGGCAGCAGAGACATTCAGATGGCTAGAAGAGTTAATGTCACAGCTTCTATCGGAGAAGCCATACAGTTGGTGAATGTGGAGATGACTGCAGAAGACTTTGCAAAGTGGCAGCAATTCAAGAGAATGAACTTGAATAAGAAATCTTCAATAGAGACACCCACCACATCAGCTTTTATCGCCTCTACTAATTCTGGTGGTAATGTTCCCAAAGCTGTGAGGAACAACCAGAGTGTTGTGCCATTATTAATTGACTCTGGTGCATCAAGACATATGGTGGGGTCTTACAAGGAATTCTCAAAGTATGTTCCTAATGTGATAGGAGAGGGTGTGAAGTTAGCAGATGGTTCTACTCGAGCTGTTATGGGGATAGGGGTGGTTGTGTGTGGATCTGATATGCCTTTATCATCCGTTTTGCATGTTCCATCATTCCCAATAAACCTAATGTCCATTAGTTGCATTACGAAAGAGCTCAATTGTGCTGCTATTTTTTACCCAACATGGTGCTTATTTATGGAAATTGGGACTGGAAGAGAACTTGGGAGGGGGAGCATGCATGATGGATTATATTACCTAGACAAGGATATATCTCCTATGGTGGCAGCTGCTCTATCCTATTCTCCATTGGGAGAAGTTCTGCTCCTACACCATCGACTAGGGCACATGCCCTTCGGTAATATGAATCAACTTTATCCTAGTCTCTTCAATAAAATTAATAAGGAGAAGTTGGTGTGTGATGCTTGCCAATATGGCAAACAAAATCGAAATTCCTATGTGATGTCCAATAACCGCAGCAGTGTGCCCCTCGAGACCATTCACTCAGATGTGTGGGGTCCTAGTGGAGTTTCATCCCTAAATGGTTATCGCTCATTTGTGACCTTTATTGATTGTTGTACTAGGGTCACTTGGGTTTATGTGTTGAGGAACAAGAATGATGTGTTTGAATGTTTTGTTGATTTTCATAATATGATCAGGACACAGTATAATGCATGTATGAAAATATTTCGAACCGATAATGGCACAGAGTATGTGAACAAGGAATTTGATGAGTACTTGTCCAGTTTTGGAATTATTCATCAGACAACTTGTCCAGGTACTTCAGAGCAGAATGGCTTGGCTGAAAGGAAGAATAGACATCTTTTGGAGGTAACTCGTAGCCTGATGATAGCTATGAATGTACCTAAATTTTTATGGAGTGAGGCAGTAATGGCGGCTGCCTATCTAATTAACAGAATGCCATCAAGGATGCTGAATAGTAAAACACCCATAGAATGTTTGACTAGAAAAAATTCTTATGTAGTTCCACCAAAGGTTTTTGGGTGTGTGAGTTTTGTGAAAGACTATAGGCCATCTGTTGGAATATTAGATCCCAGATCTTTGAAATGCATATTTGTTGGATATTCAGGAAAATAAAAAGGATATAAATGCTGGTGTCCCACTGAAAAGAGGGTGTTTGCGAGTATGGATGTAGTATTCAAGGAACATGAATCATATTATGGTGAGCCAACTGACCTTGTTGATGTGTTCCCTGAATTATTTAATGATGATGTTTCGTATACAGATTATGAGACAGGGGGAGATAAAGTACAAGAGGACAATGGTACAGAATTGGAAAATATGATAGTTGGAGAAATTCCAGTAGGTGGGGCTCATGATCATGGAAATGGTGGTATGTCAGAAATAGAACGAGAGCATGGGGAGTCACAAGGTGCACCTGATAAAACAATACGGTGGCCAAGGCCTAATGAGGAACAACAGTTACAAGTTTATACACGAAGACATAGAGTTAGTAAGGAACAAGTGCAAGGGGAGGAAATCAATTCACATGGACATGTCATTGAAGCCCAAGAGCAACACACATTAGACAATGAGCAAGAAGCTACGGTCGCACCTGGTTCAGCTCCAGAATCTCCTTCTCAACAACAAATATCAAGTCCAGCCCCTTCAAGTAATGATATACATTCGCTCCTTCATGATGATCTCGATCTCCCAATTGCTCAGAGGAAACCTACCCGGTCCACTGCTGGGAAGTTGCCTCCTAAGCTTGCTCTGTATGATGTCTCCAACTACATTTCGTATACTTCAATTGGCTCACATTATAAATCTTTTGTAGCTGCTCTCGATTCTGCAGTCCCTATTCCTTATGATTGGAAAGAGGCGAAACAACATCCGGTCTGGAGAACAGCTATGCTAGAGGAGATGGAGGCACTTGATAAAAATAATACTTGGGTACTTACTTCTGTCCCTCCAAATAAGAAAGTGGTAGGGTGCAAATGGGTATTTGCAGTGAAACAAAATTCAGATGGTATCATAGAGAGGTACAAGGCCAGATTAGTGGCCAAAGGATATTGCCAAACTTACGGGGTGGATTATGATGAGACTTTTGCACCTGTGGCAAAAATGAATACAATTAGAACCTTAATCTCAATAGCTGCTAATTACAATTGGAAACTGCTTCAGTTAGATGTTAAAAATGCATTTCTTCATGGAGACCTTGAGGAGGAGGTATATATGGAAATCCCCCCAGGTTTTAGTAGTAAAGAAACCGAGGGGAAGGTATGCAGACTAAGAAAGTCACTGTATGGACTTAAGCAGTCACCACGTGCTTGGTTTGGAAGATTCCGAAAGGAGATTTGTTCAATGGGTTACCAACAGAGCAATGCTGATCATACTCTTTTCTTTTAACATTGTCATGGGAAAATTACACTGTTGGTTGTCTATGTTGATGATATAGTCATTACAGGTAATGACGAGGAGGAGATGTCACGTCTTAAGAAGATGTTGTCAAGATCATTTGAGGTCAAGGATCTAGGAAACTTTCATTACTTTCTTGGAATTGAAGTGGCCTACATTGCTCAAGGTATTTATCTATCACAACGGAAGTATGTTCTTGATTTACTTGCAGAAACAGGGATGCTAGATTGTAGACCTGCATCCACACCCATAGAACAAAATCATCGCACACATCGCGGAATCTGGTGACCCGGTAGACAAATATAAATATCAAAGACTTGTGGGACGGTTGATATATCTATCACACACCAGACCGGATATTGCATATTCTGTAAGTGTTGTCAGTCGGTATATGCATGATCCTCGTACCAGCCATCTAAATGCCGTAAATCAAATCCTAAGATATCTTAAGGGCTGTCCTGGAAAGGGGATTCTGTTCTCTAGAAATGGAAATTTGAATGTAGAAGGGTATACGGATGCAGACTGGGCTGATTGTTTAGACGACCGAAAATCTACATCAGGTTACTGCATTTTTCTGGGTGGCAATCTTGTTAGCTGGAGGAGTAAGAAACAAAGCGTCGTGTCAAGATCAACTGAAGAGGCTGAATTTAGGTCCATGGCATCTGGGTTATGTGAACTGATTTGGCTACGGATATTGCTGATGGAGTTTAGATTGTTTAATAATTCTCCTCTTCGGTTATATTGTGACAATCAAGCCACAATCAACATTGTGAAAAACCCTGTTCATCATGATAGAACTAAGCACATCGAGATAGACCGACACTTCATTAAGGAAAAAATAGAGGAAGGAGTAATTCAAATCTGTTTTGGTAAATCTAGAGATCAACTAGCTGATGTATTAACAAAAGGGGTTTTGTAATATTACTTTCATGAGAATCTGTAGCAAGATGGGTGAAAGGACACGGATGTCGCCTAGAGGGGGGGGGGGGTGAATAGGCGATTAAAATTCTTTACGGTTTAGGCTTGAATAAATGTGGAATAAAACTAGCGTTTAATTTATCAAGCACGAAACCTAAACAAGCTAGGTTTACCTATGTGCACCAACAACTTATGCTAAGCAAGATAAGCAACTATGTGATAGCAAGATATATTACTTCAAGCTCAATGGCTATCACCAAGTAAATTGCATAAGTAAGAAGCTCGGGTATAGAAATACCGAGGCACTTGGAGACGATGATTTATCCCGAAGTTCACTTCCCAATGCAAGCTAGTCTCCGTTGGAGCGATGCGGAGTCACAAAGTGATCCCCGAATAGCCGTCAATGGCACACCGTAATCTCCTTCGTGCCTCCACCAATGCGGAGTGCCACGAACCACTATGGGACACTTGAGGGTGGTCACCGAACCCGTACAAGGATGAGGCACACTCCACAACTTAATTGGAGGCTCTCACCGAATTCCCGTGGCTCCCAAAGCCACAAGAATCACAAGGTTGAGGCACACTCCACAACTTAATTGGAGGCTCTCACCGAATTCCCGTGGCTCCCAAAGCCACAAGAATCACAAGGTTGAGGCACACTCCACAACTTAATTGGAGGCTCTCAACTATCCCGCGAGCCACCAAAACTCTGAGATCAACAAGGACCGTCTAGGGCACTCCAAGTACCCGAGAGGACAAGCTCTAGGGCACCCTAAGTACCCAAGAGTAACAAGCTTCTCAACTTCACTTTCCACGTATCACCGTGGAGAACTCGAACCGATGCAACTAATGCAATTGGTAAGAACACAAGAAGTGCTCAAAATCCTTCACTCTCAAATCCCACCAAAGTAACTAATGCTATTGGGGGGAGAAGATAGGAAGAACAAAGAGGAACACCAAATCCCTCCAAAATCTAGATCCAAAAGCTTCCCCTCACTTAGAGGAGAGATTGATTGGTGGAATGATAGATCTAGATCTCCTCTCTCTTTTCCTTCTAATTGGAGGCAAGAATCATGAAGGAATAGAGAGATAGCAAAGCTTCAAAGGGTCAATAATGGGGGGCAAAACCGTGCTCAAGAGTTAGGGAACCGTTGGGGAAGAAGCCCCCATTATATAGTTCCCCAAAATCCAACCATTATGCAGTTTTCGTGCCGTCCGGAATCGATCTGTTTTTCATCCGGAATTCCGGACCGTCCGGAAAATTCCGGATGTCTACTTACTTGATTCCAGACAAGACCAGTAGCCAAAAAGCCAGTTCGGAACCAGTTCGGAACCCGTTCGGAATCCGTTCGGAATCCGTCCGGAAAATTCCGACTCGTTCGGAATTCCAGAAACGCACGGACGAGAAACGCGATATCTTATGCATACGAACTCCGTTTTTGATGTTCTTGTGCTCGTTGGAATCAACGCAACAAGCACTACAAGATCATGCAAAGAAACATCATAGTCCAACATGGGAGGATAAAGCCAAATGTAGAAAGGTAAAACCTCTCTATAAAATAAGAACCGGTAAAACCTCCAACATCAAAAACTCAACAAATTTTCCATACGAAATCCGTTTTTGATGAACTTGAGCTTGTTATGAAGATCACAACAAGCTCCAAAACCTCACACAGAGAAAATCCAAATAAGAACCAAGAAAGATGATGAAGACAAGTATGCAAAGGTTTGAGCTCTCTCCAACTGATACGCTAAAGCTCAATGAGAGCCCCTCTATAGTACGGTATCTATCCTATAACCCAGTCTCCCAACTAGCACCATGAGACCGGTAAAATAAAAAACCCTATCAAGATCATACCTTTGCCTTGCGCATTCCACTTGAGCTAGATGTGTCGACCTTGATCTCTTCAAGTGGGCCACCTTTCTCGATTGCGATTCGCCTGGTGAAGTCTCACATATTGCTCCCCATACTCCACTATGAGAGAGCCTCTCATAGGCACATCTTCACTTGGCCATTATCTTCAAGAGGGTGGAAAGCATCAAGCATATGATATCTTTGAGATACTTCTCTTGAACTTGCACCACTCAAGCTTGATGACGATCACTACTTGACGTCATCCTTCATGGACTATATGAAATCTTCATTTGATGCAAGCCCATAGAAAGATACCTAACCACACATAGAAATGCCACACACATATCATGGGTTAGTTCACAAAGCTATATGGACAATTTCTTACCATACCAAGAGATACATGATCACACTTGGTACATCTTGTAGCTTTGTGTGTTGATCAATATCTGGATCAACCTTGTATTTTTTCTTCTCTTTTGAATAGATGATTCAAGACATACTTGCAATATGCTCAACTCACATATGACCAATCATCGGATAAATCCTCAAAAAACAACTTGGTCATCACATACTCTTCTTGTTGATCATATCAAATATATATCAATACACCTTGATGATCTTGATGCCAAATACTTCATTATATCAATATATTTATGGCATCAACCTTGAATCCAACATATGGAGTTCAAGCATTACCTACGGACAAACACTATAAGGATAACTCATTGCAACCATTAGTCCATACAGATTGTCATTAATTACCAAAACTACACATGGGGGCGCCATGCCTTTTCAATGGGGCTTATAGATATTTTCGCCCCATCTTGAGGGGAGTGTTGGAGTCCTTGTGTGTAAATTTAGAAACGTGTAAGGACTGAAATGTAACTTGCCTTGTACTTATCAGATATGGTAGAAGGGAATAGACAATGAGAGGTTCCAGAAAATTCCCCAATTAACAACAGTGTTGTGTATGTATCTAACTGGTTGTGAAAAAAACATACCATATACATCACTAAAATACGAATAGACAGGCGCATGAATGTCCAACGAAATGAACGGTGGTTCCATGGTAAGCATTTCTCACCACCTCAACTCTAAGACTTTAGGCGGTCCATTTAGAAAAATAAATAAAAGCAACAACGCGTGTTCAAAAGAGCATTTAGTCCATTATGTCTCCCTAAACTCTTTGACGTCCAGCGACTTATGATAAAAACCTGACAACTAGGAATGGGAATTTGAGAATAAGAGACCTATGATCCCCTAATTGGTTGGGTGAAAGTGGAGTTCATGGGTTAAATTTCCACAGATCTCTTATCAGGTGGAGGCTGGTAACTGGGACGGGGAGGGAATAGGAAACTGGTGTCAAACTCCCATTCCTCTGGACAAAAGTCTTTCTAATTCGGGAATCGATGAAACATTATGTACGTCAACCTAAAACCCGCAACTTAAATAAAACTACAAAAATGTAGCATGGATATCGAGGTCACCGCGTTTGGGAGCTTTTCCTCGGTATAATTTGTTCTGTCTACAGTCTATGTTACAATTGAAATCTGTAAAGCACAGCAGAACTGAATTCTTTATAATTTATCCAGGGAAAATGTCACATGAAAATGTCACTATTACTTATCCGGGGATCCAAATCCATATTAAGACAAAATCAGAGTTTGAGACAGCCTAGTTCTCTCTGGACGGGTCGAGGATATTCCCTGCAAAGACGACTGCGCCGGTCGCCTCCTCCACTATGAAGTAGGCAAACGGATGGTCAGCTACAAAATCCACTCGAGGAGGTGGTGACCGCGGTCTCATTGAACATCCAACCCTTATATTCATCATGGTGACAACCGCAGCTTCGGTGCCTTCCTCGTTTACCTCGATAACCGCCTTGTGGATGACCTCACTCACGACCAATGGCAAGCCAGATTCATCACTCTCTACCATGTCAGACAGATCGGCTTGAGCACCGAAGGGCAATTGAAGCCCCAGCTTCTTGAGAATTGTGACGACGCTGCTTTCGAAGGACAATTTGAACTTGGGGACCCGGAAACTCATCGACATCGATCTTCTTCTTCGGCATGTGCTCGTGCAGGAAGCCAGGCTGGGATGCTATCATGTCAACCAGGTTCTGCAAGCCGTCGCGGGCATCTGGGAGGAAGATGCACATGCAGAACTGAGTACGCCTGTTAGGCTGAGAAGACACCTTCGTGCGCTTGTTATGATCAGAGGACAACTTCGCATAGCCTGTTAACATGTCACCATAATAGATTGCATTGGTACCATAGTGTGGCCGGGAGGAGGAAGATTGGAAAACTATGAATGGTCCCGGCAAAAAAACAAAAAAGGAAAACTATGGTAATAGGAAATCCCACAGTATAAATCTCGAAAGCAATAATGTATAAGAGGACTGACCAGCAAGATTGAGATGATCAACACGTACCATGGCCGGATGGATTATATTGCGCTTGTGCCATCTGGTAGCGGAGTTTGAGCACCTTGAACCCGTCGTGCACTGCGATGAACTGCGACGACCGGCTCTTCATGAAGGGCACGTCGATGGTGCCGCCATCGAGACGGTAGAAAAGCTTGTTCATGGTGCGCTTCTTATCAAAGGGCCTATCCCACTTCCCCTTGAAGTATATGGCGTTGCCGAGCACGACGCGGGTGAGCGGCGTGATTGATCGCGGACCAAAGATGGAACCGATCAGATTTCTTGTGGCCTGTGCAACCCACGCGTTGATCTGATCCCGTGCTGCCTCCGGATAGTTGATGAAGTCGACGCTGCTGGCCTCGGCCTTGTACGTGCCCACGACGACCTCCCGGAACGCTGGCTTTAGCGGGCACATGAGCTCGCTCCAGATGCCACTCGCAAACGCGACGCGCGGCCCGCCGGAGTCGGACAGGTCTTTGAGCGTGTCTCCGGCCACGCGGGCGACGATCTCCTCGAGCTCGCCGCGTGACTGCGCGCCAACGACCCGGAGGATCTCTTCCAGGGTGTCGCCCCGGGCGCCGGCGGCCAGGAGTGCGAGCGCTCCGTAGATGGACAGCGGCGAGAATACCAGGTTGCTGTCCGGTTTCTCGTCAGCCAGGCGCCTCGCGAGACCGGCAGAGAGCACCGCCAGGCCGCCAAAGTCAGCCTGCGCCGTCGGGATCTCCATCGCAGGCTCTCGATACAGAGAGAAAATCTCGTCCCGATCGACTGGTCGCGATTGTTGGTAGCATAAAACTACCACTTTACGCGCTAAATTCCAGAAAACTACCACTTTACTCGCAAAGTGGTAGCTCCGGAATTTAGCGCGTAAAGTGGTAGTTCTGTGCATTTGACTCCTTCTTTTCCTTAATACACGCTAACAATAATCGGCTTTATATGCACGGTAATTGCTAAACCTAGGTCTGTTCTCAAGCTACAAATGGGGTAAAATCGAGAGAAAATGGAAACAATTTAACTTGGTAGGTCTCGTTCCCTTTCCTTTTTTTTTTTGAAGCGAATTCCCTTTCCCAGATTCATTGGGCTTTGCCTATTCGGCATTAGAAAGGCCCGGATATTTGAGTGGAGATGTTTTTACACCGGCCACAAGTGCTCACTTCATTTAAAAAAAAAAAAATTATGCTTACAAGTTTTAATTTTTTTTAAAAAATCCTGCATATTATCAATGATTTAACTCCAAAACGTGCAAAATTTTAGTATAAAATATTTAAATTCTGAGCTACACACAAATGATAAATACATAAATCTGAGTACACAATTTCAAATCTCTAAAACATAAATTTTGTCATTTTTATGTAGCTCATAATATAAATAATTTCACATTGAGAATTTGCATGCTGGTAGGTTCCATGTTTAACTACATCAGGAATTTTTCAGTTTTTTCTAAAAAAATAGAAATATACTTTTGTATTTTTATGAAATATTGTGAGCAGTGAAACTCGGGAGGCAAAGTGACTTTCCGCGGACATTTTGCCTATTTTACATTAAAAATATTTAATAAATCATTTTCATGATATAAAATAATCAAATGCACATGTTTTTCTATTAACCAAATCACTAACTTCGGGCTTTCTGATGGGGCTTCGAATCCTTCCGTGGTGGCTTTGGTTAAGCGTTGGCGGCGAGTGCACTCCACCTCCTCTGGTCATACATGTGGTGACTCTTTGGACGTGCCAGCAGAAGTTGCAACTTAGTGATTTTCCACTTGAAGGATCCGAAGCGAGGCGTCGGATCCCCGGTGGTCGGCCTCAACGCGACCCTACCACGCATGGGGACGCCGCCCCGGCTAGCCTAAGATGGCAAGCCAACGTCTTCGTCAGTTGTCTAGCATCATCGATCCAGAGCCGATGCAACGCGCCTTGCAAAAAGAAGATCCCGCCACCACCGTCCAGCCAGTGGGCTTTGCGTATTGGCATCTCCTATAGGCGGTGAGTGAAGCTACAGAGGTAGATAGATGGTCGGTGGTGTCGGCAGCTTGGTTTTTGTCCATGCCTCTCCTCCCTCCCGTAGATGCGGGCGAGAGTTTATCTGAGCAAAACTTTGCCTTTGCGTTTAACAATGGCAAAATTCAAAATTAGTTGTACGACTAGATTTTTGTGTTTCTCAGTATTTGTATTTGAAAATATTCATGCATTTTATGCAACTGGTACTTAATACCTGTCTCTGAACTACTCTCTAATGTTAGTGGCGGTGCCTATTTTTTATAATGTACTCCCTCCGTTTCTAGATATAGGGAACTTTAGGCTTTTTCAGATTCACATGTATCTGGGCATGTTTTAGTGTGTATGCTCGTCCATTTCAGTCAGTATCAAGACCCCATTTGAAATAGCTAAAACATCTTATATTTAGGAAAGGATGGAGTATAAAAGGTGTCTTCATGGTTAAAATTTCATGAATAAGTTCAGAAGGGGATACTATTTGGCATGAAAATAGGAAAATAGCTTGTGCGATATGAGGGTTAAACCTGAAATGAGATTATGGTTTATAGAAAACAAAAGTGGTGTGCAACTTCACAATATAGATAAAAGTAAGAGGAGCTAATTTACTTAAGCAAAGAGACAATGCATTTCTACTGGAAAACGTGGTTTGCAACTCTACAATATCGGTATAATTATGAGGAGCCAATTTGCTCGGGCAAAGAGACTATTTATATCCATCTAAAAGATCGAAAAGGTCAACTAGAAGGAGGGGATTGAATAGGCAACTGCAAATTTTAACCTTTTCTTAACAATTTTGGGGATAACAAGAATATGGGTTATTTATATATGCAACTAAGTGAGAGCAATCAATATGACAAGATAAAAGTATCTTACAAGAGATTACGAAACAAAAATCTAGTGAACAAATAATGAAGGCATAGGGGAGAAATACCCACATGAAATTCAGACCTTTGGCGGTGCTTGTTTTCTTTGGAACAACGCGAGATGTTCTTCTTGAACACCATCAAGTATCACCTTATTCTCTAGAGCTATCCCACCAAGGGATATGTCGATCCACTAGTGTTACCTTTGAAGGTTGTCAGTGAACCTTTGTAGACTGTTCGAAGCTTCTCCACAACATAATCAGAGGCTTCCAAACTTTTCTAGAACCCTCTAAACCAAGGTAAGACTAATAAATTTGTGTCGTATAGGGTGACCAAACACTCAAGAGTAACAAGATCCTCAGCAGAAAAGAGGGAAACAAATTACATTTCATGAGGTGAAGGCGTAGATTTTGATCTCATCTATCCTTACCCAAAAGATCAGTGGGATCTGAGCACTATGAAGCGGGATCTCAAAGTTTTGAGCTTAGTGAAGGAGAGAATTGAGTCGTCACCTCAATCATGAGGAAGAAGGTGGCTTTATATTGCATCTCCCAAAATACAACTGCCAATTTTCTGCGAGTCACGGAGGTTCCAGGGTAACGAGGAGCTTTTGATGTATGGAGGCTTCAAACGCATGGCGGAGCTAGAATTTTAACTCTGTGTAGTCAATGCAAAATTGTGTAGTCAAATACATGTATTTATAGTATTTATTTTTATTTTGTACATGAATATTCATGTATTACCAAAAAAAACTATGTAGTCAATTGACTACAGATCTATAATGTGGCTGCGCCACTGTCCTGATAATGATTTAATATCTTGCTGCAAGAATGCATACAAAGTGTTTTGAAGTAAAATTCGAAACATGAGAGAACTAGGTTCTTATAAAGGATAAGGAAATTCATGTGCAAGAACCACGATAGCATATCAGTGGTGAGCATTGCTTGTTGGCGTGAAGACACACGTTCGTTGGGACACCCCAAGAGTAAGGTATGATGTAGTGTAGCAACAGTTTTCCCTTGATATCTACGAAGGTTATCGAATCAAGTAGGAGTCAAGAGCACTTCAGAAGTTGTCAGTGGCGCCGTTTACGACAACTGACGTGGAATCTGCACACAACACAATAAAACTACTTTGCACCAACGAAACAGGAAGGTTGTCAATCTTCCCGGCTTGCTGAATACAAAAGATTAAACGTATGGTGTGGAGAATAATAATAAATGTAGAAAATAACAGGGAACAGATGATTGCAGTTGGTGTTTTTATCAATGTAGAGGAATGGACCGGGGTCCACAGTTTACTAGTGGTGTCTCTCCATAAAAGATAACATACATGTTGGGTAAACAAATAACAGCTGGGCAATTGACAAATAGTGAGCGCATGACAATGCAATATATGACATGATCGTTTATTGTAGCATTTATTGGGAATTACATCATAATACATGGACCGCTTACCAGCTGCATCCATTCCTAAATAATCCACTACCGAGATAACATACGTGTCTCCCGCTAGTATTAAGTTGCAAGCAACAGATTATTGCATTAAGCAAAGTGTGTAATGTAAACAAATGCATTAAACTTAACAGACATACCCTTAAGCTACGCATCGGTTATTTTATCCCTAGTGGCAACGGTAAATCCACAACCTTAGATGTTGCTGTC
This sequence comes from Poa pratensis, assembly GCA_947311845.1. Taxonomy (NCBI): domain Eukaryota; kingdom Viridiplantae; phylum Streptophyta; class Magnoliopsida; order Poales; family Poaceae; genus Poa; species Poa pratensis. Next base: position 29,174,932 of record CAMZMU010000053.1, on the reverse strand, counting down.
ACTCACCCAGATTACTGGAGGCACAAACCCACTATCGAGCATAAATACTCCCTCTTGGAGTCACAAGCATCTACTTGGCCAAAGTATCTAATAGCAACGGAGAGCATGTAGGAACATAAATAAAACAGTAGATATATTGATAAACAACTTAATCATAATGAAAGGGCATGGCGCCCCCATGTGTGGTTTTGGTAATTAATGACAATCCCTATGTACTAATGGTTGCAATGAGTTATCCTTGTAGTGTTTGTCCGTAGCCAATGCTTGAACTCCATATGTTGGATTCATGGTTGATGCCATGAATATATTGATATAATGATGTATTTGGCATCAAGATCATCAAGGTGTATTGATATATATTTGATATGATCAACAAGAGAGTATGTGATGACCAAGTTGTTATTCGAGGAGTTATCCGATGATTGGTCATATGTGAGTTGAGCATATTGCAAGTATGTCTTGAAGAAAAGGATTATGTGATCATTCATGGTTATCTTCAAGACATCATCTATTCAAAAGAGAAGAAAAGATACACACAAAGCTACAAGATGTACCAAGTGTGATCATGTATCTCTTGGTATGGTAAGAAATTGTCCATATAGCTTTGTGAACTAACCCATGATATATGTGTGGCATTTCTATGTGTGGTTAGGTATCTTTCTATGAGCTTGCATCAAATGAAGATTTCATATAGTCCATGAAGGATAACGTCAAGTGGTGATCGTCATCAAGCTTGAGTGGTGCAAGTTCAAGAGAAGTATCTCGAAGATATCATATGCTTGATGCTTGCCACCCTCTTGGAGATAATGGCCAAGTGAAGATGTGCCTATGAGAGGCTCTCTCATAGTGGAGTATGGGGGAGCAATATGTGAGACTTCACCAAGCGAAGCGCAATCAAGAAAGGTGGCCCAGTTGAAGAGATCAAGGTCGACACATCTAGCTCAAGTGGAATGCGCAAGGCAAAGGTATGATCTTGATAGGGTTTGTATTTTACCGGTCTCATGGTGCTAGTTGGGAGACCGGGTTATAGGATAGATACCGTACTATCAAGAGGGGCTCTCATTGAGATTTAGCGTATCAGTTGGAGAGAGCTCAAACCTTTGCATACTTGCCTTCATCATTTTCTTGGTTCTTATTTGGATTTTCTCTGTGTGAGATTTTGGAGCTTGTTGTGATCTTCATAACAAGCTTAAGTTCATCAAAAACGGATTTCGTATGAAAAATTTGTTGAGTTTTTGATGTTGGAGATTTTACCGGTCTTTCTTTTATAGAGAGGTTCTACCTTTCTACATTTGGTTTATCCTCCCATGTTGGACTATGATGTTTCTCTATATGATCTTGTAGTGCTCGTTGCGGTGATTCCAACAAGCCCAAGAACATCGAAAACGGAGTTCGTATGTAAGAGATATCACGTTTTTCGTATGTGTGTTTCTGCAATTCCGGGTGAAAAACAGATCCATTCCGGACGTCTCGGAATTCCGAACCAAAAACAGATCGATTCTGGGTTTTGGCTGTTTCGGTACTGGATCCGTTCGGAACCTAATTGGTAGACGTCCGAAATATTCTGGAACATTCCGGAATTCCGGGTGAAAAACAGATCCATTCCGGACGGCACGAAAACTACATAATGGTTAGATTTTGGGGACCTATATAATGGGGGTTTCTTCCCCAACGGTTCCCCAACTCTTGAGCACGGTTTTGCCCCCCATTGTTGACCCTTTGAAGCTTTGCTATCTCTCTATTCCTCCATGATTCTTGCCTCCAATTAGAGGAAATGAGAGGAGATCTAGATCTATCATTCCACCAATCAATCTCTCTCTAAGTGAGGGGAAGCTTTTGGATCTAGATCTTGGAGGGATTTGGTGTTCCTCTTTGTTCTTCCTTCTTCTCCCCCCAATAGCATTAGTTGCTTTGGTGGGATTTGAGAGTGAAGGATTTTGAGCACTTCTTGTGTTCTTGCCATTGCATCGGTTGCATCGGTTTGAGTTCTCCACGGTGATACGTGGAAAGTGAAGTTGAGAAGCTTGTTACTCTTGGGTACTTGGGGTGCCCTAGAGCTTGTCCTCTTGGGTACTTGGAGTGCCCTAGACGGTCCTTGTTGATCTCGGAGTTTTGGTGGCTCGCGGGATAGTTGGGAGCCTCCAATTAAGTTGTGGAGTGCGCCCCAACCTTGTGATTCTTGTGGCTTTGGGAGCCGCGGGAATTCGGTGAGAGCCTCCAATTAAGTTGTGGAGTGTGCCTCATCCTTGTACGGGTTCGGTGACCACCCTCAAGTGTCCCATAGTGGTTCGTGGCACTCCGCATTGGTGGAGGCACGAAGGAGATTACGGTGTGCCATTTGACGGCTATTCGGGGATCACTTTGTGACTCCGCACCGCTCCAACGGAGACTAGCTTCCATTGGGAAGTGAACTTCGGGATAAATCATCGTCTCCAAGTGCCTCGGTATTTCTATACCCGAGCTTCTTACTTATGCAATTTACTTTGTGATAGCCATCGAGCTTGAAGTAATATATCTTGCTATCACATAGTTGCTTATCTTGTTTAGCATAAGTTGTTGGTGCACATAGGTAAACCTAGCTTGTTTAGGTTTCGTGCTTGATAAATTAAACGCTAGTTTTATTCCGCATTTATTCAAGCCTAAAGTAAAGAATTTTAATCGCCTATTCACCCCCCTCTAGGCGACATCCGTGTCCTTTCAATTGGTATCAGAGCGGGTTCTCTCTTATTAGGCTTCACCGCCTAGAGAGTAAAGATGTCGTCTAGTGAACTAGTGCACAATGCTTCTTTTATATTAGATGGCACAAATTATGATGTTTGGAAAATTCGCATTCTTGATATTATTCGGGTCATTGACCCATACATAGAGCGAATTCTAGATAGGGGTTATTCTCCTCCAAGGAATCCCAAAAGATTATCTTTATGGATGAGAATAATTCCTATCTAGATGCTCAAGCTTCTAATGTGATTTTCAATGCTTTGAGCGATGTAGTTATTATGTCGGTCTCTCCTTTTCGGAATGCTCATGAGCTTTGGACCAAGCTTCAAGATAAATATGATGTGTCCAAGAATTGTGGAGATGATTGTTGTCCCTCCACTTCCGGCCGTGATGAGTTCTCAACTTCTTCTACTTCACCTACATGTGGCAAGCCACAAAGTAATGCAATGGTGAGTAGTGATAGATATTGCAATAATGATAGTGAGCTTATTGTTGATGATACTTCACCTCTATCTTATTGCAATGATTTATCTTTGGACTTAAACGCATCTAGAACCAAAAATGATCTACATGCTTGTGTTGATAGTCCTTGCATATCATGTACAAATTGCTTGATTAATCCTTGTGATGATATGCTCTCTATATCTTGTTGCCATGATAAAAATGCTTCTATTTCCTCTAGTATTTGTTTGGCTAACAATGTAGAGGAAACCGAACACTCCATGGAACAAGATATGGATTTAAATGGTGACTCAAGTAATTCTTCATCATCATCATCATGTACTCACTTTTGCCTTATGGCTAAGCTTCGAGGTATCTCCTACTTTGGATCCCAATATATCTCATGATGATATTGATGAGGAAAATGAACAAAATGATAATGATGCTTCCATACTGAGAAGGGTAAAATGGTTATTCTTTCTCTTTCAAAGAATAAAAATGCTCGTGCTAACTTCTTAGAAATCATGTCTACCCTTGTTGAGCGCAAACTTACCATTGAGGAGTTGGAAGCTCGCATTGATGAAAGCCTTAACCGCGAATACAAGTATGCGGAAGAGATCGCCGATCTCAAGGAAGCTCTTGAAGAAGAACAACCACCAAGAAGTCTCTTGAGGAAACTTTTGCTCTCGAACTTTCTAGAGTAAAGGGATCCCATGATAGATCTCTTAAAGTGGCTAATGACTTCAAAATAACAAATGGTAAGCTTATAGATGCACATGCCAAACTCCTTGAGGATTTTGAGCACCTAGAAAATGGCTCTAGGGTCATTAAGGGTGAGCTCATCAAACTCACCGAGTCTCATGCGCAACTTAAAGCTTCTCACTCTAAAGAGCTTGCCAAGTTACTTCTCCTATTGTCATAATAATGATGCTTGTGCTACTAACTCTATCTCTTGTGAAGCATCCATATTGACGGAGAATGTTGAGCTAAGGCTCAACTTGATTGCTATCTAGCAATTATGGGAAATTGGAAGAAAGCCATGAAAAGCTCTCGAGCTCTCATGAGGATCTTTAGTCTCCCATGATAAGCTAAAGTTAGCTCATGAGGCTATTATGAAAGGTACATCTTGTGAGCCTCATGTGGACAATGGCACAACTTCTACTCAAAATGCTTTATTGCCATGTGCTAGTCCTAGTAATTCATCCACTCATAATATTCTCATCTTGTGATGAATTACTTTCCATGCCTTGTTGCTCTAACAATGAAGCTCTACTTCCTCTAGTGTTTGTGTTGATACTAACCATGTAGAGGAATTAAAAGAGCTCAAGGCCCAAGTCACTTCTTTGAAGAAAGACTTGGAAAAGCGTCATGATGGGAAGCCCACACTTGACAACATGTTGAGTGTGCAAAGACGCCCCAATGACAAGAGTGGACTTGGATTCAACTCAATAGTAAGAACAAGTCCAAGTATAACAAGAATAAGAAGGGCCAAGAACAAGTCAAGAATTCGGCCAAGATCACTTGCTTCAAGTGCAAAGTTGAAGGGCACCATGTTAGATCTTGCCCTTTGAAGAAGAAATCTCTTAGCAAGAAGCAACAAGGGAAGAGGCCTCAAGTTCAAACTCAAGTTCACCAAGATGAAGAACGGTCCCTTCCCAAGAAGAATCATGGCATGCCTCCTCATGATGAAGTTTCAACTAAGAAGAAAGGAGGAAGCAAATGTTGCTACATATGTCGTGAGAAGGGTCATTTTGCTTCTTCATGCACTAGTGGTAACTTATCCAACCCCATAATAATTGATAATGTTTATTCTATTAGGAAGGATAAGGTTGGCAATGTGTTTGCCAAATATGTTGGTACTCAAAGTGGTGTCAAGAAAAGGACCATTTGGGTTGCCAAGCCTATTGTGACTAACCTCTTAGGACCCAACTTGGTTGGGGACCAACAAGTTAAAACTTGATCAATAGGTGTTGGTGGAGGGCATTGGAGACTTGGCTACATCATGAAGAATTAAGGGATCTTCATCAATTATATTCTCTCAAGCCAAGTCATTTGGATTATATTGTTCTATCTCACATCCAATGTTCCTCCTTGCGGTAACTTGTATTTAAATCACATATACATTGAAAGTTACTTGCATCCTTGCATGTGTTTGGTTTTGTACCTTGCTAATGTTTGCATGTGTTGTGCTCTCTACTTACTTTTCTTGAGTAATCAAGTATGTGTATGTTGGTTTGCACACCATGTATGTGTGAGTTTGTGTTGAGCCATTTGTATCAACTTGCTTATATCTTAATTGGCTCTTTTTGAGAGATTAATGGACTATCCCATTTTGGGGGAGTGATATGCTTGCGCACTTCACAATCCTAAAAATGTGTATACATGAGTACTACCACTTAGTGTTGATATATCAATTTTATCTAGTCTCTATATGGTATGTCCTTCTCATGAGAAATTCAAATTCTATAATTTCATTAATTATCTCTAGTTGGGTTTTATTTGCCTCTTGTGGAGAATAAATGGATTATCACATTATGGGGGAGTAATAAGCTATGTGCATATTACAAACCTAGACAATGTGAACATGTGAGGTATTGCCACCTAGAATTGATATTGTTAATTATCTTATTCCTATGTGGCATGTTTCTCAAACAAGTTCCCATTTGCTTAAATGTTTTTACTTACTCACACTTTGGATCTTGTTTGTGATGAATGTTCTTGGTAAGGTTTTCCTCTAATATGTTCTCATATATCTCTTTGGGAAACCGATTGCTTCAAAGCACTCTTTGTAGTTGCTTTGCATTATCGCGTGAATATTTGAAGCTATCAAGAACTTCTATCTACATAAGCATTTCACTTAAAACTTATACATTGCCATATGCTTATCTATTGTGAAGATGATCTTGAATTTCATTACAATATACCACCGAGAAATATATCTCCATATATTCCTTGTCCTTGACAAGTGATACACATATTTGTGGTGGAATTTGTAGATCGTCTTCATATTGGCTCTTGATCTTATTGTCTTAACTCTTGCCAAAAATTGATGTGTTATAACTCTCTTGTTTTCCTTGCCTCTTATGGATCCTTTTGTCTTACTCAAACCTTCCTAGTGATTTAATTGGTATAGGAGAGGCTTTGATCCCATTCTTGTGCACATTGCCTTCTAAGGCTACTTCTAGATAATGCACTATTCTTGGGGGAGCTTTTCTTTATCCTTTGGTACACTATTTATCTTCTATTGTATTTGATCCCGATGACATGTCTCTATGGAAGACAAACCTTTTCGCCTTGGTACTTTGTGCCATCATGAAAAGTGTAGAGGGTTTGGTTTAGTTGTTGGAACCTTGCTCTTTTTGAGAATTATTCTAAATTGATCACTCTCTTTGGTAGTTGGTTATATCATTCGTTGATATATCCTTTGTTTGGTATATCTTTAGAAATTTGATATCTAGTTCCTTGATTTTATTTAATCATTTTGTTTTGATATCTTGTCCAATTGGTATCTTATTAATCATGTGTTGTTTTGATTTAGTTTCAATTGGCATCTCTAAATCATTTGTTGATTTGGATCTTTGATATAATTTGGACCTTCCTTGATTTCTTGGTGTTTGTCCAACTTCTATCTCAATTTGGTTCTTGAAGATTTTAGGCATGCATATGTACTTCATTTATGGTTTTATGGCATGCTTTCCTCTTTATGCCAACATACAAGGGAAACTCCACGGAATCCTAATTCGGCTAAGTGTGCATGAAATTCAATTTCATATCTATATGCACAAATTTATGTGGAGTTCCTCCTAAGTATTGTAGTTCTACTAACTACTTTGGACCCAATTAGTTTGGGACCATTTTGTACTTAAATATGTTTTAGGTTCTTGGGAGATGCATTGGATGCTTGTCTCACTTATAATGAAGGTGCCTCACCACATGGTTATTGGAGCCAAGCGAGGATGGTTGATGAAATTTTATCTACTACATCAACCCAATGTCATCTCGGTAACAAGTATCACCCTCATGCATACTTTTCTAGCATCCAACCTTGTGTAGGTTGCATCATGGCATGAAACTTATTTATATGCCTTTATTGTGGTTCTTGCAATTTTTAAAAGAAACTTCTTTATTTCAAATGAGAGTAGTTGAGATGATTGTATGTCAAGGGGATGATATAAAATCATTTTCATGATTCACCTATCCCAAATATGTCAATCTAACAATTACATTGTATATCGTTTTCTCAAAATTCTCTCATGTGCAATATTGATGAATTTGCAAATTCTATTCGATTCTTATGACACTTGTTGCTTTGTCAAAGCATCCCAACTATCTCCTTTCCCTTCGTGATATTTGTGATGACTTTGGTGTGGTTGTATTTGAAGTTCATTATTATACAATATGAAAATCTTGAGCTATGGGCTATGATCCTACACAAATATCATATGTGTATAATATATGACTTTATTTGGATATCTTGTTCTTTCCTTTAGTAACTAATTTTATGTGTACATGTTTCTTTGTGGATATATCTTCATGATTGTTGTATACTTAGAAACTTATATACATGAGAGAAATTACATCTTTACTCGATATCCTAATTCTTCGGTGTCACCTCTTTTATTCCCTTTTTGATTCTTTGGTGTGACTCCGAAAAGAATTTGGTTTATGATGCATATCCTATTTTATCACATCTTGGTGCTCTCATCTTGGTGAATATCCTTGACCACTTGCTTGTCTTTACAAGCCAATAAGCTTCACCATGGGATATGTCACAAGCTTTGTTTTTCATTTGCATCTTATTGAGCTTGTGAATTCATTTGATTTTATGTTTTAGAGGATACCGGAGGAGTGAGGATTCCATTTTTGTACATCTTGTATTCAAATACAATATTTCTAAGTTGTGTACAAATATTGGGGAGCTCCTCTATTTTCCTTAAAGCACTCGTTTTCTCAAATCATAATATCTTATGTTCATTTGCTTTATTGTATGTTTTGCTTGCCTTTTATATGCAAAAGTTTAAAAAGGATTTCCATATCATTATTTTGCAGAATTTGGATCATCAATATAGTTTGATCTCCCTCCTACTATTCGTCATTGGATATGTGTATTTGATTTCACTCATATTTTGAGAAATGCACACATTATGGGGGAGCTCTTACTATTGTGACCTTCTAAGTCTTTTCGCCCATTTTGGAAATGGATGCCAATGCGGGAGAAGTTTTAGATGGTTTAAGGGAATTTGGTTTTATGATTTTGTTTTTGTTCATAAGCATTTACCTTTCATGCTCATGCATCCATGCTTGTTGTTTTGCATGGTTGCTTAATTCATTATATAAACCCTTGTAAAAGAGATTGTCATCAATTACCAAAATGGGGGAGATTGAAAGGGCATGGCGCCCCCATGGGTGGTTTTGGTAATTAATGACAATCCCTATGGACTAATGGTTGCAATGAGTTATCCTTGTAGTTTTGTTTGTAGGCAATGCTTGAACTCCATATGTTGGATTCAAGGTTGATGCCATGAATATATTGATATAATGAAGTATTTGGCATCAAGATCATCAAGGTGTATTGATATATATTTGATATGATCAACAAGAGAGTATGTGATGACCAAGTTGTTATTCGAGGAGTTATCCGATGATTGGCCATATGTGAGTTGAGCATATTGCAAGTATGTCTTGAAGAAAAGGATTATGTGATCATTCATGGTTATCTTCAAGACATCATCTATTCAAAAGAGAAGAAAAGATACAAGGTTGATCAAGATATTGATCAACACACAAAGCTACAAGATGTACCAAGTGTGATCATGTATCTCTTGGTATGGTAAGAAATTGTCCATATAGCTTTGTGAACTAACCCATGATATGTGTGTGGCATTTCTATGTGTGGTTAGGTATCTTTCTATGGGCTTGCATCAAATGAAGATTTCATATAGTCCATGAAGGATGACGTCAAGTGGTGATCGTCATCAAGCTTGAGTGGTGCAAGTTCAAGAGAAGTATCTCGAAGATATCATATGCTTGATGCTTGCCACCCTCTTGGAGATAATGGCCAAGTGAAGATGTGCCTATGAGAGGCTCTCTCATAGTGGAGTATGGGGGAGCAATATGTGAGACTTCACCAAGCGAAGCGCAATCAAGAAAGGTGGCCCAGTTGAAGAGATCAAGGTCGACACATCTAGCTCAAGTGGAATGCGCATGGCAAAGGTATGATCTTGATAGGGTTTGTATTTTACCGGTCTCATGGTGCTAGTTGGGAGACTGGGTTATAGGATAGATACCATACTATCAAGAGGGGCTCTCATTGAGCTTTAGCGTATCGGTTGGAGAGAGCTCAAACTTTTGCATACTTGCCTTCATCATTTTTCTTGGTTCTTATTTGGATTTTCTCTGTGTGAGATTTTGGAGCTTGTTGTGATCTTCATAACAAGCTCAAGTTCATCAAAAACGGATTTCGTATGAAAAATTTGTTGAGTTTTTGATGTTGGAGATTTTACCGGTCTTTCTTTCATAGAGAGGTTCTACCTTTCTACATTTGGTTTTATCCTCCCATGTTGGACTATGATGTTTCTCTATATGATCTTGTAGTGCTCGTTACGATGATTCCAACGACCCCAAGAACATCAAAACGGAGTTCGTATGTAAGAGATATCACGTTTTTCGTATGTGTGTTTCTGCAATTCCGGGTGAAAAACAGATCCATTCCGGACGTCTCGGAATTCCGAACCAAAAACAGATCGATTCTGGGTTTTGGCTGTTTCGGTACTGGATCCGTTCGGAACCTAATTGGTAGACGTCTGGAATATTCCGGAACATTCCGGAATTCCGGGTGAAAAACAGATCCATTCCGGACGGCACGAAAACTACATAACGGTTAGATTTTGGGGACCTATATAATGGGGGTTTCTTCCCCAACGGTTCCCCAACTCTTGAGCACGGTTTTGCCCCCATTGTTGACCCTTTGAAGCTTTGCTATCTCTCTATTCCTCCATGATTCTTGCCTCCAATTAGAAGGAAAAGAGAGAGGAGATCTAAATCTACCATTCCACCAATCAATCTCTCCTCTAAGTGAGGGGAACCTTTTGGATCTAGATCTTTGAGGGATTTGGTGTTACTCTTTGTTCTTCCTATCTTCTCCCCCCAATAGCATTAGTTGCTTTGGTGGGATTTGAGAGTGAAGGATTTTGAGCACTTCTTTTGTTCTTGCCAATTGCATTAGTTGCATCGGTTTGAGTTCACCACGGTGATACGTGGAAAGTGAAGTTGAGAAGCTTGTTACTCTTGGGTACTTGGGGTGCCCTAGAGCTTGTCCTCTTGGGTACTTGGAGTGCCCTAGACGGTCCTTGTTGATCTCGGAGTTTTGGTGGCTCGCGGGATAGTTGAGAGCCTCCAATTAAGTTGTGGAGTGTGCCTCAACCTTGTGATTCTTGTGGCTTTGGGAGTCACGGGAATTCGGTGAGAGCCTCCAATTAAGTTGTGGAGTGTGCCTCATCCTTGTACGGGTTCGGTGACCACCCTCAAGTGTCCCATAGTGGTTCGTGGCACTCCGCATTGGTGGAGGCACGAAGGAGATTACAGTGTGCCATTGACGGCAATTCGGGGATCACTTTTGGACTCCGCACTGCTCCAACGGAGACTAGCTTACATTGGGAAGTGAACTTCGGGATAAATCAACGTCTCCAAGTGCCTCAGTATTTCTATACCCGAGCTTCTTACTTATGCAATTTACTTGGTGATAGCCATCGAGCTTGAAGTAATATATCTTGCCATCACATAGTTGCTTATCTTGCTTAGCATAAGTTGTTGGTGCACATAGGTAAACCTAGCTTGTTTAGATTTCGTGCTTGATAAATTAAACGCTAGTTTTATTCTGCATTTATTCAAGCCTAAACCGTAAAGAATTTTAATCGCCTATTCACCCCCCTCTAGGCGACATCCGTGTCCTTTCACATAACATCACTATTCATCAGATCCCAGCAAATACAACATGTAGCATTACAATAATATGATCTTGATCATGTTAGGCAGCTCACAAGATCTAAACATGATAGCACAAAGTGGAGAGACAACCATCTAGCTACTACTATGGACCCGTAGTCCAAGGATGAACTACTCACGCATCACTCCGGAGGAGGGCATGGTGATGTAGAGCCCTCCGGCGATGATCTCTCTCCGGCAGGGTGCCGGGAAGAGCTTCAGAACCCTCCCGAACTAGGGTTGACGACGGCGGCGGCGACGGAACTTTTCGTGGATAATTGCTCGGGTACTTAGGGTTTTCGGGAGGAGGTGAATATATAGGCGAAAGGGCGGCGGCGGCAGGCATCGGAGGGGCCCACACCAGACCTCGGCGCGGCAGAGGAGGGGGCCGCGCCCAGGTGTGGTGTGGCCACCCTGGGTCGCCTCTTCGTGCGTCCTTCGGACTTCGTGATCATGTCGGTGAAATACTGGGGTACGTTGATTTTCGTCCAATTCCGAGAATATTTCCTGACTAGCTTTTCTGAAACGGAAAAACAGCAGAAAACAGGAACTGACACTTTGGCATCTTGTTAATAGGTTAGTCCCAGAAAATGCATAAAAATGCTACGAAGTGTATATAAAACATGTAGCAATTGGTATATAATAAGCATGGAACATCAAAAATTATAGATACGTTGGAGACGTATCAGCATCCCCAAGCTTAGTTCCTACTCGTCCTCGAGTAGGTAAACGATAATCACAATATAATTTTTGGAGTGACATGCTACCAACACAATCTTGATCATATAGTAATGTAAAGCATATGAACTGAATGAAGTGATACAAGACAATTGTCTATAGTTTGCTAAAAAGTAAACAAAGAGTAAACATAACATATCATAAAAATAAAACTTTTCATGAATAGTACTTTGGAGACATGAGCTATGAGAATTTGCATAAGAGTTAGCTCACCAAGCAACATTTTGAAATCAAAAGTGTTTGACCAACACAAAGGAAGATTTAAGTTCCAGCATTTGCTTCAACTTTCAACTTATTTATCTCATGGATAATGTCAATACAAAGTAGCATAATAAGTCTAATATGCTAACATATAACAATTCTTGTACCAAGGTTGACACTAGTGTTTGCTTATGGAGAATAGAAATAAGTAGGAAAACTGACTCAACATAAAAGTAAAAGAAAAGCCCTTCGCAGAGGGAAGCAGGGATTAAATCATGTGATAGAGCTTTTTAGTTTTTGAAATCATAAAGAGAGCAAAGACTATATTTTGAGAGGTGCATGTTAATGGTCAACGAATGGTAGCAAACAATACAGTATTACCCATGCCAACCAGACTTTTTAAGAGCGGCTCCCATGAGGAACGTTATTTCTGCCGCAAGCAGATCATTCCTCTATCTCTTTGGTTTACACATGCAAATGTTTGACTGAATGCTCAGTTAACAAAATGTGAAGAGAGTTTATGATGAAAGTTGTAAATTAAGGGGGCTGGGCATCCCTTTGTCAGCTCTTTTTGCAAAATTATAGATAAGCAGATGTAAGCTGCTAGTCTGAAGTAAAGTCTGATTGACAAGTGTAATAAAGACCATCTACTACTTCCTCATGAGCTGGTAAACAGAGACACAAATAAGGAGTAGTAACAATTTTGAATAATTTAAAGGTGGCACATGAAAAATTTACTTGGAGTGGCGCGGAAATACCATATATAGGTAGGTATGGTGGACACAGATGTCATGGATTTTGGGTCAGGGTTTTGGATACACGAGAAGCATTCCCTCTCAGTACAGAGTTTAGGCTAGCAAGGTTATTTAAGCAAACACATAACGTCAACCGGTACAAAAAGAACCATATGATGTACATAAGAGAAAAATTATAAGACTCCACACTGTCTTCCTTGTTAACCGAAACATCCTTTTAATAGAAAATATCTAGACTTTGGAACTACCAATTATGACAAACCAAATAACTTCAAGCTTTAACGGTAGTTCTTCACTAATGAGCCTTTACTTACATGATACACATGTTTAAACATTACTTACTTGATAACTCAAAACAATTGAAAATGATCAAGTTACTCAAGACAAATGATCTACAAGACTGTGTAAGCATTTTCTTTATACCATTACCACATGCATAACATTTTCTGTTCCAACCAAACACCAATCAACTTATTTAACAACTCTCCAAATAGATATAAGTGAAGCAAGAGAGTACTTTCTACAAAAGATCTAATAGCTCTGACAGGAGATACATGCAAAACAAGAGCTAATAGCATAGCAGCGCTAGACAAGAATACTCAACAAGTATAAGTGAAGAATAGGAGTATTCTAATGAAAAAGCGGAGCGTATCTCTCTCCCAAACAAGAGTGTTAGGGTCCAACTAGTTATGACCAGAAAACAAAATAAAAACAAACTGAAAATAAAACACACATACGCTCCAAGAACAGCACTTATAATGTGAAGGAATAAAAATATAGTCTTACTAGAGATGACCTGATAATTTATCGATGAAGAAGGGAATGCCTTGGGCATCCCCAAGCTTAGAAGCTTGAGTCTTTTTGAATATATTGGGGAGATCCAAGGGAGCCTCCCCAAGCTTAAGCTCTTCACTCTTCTTGATCTATTATATCACCCTTCTCTCTTAATACTTGAAAACTTCCTTCACACCAAACTCAAAGTAAACTTCATTAGAGGGGTTAGTGCATCAAATCATAATCTCACTTGGTTCTGTAAAGACACATTATAAACATCATTTTAAACATTATCTACTGTTTACTAGCCTTATGTGAAGCTCTTCCACTTTTAAAGAATTTCACTTAACACTTGTAAAAGAGAAAATGCAAAACTAGACAGAATCCGTCAAAATCAGAACAGTCCGTAAATACTATTTTTTTTGAGGCACTTAAGTCGCTCAAATCAGAAAACTTTGAACGAACGAAAGATATGTAAAAAGCTCAGGCTTCTGCACAAAAATGTGAAGATTAAAATACTGTTCCGTGATTTTTCACGAATTTTTTCCGTGAGGCACAGAAATCTGTTTCTGGACAGCAACTAAACTTTTTAGCATATCTTGCTATTAGAGGCTATTCTTGGCACAACAAAACGGAAAATAAAAGATACAAAGGAATTGTTACTGAAGTAAACAAGTTCCTTGAATCAATAAAATAAAATAACAGAAAATAAAATGGGTTGCCTCCCATAAGCGCTTTTCTTTAACGCCTTTAGCTAGGCATAACGCAGAAAATCAAGTATTATCAAGAGTACCTTCCAAAGAAGGATCAGAAAACTTTTCAGAAATGCATTGTATCTTATTTATGTAGGTTTCAGATTCTCCTTTATCACTTCTCTTAGGTCTACTTTCCTCATCAAAAAGGTTTTCGGGAACGATCCAATCAAAATTCTTTTCTATGGCTTCATGAATTCCCATAAATTTAAATGGAATTGGTATTTTTACCTCACCCCTACATTCGGGTATCCTTGTATATTTCATAGTGTCAAGTTCCAGAGTATCTAGTGTATCTTTAACATTAATGTAACAATCAAGCATCTTATAATGAGCAAAAACTATTCTAGCTTCTCTAGCAACATCACCAAATTCTTTTGCATAGTTTCTAACACGAAATCCTTTTTCTCCCCATCTTCTATACTATCAAGTTTAAGAAACATTTGCTGCAACATGGGGTTAAGGCTCATAAATCTAGCCTCAAACATGTGTACCAAAGAAGCTATAGCAATTTTATAGTCATAAGCAAGCTCAACCAAACATCTATCTTTAAAATCATCACACTTCCTTACACGATTAAAGAATTCTTCAATGTTAGTACTTCCAATGACGGAACCACTTCCTACCTCTATTTCTTTCATGACAAATTTAGGAAAAAACATGATGAATAAATAGAAAATAACAACTCAAATTTTAACTAAGTGCAGGAATTTAATTTTTTTGTGTTTTTGATTTTTAAAAGCAAACAAGATAAAATAAAATAAACTAAGCAAGACAAAAACAGAGTAATGAGATTGGAAGTATGAGACTCCGCTTGCTGCAGCCTTTTGACTCCCCGGCAATGGCGCCAGAGAACTGTTGCTTGTTGGCGTGAAGACGCACGTTTGTTGGGAGACCCCAAGAGGAAGGTATGATGTAGTGTAGCAGCAGTTTTCCCTTGATATCTACCAAGGTTATCGAATCCAGTAGGAGTCAAGAGCACTTCAGAAGGTTGTCAGTGGCGCCGTTTACGACAACTGACGTGGAACCTGCACACAACACAATAAAACTACTTTGCCCCAACGAAACAGGAAGGTTGTCAATCTTCCCGGCTTGCTGAATACAAAGGATTAAACGTATGGTGTGGAGAATAATAATAAATGTAGAAAATAACAGGGAACATATGATCACAGTTGGTATTTTTATCAGTGTAGAGGAATGGACCGGGGTCCACAGTTCACTAGTGGTGTCTCTCCATAAAAGATAACATACATGTTGGGTAAACAAATTACAACTGAGCAATTGACAAATAGTGAGCGCATGACAATGCAATATATGACATGATCGTTTATTGTAGTATTTATTGGGCATTACATCATAATACATGGACCGCTTACCAGCTGCATCCATACCTAAATAATCCACTACCGAGATAACATCCGTGTCTCCCGCTACACTACAACAAATCAGAGTTTAAGTAACACAAGCATGTAACACATCAAAAAGTTTGTTACAAGTAAAATAGCAGTAACACGTGATTTGTGTTGCAACGGTGGTCAGTAACTCATAATAGATAAGCTGTAAAAAGGTGTTACCAGGATATTACTATAGTAACGTGAAATTTTGTGTTGCTCCAAACGTGTTACAAGCTACGATTATGGTAACACAGAATCGTCTGTAATACCCTAGTGTTACTGGTCAGTCTTACGGACAAAATACAATAAATTGAAAATTAATTGCCATAATCAAGGCACGTACGAAACCAGTGGGTAGCACTAGAAGAAGATAATGTTATATCAGGGATCGAACCCACGACTCAACCGTTGATATCGCACATGCCTAACCATGATAGCTTGCTCCCGTTCCTAATTTAAAAAGCATTCACCGCTTTTAATCTCCATTAGGCAGATGGGCCACGCGTGGGGCCTTGAGTAGTGACACATAAGATGCATGTTACTATAGCTTAATTGTAACACAATTTTTAACATACCGTAACAACTATTATGTGTGACAACAGTCACCTCTTAGTAACACGGTCTAACGTAACACATTCCAAAATGTGTTACAGTATGGCCCAGTAACATTGTTTTGGACCTATAGTAACACAAAGCTGTGTTACAAAAGCTATGTCCTGTTGTAGTGCTAGTATTAAGTTGCAAGCAACAGATTATTGCATTAAGCAAAGTGTGTAATGTAAACAAATGCATTAAACTTAACAGACGTACCCTTAAGCTAAGCATTGCTTATTTTATCCCTAGCGGCAACGGCACATCCACAACCTTAGATGTTGATGCCACTCACCCAGATTACTGGAGGCACGAACCCACTATTGAGCATAAATACTCCCTCTTGGAGTCACAAGCATCTACTTGGCAAAAGTATCTACTAGCAGTAGATATATTGATAAAAAGCTTGATCATAACATCACTATTCATCAGATCTCAGCAAACACAACATGTATCATTACAATAACATGATCTTGATCATGTTAGGCAGCTCACAAGATCTAATTATGATAGCACAAAGTGGAGAGACAACATCTAGCTACAGCTATGGACCCGTAGTCCAAGGATGAACTACTCACGCATCACTCCGGAGGCGGGCATGGTGATGTAGAGCAATCCGGCGATGATCTCTCTCTCCGGCAGGGTGCCGGGAAGAGCTTCAGAACTCTCCCGAACTAGGGTTGATGACGGCGGCGGTGACGGAACTTTTTGTGGATAATTGCACGGGTACTTATGGTTTTCGGGAGGAGGTGAATATATAGGCGAAAGGGTGGCGGCAGCAGACATCCGAGGGGCCCACACCAGACCTCGGCGTGATAGAGGGGGTGGCCGCGCCCAGGTGTGGTGTGGCCATCCCGGGTCGCCCCTTCGTGCGTCCTTCGGACTTCGTGATCGTGTCGGTGAAATACTGGGGTACGTTGATTTTCGTCCAATTCCGAGAATATTTCCTGACTAGCTTTTCTGAAACGGAAAAACAGCAGAAAACAGGAACTGGCACTGTGGCATCTTGTTAATAGGTTAGTCCCAGAAAATGCATAAAAATGCTATGAAGTGTATATAAAACATGTGGCAATTGGTATATAATAAGCATAGAACATCAAAATTATAGATACGTTGGAGACGTATCAAGCATGATCAAATGATTCTATCATTTTATCATCATGGGAATTTCCTGAATATTGCATTCTTGGATTCGAATATCAAGTGATAATGGAAATTGTTGGCAAGTTGACTTTGCAACAAAAGTTCAATTGACTCCAATTTTATAAAATATTCTCCAAATGGTGTGTTGAAGAAATTCAAAAGAGAATATCGAAATGTAAGAGTTACATTGGACAAAGGCTTATATGAGTTACGTACACTACAACAAGTCGCAGTGACAGTGGGAGCTTAAATGATTCCAAAATGGGTTATCGGTTCATTGAATTAACTAGGTGTGGTTCTTTACAAAAGAAGCAGCAATGTTGTGAGAACAGCAGAACTGTTTTCATAGTTAGAGTACCAAGGTTTCACCTTGAATAGCCCAGTCTACATGTGATCGTATGATCAAGGAGATTATGATAGAAAAGAGTTTTTCTGCATAATTCATAAAGTTCACACAGCCCCGGAAGGGTCTGATGACAAATGTCTACCACAGGAAAGGAAGCGTGAGAAACCATCTGTTTCACCCAGATGTCGAGTCTTGTGCAAATAGTTAATTGCCTTTTGTGCAAGTGGGAGACTGTTGGATGTATGCCCAAAAGGCAATAAAGTTTAACATCTGTTTCATAATTATGCTTTATGATTCTATGCTATAATTACGGTGACTCCTGAATGTGTGATTCAGAGGAAAACTCACTCGCACGTGTAGAGACATGAACAGAATAAAGTATACCCTAGTCTTGCCTTTTAGACTAATTCGTTGATTGCTAGAGACCACGTTTTCCTGGTCTGGGACATTGTTTATGTCAGCATCAATGAGTGGCATATTGTTGGTGGAAACAATATGGCTGGGTAGACGCAAATCGTTGATATGCTAAGTAAGATTCCAAAGTGTCTTTTTGTCCATAGTGCAATATCGCAGATGGTTATTATATGACATGTCTATTGATCATGAGGTTATTAGGGTTGTGTATACTGCAAGAATTACTTTGGTACTGTCAACACCATGGCCGTAACTGGGTGGTAAAACGGCAGTCACTGGGTGATTCCCAAGGTGTACATAATACCTAATGTTCCAAGATGGGAAATTACTCCTCTATCAAAGAGAGATACTTCCAGGGCCCACTCGGTATGTATGATATCCAATATGTTCTGCAGACAATGCATGATGAAGTTACATCATGTGGGATATCGGATTATGGGAACGAGAAAAGGAAATTTACCGGTAACGAGATAGACGGAGATATAGTGAATCATGGATTGATTCTTGGAAATACCAGGAATACTTTATCTCGGGTAATTTCAGTATCGCGAGTAATGGGAATGACGAATTAATAATCAACAGGTTCAACAGAGTGTCCTTCGCATAACGGTAGCAGTTATTCAGGTAGCCCATGTACCTGACCCTGGCCGGTGATTAGATGGAAACATCTAATTATAGCTACACGTTATCGAACCTCTAGGGTAACACGCTTAAGTCAGGTCTAGTTTGTTGTGTATATGGTTGGTCTGGATACTGAGAGAGTATCACCGGAATAGTTTCTGCGTGATAGATAATACCTTTATCAGAGAGGTTGGATTATGCAGACACTAGGTGTCTCGGAGTAATAGAAATAGTTTCTATCACTAGTTGGATTTATTCCGAGGGTTTATATATGAGAGAAATATTTATCCGGAGTATTTTGTCTGTGGACACTAGGTGTCCCGG
The DNA here is from genome assembly GCA_947311845.1 of Poa pratensis. Lineage (NCBI taxonomy): Eukaryota > Viridiplantae > Streptophyta > Magnoliopsida > Poales > Poaceae > Poa > Poa pratensis. Next base: position 29,155,737 of record CAMZMU010000053.1, on the reverse strand, counting down.
ATAATGTAAAAGTGTTTTAAATGATAAGTAATTACTTTAGGGAATATTCTGTAAAAGGAAATATTCAAATAAGAATTAATTAGAAAAAATATTATTTAATTAAATATGAATTTATTTAATTAATAAATAATTATTGGAAAATATTGGAGCCACCGAAGGGGGCTGCCAAGTGGGCCCATGGGCCCACTAGGCAGCCGCACCCCCAAGTGGGCGGGTGGGCCAAGTGCATGAAGGGGGGAAGTTCCCCCCTTGGCCGAACCCTAAGTGGGCCTATGGCCCATGGGGGTGAGGCGGTTTGGGGGGGGGGCTTGTTGGACAAGGACTCCTCCCCCCAAACCGAATTGGGAGGGGAGTTGGAATCCAACTCCAACTCTCTCCTATTGAGTGCACACCAAGGAAAGGGGAGAGGAGTTGGAGTTGGACTCCAACTCCTCCCCTAGGGCCGGCGCATCAAGGAAAGGAGGGGGGAGGTGAGTTGGAGTCCATCTCCAACTCCCCCTCCCAAACCGAATTGGGATAGGGGTCTTTCCCCTTGCCCAAGTCCCTCCACCCCTTGGCCATCTATATAAACCCCCACCCCTCCTATTTGGAGACACACAAGTTTATGTCTCTTCTAGTTGGTTTAGAGGGAACATCTAAATATTTAGAGGGATCCTCTTCGATTAGATTAGATCTAGATCTCTAATCTCTCTCTCCCTCCTTCTGATGTGTTGAGATCTACACCTTCATATACATCAGCGGTGAGTGCTTCAAGTGTGGACGGCGAAGCCCTGCTGGACTAGATCAGATGTATGCGTGCGAAACTCAGAGGGGTGATCCGTTGAGAAACGGTTGACTCTATCTCACTCTGTTGGATCGAGGCGGGACACGAGGAGTCTATGATATTCTCTCGGCTAGGCTTAGCCGAGGGAGTTCTTCCACAAGCTTCATCAGCGTCGTCATCGACATCTCTTCCGCTTCAACGGTGTCGGTAACGATTTACAGTTGGATCAAATATGCATATCTTGTCACTTGTATCTTCATAGTAGATCTTGGTTGTTGCGTAGTTGGCGAAATTTTTGTTTTCCATGCACGCAACCCAATAGTGGTATCAGAGCTTGCTATGCGTAGATACATGATTTGATCTAGAGCACATGGTGTGCGGGCACTGCATAAGTTTGTGCGGGTATGTTATTGAAGTCTATATATCTTCTAACATTCAAGTTATTTATGTTGCTTACCAATATGCGGTCTCGTCTTGTTTCCAGTGGCATAGTAAGATCTCGGACTTCTGGCAATCCGCGGACCTTCCGGCTGCTCCTAGTATGCCTGTCGGCGCCAACGAAATGCTTCAGTAGCTTCGAATCATATTATAGTTGGTCTCGTCGACTTGATTGCGGATGGGGCATGTGGACTAGGTCCACACGGGGGTCATGTGCATTGGCAATCGTCTGGGTTGGGGTCCGCAACATTCTCGTGATGTTGGGGCCGACAATCACCCTGTAAGGTTAATCTAGCAACATGAGTAATTATGCTTGGTGTGGGCCGTAGGTTTTTCTTTGGGCTTTTGGGAATCCTACAGCCACGCTAAAAGATGCAAACAAACGTTAGAGGCGTCTAACTCTGTTTTGCAGGACATGTGATGTGGTATAGTCTCGAAATATTTATTTTGTTGACTAACCTTCTTTTGTTGGCCGGCGTACCGTTCTTCCTTGTTCGTCGAGCTATGGTGATAGTGGAGGATAGGAGAAGGCATGCGAGTGTCGTGAACCTCGACATGGCCACACCGGTGGAGACGCCACCGGGGGATGGAGGAAGAAGACTATACTACATCACAAAGTGTTATTTACTTGTGCATGTTTTATATTTGTTTTCTTGCTCTTCCCTTGATTGCGCAGTAGTGTGATTATTAGGGAGATTCCTCGGTAGCTGCAAAGTTTAATTACTTGAGCTAAAATTAAAAATATCAAGAAGTTCGTGCTCTTCCAACACGTAGCAGCGTCAAACCGGATGCTTGTCACCGTGCGTCATGTATCCATGAGTAATGTGTGCCAAGGGTTCGGGAGGCGTGTAGTGTACCGTACCTGCAGCAAAAGCGGTTGGTTGTCTTGACGTTCGAGCATAACCAGTTATGAGCTCGGAGCACATCCATTGAAAGATGAAACGAAAGTCACGACAGGAAGTGATTGGTCTGTTGACCTACCCGTTATAAGCTACGACATGCTATGTATCCATACTTGATCGTATGTTGGACGTGGATTTCGTATACACTAATTTGATCTTGAGGAATATCAATTTTAGTGGGAGCAGATTATTTGTTTATATTTAACTAGTGCTAGAAAAATAATTATGAACATGTCTTAGTGAACTTTAGATTGTTGTAGATCGACACACGTAACACCCGCTATTTACCTTGGTCCACTACTTTTAGGAAAATCATTTTTCTACCATTAGGAGTAAATATGTTGTTTGGGTATGTTTCCTAAGTTTTGTACTTAGGAGTGCCAAGTATAAGTATGTCCTCGACGCTCCTCCTTCGGGGGTTGTTGTCAAAACTACTTATGAAAGGGAAGCTCACACCTTGAAGAGTGATGAGGCTGTCTCTATCCGATGCCTTATGTTGACATGCATGGGCCATGAATTGCAGAAGCGGTTGGATAGCATATCTGCTGAGCGACATGATCGTCGTACGCACAGCCATGTTCCAGACTCAGGCAAAGACTAAGAGTTATGAGATAACAAAGGTTTTCTGGTCATGTCACATGGCAGAAGGAAGCTCAGCGAGCGAGCATGTAATCAAGATGATTAATTGCGGTATTAGGCTGCAGACTCTAGGGTTTTCTAATCCCGGCTGAACCAAATACAGATTTGATGTTGTCTTCACTTCCCCATTTTACAACGGATTTATCATGATTCAAAACATGAGTGGGAGGAAGGAAACATTAAATGGCTCCCTGCTATGCTGAAATCTGTAGAAGCTAATGTGATAACAATCAAGTTCGATTGTTGCCCAATTCGCATGCTTCAAGAAGAAGAGGAGGTTTAATTCAAGAGAATCCTGAATACCTCTTCCGAGGAAAGGAAAGATATTGGAAGTGGAACTATAAAAAGGTTTCGGGCACTAATAAGAAGAGTTGTACTTAAATGATATTAATTATTCTTACTAGTATCTCTGGAGTATTTATTGCGAAGAATTTTTTCTTGTGTTCAATATAAGGGCTGCGGAAATTAAGAAGTATAGAGAATAAAAAGTGGTGGTGTGCACCAAGTTTGGCGCATGGACCTTCGTCTTTGGGATGAAGACGTCTCCACTTTTATTTTTCAAGTTGAAAGATTTGTGAGCTTCGGCTCAAGTTATTAGGTCGCATGTTTTGCGATAAATATCCTTCTGAATTTATAGGACAAGTTGGTCCTGTTTATTATGATAAAGAATATTGGACATCACTCCCTCCAGGGATGATCAAGTTGCAAATCTTTTGAAGTTAAGGGAATATCATTTGTTCTAAAATATTTTGTGATTGTGTTGATATCACCTTCGGGTGACACTATCATCTTGGATGCATCATATGCATGATGGAAGGACATCCAAGATATTGCACATAGTGGGAAATCAACAAAAGATAAAGGTTTTGGACTGTTAATGATTTAATCATTGATGTCTAAAGTTTCACAAAATGTTTTAGATAAAAAGTCTTGGTGATTATGTAATTATGTCTTGAAAGTTTTCAAGTCATAATCTGACTAAGTGTGACGAAGTCAGCACTAAGAATCTTCTTGTTTTTGCATAAACGTTTGGCAATACTCAATCTAGAATATGTTTGCTCGCTAGGTAATTTTAGCACAGTTAATTGTTGTAACATCCCAATATTTGGAATGTTTAAAAATCACTAAAATTTGAAACTTTTGTTTTTATTAAAAATAAAACATTAAAATTATAATAGAAACCTAAAATATAGAAGACAATGGGCATCTTCAAAAGGTTTAATAGTTTAATTCCAAGTAATCTGTAATTCAAAATTTGAGTTTAGTTTAAATTATTTTATCCAAAGTATTTCATAAACCCCAATATATTTGGCAAGGTGATTTAAATTTTTCATAGGAAACATTCATCTCATAAAATGTGGTATTCCAATTATTTGATTTTAAATATTTAGCTTTTGGTTATTTATTAAACCCAAAACCACATTTGCAAAGTGCTAAAGTTATTTAAAGAATGCCTATTTCTAAAATGGTTTTACTTAAACTATATGTTTTAAATTTTGGAGTTTACTAAACCCTAAAACAATATTATAAAGTGTTTTAAATTATTCAATTATATTCATTTACAAATTAAGTTTAAAATAGCTATTTATCCATATTTACATTTGTGATATTTTTATTGGATATTTATAAAGCCCATGAATTAAATGGGTAATTATATTTAAATGATTTACCAAACTCTATGTAAATAAAATGTTTTGTACCAAATTAGTTTATTGGGTTTATAATATTGAATGATATTACTCATACTATTTTCTGGATTTTATTTAAGTTCAAAAAGAATTTATAAAACCCTATTTTATAAAATGACATAAAAGTGTCAATTAAGTAATTATACAATATTTTAAGTTTAATATTTAGTTTTGTTTTGCAAAAGTGTTACCAAATAGTTTATATTTATAAGGAAGGATTTTACAAATTTCTACAAATTGGTTTGGTTTCAATTGGAGGTTTAAATCAAAAGTTACAAAAAGTTTCAGAAAAGAAAAAAAGAACAAAAAAAAAAATGGAAACCAGCCGAACTGGGCCGAAGCCCATCTCACCAGCCCGAACAGCAGCCCGCACCATGTTCAAAAACGGTAGTTTCGGCCGATTTCAATCCCGCTAATTTCTCGCGATTAAGAGCATTAAACGGTGCCCCGACCCTCTCCTTGGAAAGCCCCTGACATGTAGGATGTTTTAGTTCTGTTGTTTTTCAATTTTGAGAAGTTTAGATTTATTCAAATTTCAAATATGATGTTTGAGTAAATTTGACATAACTTTAGATTTATAAATTATTTTTTTGTGATTCCAATTGTAGAAAATTTGCTTATTTGCCCTCTGTCCAGTAGTATTATTTTTCAGTTTTGCATTAAAGTTTAATTACCAAAAACATTAAATCTTGTGTTAATGCTTTTAAAGTGTCTTAATAGTGTTTTGATTTAATTAAAACTAATTAAAACTTGACCTATGTTTTCATGGACATAATAATAACAGAAAACAGTAGTAAATTGTTGTGTTAAAAAGGCCTTATAAAAATGTTGCTTTGTGAATCTTTAGTTTAAGTTGTGTTTAAAACCTTTCAAAAGTTATAATTACAATTAATGGTTTATTATAGAACTCTTGGAACTCCCTTGACAAATATGCTTTGTACAACTTCTTCTTTTACTAAACCTTTTGGTGTAAACCTTGTTAGGTATGTTTTGTATGCCTTGAGTTGTTGATGGTTGTTTATTGGTGTGTTATTTCTATGTATAGATTGAACGGAGTGCAACGTTGTTCCTTGTTGAAAAGAGTGTGTGAGCAACAACAACTCCCAAAGGCAAGTGGCACATCATAAATCTCCTACTACTTTGACTATGCATTTTAGAATATTTCTCTTAAGCATGTTTAGGTTATTAGTACTGCTATGCAAGACATGTTTAGAATAACACCCTTATTACTATGTGTCTAGGAACCTATATATAATGACTTAGTAGAAATATTGATGCTATGCAAAAAGTTATTTTATAACAAAGCTAAATTCTACTAAGTTAAAAAAACTCCTGGGTGGATTGGTTTGATAGAGGAGGCGAAGTTGAGTGGCTACTCAGGGCCATTTCTATGGTTTTACCTGAGTATGTGCACTTGTGGATTGCCACCCAGGGACAAAGGGATCTGAAGAACTCCAAGTGAAGATTGCTTCCAGTGCAGCCATTTGTCATATGGGCTCTGTCTTGATGGATTAAGTTGCGTGGACTCACCTCGGCTTGACAAGCAGATGTAGAGGGATGTAGGTGGAACGGGTCAAGCCGGTATGGGGTGGGAAGATGCTTCTGAAAAATCTCGTCTCAATCTTCTCCTTTTCCTTATCACTGCTGGAGTGTAGAGGATAGTTTGGGCTGATTGAGTCAAATGGTGAACGTGCACAACCTCTCGAGAGTGTCAAAACTATGTACTTAGCCGTGTCCCCGGTTACGGACAATTCTGAGCAGCTGATCAAGGACGTCAACGGAGGATCCCAACATGCCAACTTCTCAAGTAAAAGTTTGAAGGATGAACAAGGGTAGATGAGACTATGGTTTTCATGCCATACTTGTCTCGACTAGAAGAAAAAGTTTTGCAAAGAGTTAGGAAAAATTGGCTTTCTGCAAAATAGCCTTTGAACTCCACCAGCCAAATATGCATATAGGTTATTAGAGTTTTTCCACTAAGTGTCCAAAGAGTGTCACTTGCCAGATCCATTTTATATGGTTCTGACCCACCTTGTTGCAACATTTTTCCTGTTGCAGGATGTTCAGACGATGAGTGAGGTTTCGTATAAGGTTTCGAGTCTACAACCAACATGTTTTCGCCTGTGGCACATGAAGATGATGGAGACTCACTGCTACTTTTATTCCGCTGTGCTGAACTTTGTAAAATGCAAGCCTTGAGCTATGCAATTTGTAATGAAAATTGTAAGTCTGGATCATGCGATGTAATAAAATTTGACGCATTTGCATGATATTCATCTTAGACTATGTGTGCAAATGAATCGATCCAGGGGTTTGCACTATACACAGGGATCTTGCCAATTTTTAAGTGCAGGTCCACTACAGATGGTATCAGAGCACTGTGTTGCCTGTAGATTCGAAACCCTTGGTTTGGATAGAAATAGGTTTGACCATAGGAGTGAAAATCTATTTTTATTCAGTTTGCTAAAAACAAAACTTTTCATTTTATCTTCCTCGTACTCTCATCTACTGTCAAACCTTCTGAAAATATCTTCTCTTGTTCTAGATGACCTATCTCTTTGGTATCCATGAAGACATGTTTGGTGATGACCAAGTACTTGAAGTGTGAGTCTGATACTTCTTTTGGAATTCTGCAATTCGACACGAAGTGCCAGATGGAAGACCATTGAAGAACCCAGATTCAGAGCTCAAACACTTAGAAGATTTTTCAAGAAAGATGAAGAAGAAAATGAAGTCCTCAAGGAGATAGACTAGACCACCACTTAATTAGAACAACGATATCGTGATAGTGTATTGGCCATACCAACTTAGGTTGTATGACGATACTAGATTGTTTGTTTGTGTGTACCAGGTTGTTTGATGTTTGTTAGGAGTTGTTTGTAATGAATTGCCTTGATTTTCTTGTATGGGTTAGAATGTTTGACTACCAACAAAAATTCTTTTTAAGGGTGGTAGCCCACCGAGATAATCTAAACCCAGTTGTCCAAGCCTATCTTTCTTTCTAGCCTCTTCGAATCTCGGGGACGAGATTCCTTTTAAGGGTGGTAGTCTGTAACATCCCAATATTTTGGAATATTTAAAAATCACTAAAATTTGAAACTTTTGTTTTTATTAAAAATAAAACATTAAAATTATAATAGAAACCTAAAAAAAGAAGACAATGGGCATCTTCAAAAGGTTTAATAGTTTAATTCCAAGTAATCTGTAATTCAAAATTTGAGTTTAGTTTAAATTATTTTATCCAAAGTATTTCATAAACCCCAATATATTTGGCAAGGTGATTTAAATTTTTCATAGGAAACATTCATCTCATAAAATGTGGTATTCCAATTATTTGATTTTAAATATTTAGCTTTTGGTTATTTATTAAACCCAAAACCACATTTGCAAAGTGCTAAAGTTATTTAAAGAATGCCTATTTCTAAAATGGTTTTACTTAAACTATATGTTTTAAAATTTGGAGTTTACTAAACCCTAAAACAATATTATAAAGTGTTTTAAATTATTCAATTATATTCATTTACAAATTAAGTTTAAAATAGCTATTTATCCATATTTACATTTGTGATATTTTTATTGGATATTTATAAAGCCCATGAATTAAATGGGTAATTATATTTAAATGATTTACCAAACTCTATGTAAATAAAATGTTTTGTACCAAATTAGTTTATTGGGTTTATAATATTGAATGATATTACACATACTATTTTCTGGATTTTATTTAAGTTCAAAAAGAATTTATAAAACCCTATTTTATAAAATGACATAAAAGTGTCAATTAAGTAATTATACAATATTTTAAGTTTATTATTTTGTTTTGTTTTGCAAAAGTGTTACCAAATAGTTTATATTTATAAAGATGGATTTTACAAATTTCTACAAATTGGTTTGGTTTCAATTGGAGGTTTAAATCAAAAGTTACAAAAAGTTTCAGAAAAGAAAAAGAGAAAAGAACAAAAAAAAATGGAAACCAACCGAACTGGGCCGAAGCCCATCTCCCCAGCCCGAACAGCAGCCCGCACCTCCCTCTCTCTTTTCTTTTATTTTTCTTTCACCGACACGCGGGACCCACCTATCACGGGAGTCGTCTTCAACCTCGACCACGTTCAAAAACGGCAGTTTCGGCCGATTTCAATCCCGCTAATTTCTCGCGATTAAGAGCATTAAACGGTGCCCGAACCTCTCCTTGGAAAGCCCCTGACATGTAGGATGTTTTAGTTCTGTTGTTTTTCAATTTTGAGAAGTTTAGATTTATTCAAATTTCAAATATGATGTTTGAGTAAATTTGACATAACTTTAGATTTATAAATTATTTTTTTGTGATTCCAATTGTAGAAAATTTGCTTATTTGCCCTCTGTCCAGTAGTTTTATTTTTCAGTTTTGCATTAAAGTTTAATTACCAAAAACATTAAATCTTCTGTTAATGCTTTTAAAGTGTCTTAATAGTGTTTTGATTTAATTAAAACTAATTAAAACTTGACCTATGTTTTCATGGACATAATAATAACAGAAAACAGTAGTAAATTGTTGTGTTAAAAAGGCCTTATAAAAATGTTGCTTTGTGAATCTTTAGTTTAAGTTGTGTTTAAAACCGTTCAAAAGTTATAATTACAATTAATGGTTTATTATAGAACTCTTGGAACTCCCTTGACAAATATGCTTTGTACAACTTCTTCTTTTACTAAACCTTTTGGTGTAAACCTTGTTAGGTATGTTTTGTATGCCTTGAGTTGTTGAATGGTTGTTTATTGGTGTGTTATTTCTATGTATAGATTGAACGGAGTGCAACGTTGTTCCTTGTTGAAAAGAGTGTGTGAGCAACAACAACTCCCAAAGGCAAGTGGCACATCATAAATCTCCTACTACTTTGACTATGCATTTTAGAATATTTCTCTTAAGCATGTTTAGGTTATTAGTACTGCTATGCAAGACATGTTTAGAATAACACCCTTATTACTATGTGTCTAGGAACCTATATATAATGACTTAGTAGAAATATTGATGCTATGCAAAAAGTTATTTTATAACAAAGCTAAATTCTACTAAGTTAAAGAAACTCCTGGGTGGATTGGTTTGATAGAGGAGGCGAAGTTGAGTGGCTACTCAGGGCCATTTCTATGGTTTTACCTGAGTATGTGCACTTGTGGATTGCCACCCAGGGACAAAGGGATCTGAAGAACTCCAAGTGAAGATTGCTTCCAGTGCAGCCATTTGTCATATGGGCTCTGTCTTGATGGATTAAGTTGCGTGGACTTACCTCGGCTTGACAAGCAGATGTAGAGGGATGTAGGTGGAACGGGTCAAGCCGGTATGGGGTGGGAAAATGCTTCTGAAAAATCTTGTCTCAATCTTCTCCTTTTCCTTATCACTGCTGGAGTGTAGAGGACAGTTTGGGCTGATTGAGTCAAATGGTGAACGTGCACAACCTCTCGAGAGTGTCAAAACTAAGTACTTAGCCGTGTCCCCGGTTACAGACTATTCTGAGCAGCTGATCAAGGACGTCAACGGAGGATCCCAACATGCCAACTTCTCAAGTAAAAGTTTGAAGGGTGAACACGGGTAGATGAGACTATGGTTTTCATGCCATACTTGTCTCGACTAGAAGAATTTTTTTTCCAAAGAGTTAGGAAAAATTGGCTTTCTGCAAATAGCCTTTGAACTCCACCAGCCAAATATGCATATAGGTTATTAGAGTTTTTCCACTAAGTGTCAACAGAGTGTCACTTGCCAGATCCATTTTATATGGTTCTGACCCACCTTGTTGCAACATTTTTCCTGTTGCAGGATATTCAGACGATGAGTGAGGTTTCGTATAAGGTTTCGAGTCTACAACCAACATGTTTTCGCCTGTGGCACATGAAGATGATGGAGACTCACTGCTACTTTTATTCCGCTGTGTTGAACTTTGTAAAATGCTAGCCTTGAGCTATGCAATTTGTAATGAAAATTGTAAGTCTGGATCATGCGATGTAATAAAATTTGACACATTTGCATGATATTCATCTTAGACTGTGTGTGCAAATGAATCGATCCAGGGGTTTGCACTATACACATGGATCTTGCCAATTTTTAAGTGCAGGTCCGCTACAATTGTCTTGCTTCGTGTCATTGTTTTGAAAGATAAACTATGGATGGACACGTTGGTCTTAGGAACTTAAAATTTCTGAAATATTGAAATTTGGTCCTAAGATAAAGGACAAAAGGAATTTCATTGTCTCTTGCCTCTTGTCATTGTTTTGAAAGATAAACTTTGGGGACATGATAGATTTAGGATATGAGATTTTCTGAAAGATGAAACTTGATCCTAATAGTAAAAGACAATGAGTTACTTTGTTGGTTGTTCCAATAAGTTAATTTCAAGTCCTCTTATAACAGCACATAAGTGACAATGTTTTGTTACTAAGATATATGTCATTCTTAAGGAATTTATTCCTTGTTGAATTCAGTGGAGGATGGTGATTCTTGAAGAGATTATTGAATCTTTGGAAATAGTTATCAGAACTTGTGCAGGCGGAAGCAATTCCAATTGACAATTCTTTTAGACTAATACCGAGAGTCATTGCAATATGAGCATGACTTCTTGTCAAGAAATAATCACTTAACAAGATAAAGAGCATATGAGTTTCTGGGAAAATTTTACATGCTAAGACAAAGTAATAAGATAGGGTGCTATAGTATCCAAACCTTCATGACTTAGAGTCATATTAATTAGTAATATCATCAAGTTCGAGTTGAGAAACTTGAAGGAATTCATGTTGGAATATATGATCATAAAGCTTGTTTTGTCATAAATGGTTTTATGACAAATTCAAGAGTTGACTACTCAGGATCATATGATCTGTAGCATAGCTTTGTTGATCTAAATGGGACTAGTAGATTTGTATGATATGTTAACAAAGTATATTCCTCTAAGGAAAATTAATCGAGTATGTGTACGATATACAATTCGAGGGCTTTGTTAAATGAATACAATACTAGTTATTTGTAACACCCCAAAAATTAGACCGAATTTTAAATTATTTTTGGACGCCGGAAAACCTTTTTCTAGTTTTAATAAGTGTTTCCTAAAATCTTTCGAGGCGATTTGACTTGGAGTTTGCTCTCTCTTGGAATTCCGGAGGACTCCCCTACCCATTTCTAGAAGACCCGCCCAAAAATATTTCATACTCCAATCCAACATTTCCAATTTCGGAGTTAACTGTTAAATGTCGGCTCCGATCCAAATTTTATTCGGTCAACTTAGGAGTCTCGGAAAATCCTCATAATTTAGGGAGTTGCATATTTTTGCATTTCCTACACTTCTTCCGTTGAACTCGAACTCGTTCGAGCAAGTTTTGATCGACTTCCTTTGTAAGCCAAAAACCGATGCCGACACGTGGCTTAGCGGACTTTTGCAAAACCCCTTTTCCACACCACCAAATGAGCTCAAACTCCTTAGACAGTCTCCCTATGCCAAACATACCCAGTGGTAATTGTTTGGGATTTTTCTGAGTTGAGCAAGCCTCTCTGCCTTTCATCGAACACCTGGTGTGCGATCGGTTTTCGGAAAACTTTGTTTTACCAAATGTGTCGTTTGAGCGTGTGGCTTGTGTAGTGGCACAGGCCTTGTTCTTAGCAACCCGTAGATACCTCTCTTCTTGCATTTGGTGCTCCGAGTCGCCGGGAATTCGACGATGCCGCTCATGTTTCGTCCGGGTCATTCGGGACGCACACTTTGGCATGCCCCAAATCCAACTTAGCACTAAACACCGGCCTAACCCTTCTTCACCAGTGCATCCTCGTGCGACACTATGCATCCAGCACGGCAGCCTCACCCCTCCTCGTTCCTATCCCTCCCTGGTGGAGGAGAAATATCTTGGGGGAGCTATGGCCACCACCCATTTTTCCTCTCCTCCCCTCTATATAAGGCCACCCCAGAGCAGCTCGAGGAAACCCTAGCCACTCCTCCCCATTCCCTCTCCCTGCTCTTCCATTTGGTGCAAGAAAGTGAGGGAAAGCCACACGGTTTTTTTCCCAACATGGCCACCATGGCCGAGCGCCTCGAGCTCCTCCTCCCACGGCCGCGGCAAGCCGCCTCCGGCCCATCCCCGCCGCCGGCCGGCCTCCCGGCGAGCCTCTGGTCATCCCCGGCCGATCCGTGCCCGTTCCAGTACGGGAGCAGAGGTTGAAGACGACCGGATCGATCTTTTTTCCTTTCCTCCGTTGCATTTCTGTGAAACGTTTTCCGGCCTAGCCCAGCGCGCAGCGCAGCGCAGTAGCAGGCCGGCAGGCCCATCCGCGGCCTAGCCGCATGGCCAGGCGCAGCCCGCGCAGGCGCGCACGCGGCCCAGCAGCGGCCCGCTATGGTTTTTTCGCGAACTGTTTTTCTTTTTCCTGGGAGACAAACTTCAAACGTTCGTATCTTTTGAACCGTAGCTCCGATTGGAGTGATTCGAATTTCTAAATTCCTATCTTTGCGAGATCTGTCAAATGGTATGGATTTCACATTTTTACAGTAAATATTCCGGGTAGCACATATTATGTGTGATACCACCTCGTCGGCGCGGTGTAGGGCTACCGGTGCCCGAGTCCGCGACGTCTTCACTTCATCGACGAACCAGAGAGCAACTACACAACCCCGAGGCAAGCTAACCACTTGCTATGACCAGTCTTGCAGTGTTGTTTGCTCATTTGATTACATATTATCATGCCATGTATGTGTATATGTTTGCCTGTTATTCATGAACTGTGCGTCATGAGATATCATGACTTTGACATTTAATTTCCGTAGAGTTGTGGTGTGTGTCTGGGGGTACCACTCCCCATTCCCGAGGCGATGGACTGGGGAAACCACCACAGTCGAAGGAATGGAGGAACGATGCCCCTACCCTTTTTTAGTCAAACGAGATGGCGCTGGTCGGAGGTAGCTCCGCCATAGTCGTCCGATTGACGCTATTTTCTTTTGTAGTCAAACGAGATGGCGCTGGTCGGAGGTAGCTCCGCCACGGTCGTCTGATTGACGCTATTTTCTTTTGTAGTCAAACGAGATGGCGCTGGTCGGAGGTAGCTCCGCCACAGTCGTCCGATTGACGCTATTTTCTTTTGTAGTCAAACAAGATGGCGCTGGTCGGAGGTAGCTCCACCACAGTCGTCCGATTGACGCTTTTTGGACATTGATACATGGTGGCGCCATAGTCGCCCGGTCAATACGATCTATTTGCTGCTTGAATTCTTGTATTGATCTGTGATGGCGCCTTAGTCACCCGGTCAATACAAACTACTATTTCTTGAAATATTGTGTTGCTAATGTCTTGTCGTTTGATGATATATTATTATGATATTGTGATTGTTGTGTTCGACGGAACATCGGTCAATACAAACTACTATTTCTTGAAACACCCCTCCAAACATCGATAGGGTCAGTCCATGGTGCCACTAATCTGAACATCGAAAGTACTACAACTGTCGCTCATATGAGCGGGCCTTGGCCTACGTAACCTATTGAGCCTCCTTTGATGCTACCATTTTGGCAAGTCTAGTCGGTTACCTTTGTGGTCGGGGCTAGTCTTGTGAAGGTTCCGGAGCTAGGCGTCGCTCATGAGTTGGGGACGTGCCGGATTCACTTCGTCATAAGACATAGATTTATGTCGGTAGCTATACAAGGAGTGTCTTGGTAGCGTGAACGGTCATGTAAGTGTATCAGGTCGTCTTGAGGAAGATTTCCTAAAGTACCGGCTATATGGTGCATTTAGATGGGTGGTAACTGCAACCTCTCGAGAGTGTGTCAACTAGCAGCTAGCCTTGTTCCTAGGTTATGGAACAGTTCAGTGTCGGTCACACTATTGTCCTTTGTCGAGTCCGGAGGTTAAACATAAATTTGGTTTGAAAGAAAGATGAACAACCTGATTTCACTAAATGAACAATAAGATGATGCAGGGAATGTTTCTCGAGATGTGGATGGTTACCGTGTTTAGGGATGACGGCGTGATCGTTGGGAGCCTAGAGTTAGGCCTGAGCCAACATCAACCGTGCATGCCCAACGTGGAAAGATGAGGCCAGGGGGCCTAGCAGTGGTGACAGATGTGATAAGCCTTGTGAGGTTAGAGGCCAGTGGGCCTAGCTGTGATAAGATGAGTTGTTGTGTTACTTGGTACCAACTGGTACACTCGTTTACTCGTCACAGGTAATCTCTTTGTGTGACTGCCGGTACACGATCCAACCCACCTGGCTTGGACTCTGTACTGGTGATACCCTCGTTGTCTGCTGATGCTATATTTTGCTTGTGATGCCATGCTACTTTTATGTTATCACATTGGTCTACCTAGAGTAGACACTTTCCATGTTGTAGGATTTTATTCCCAATGTATATCTTGTTGCATGATTGTTGGACTGTTCGTGTCAAGTGGTTATATATTCTTGCGAGTACGTCATTGTACTCACGTTGGCTATTCAAATGGCCAGACTTTGGCGAGGATTCATCTTCTACCTTAGCAAGGATGTGGAGCAAAAGCGTGCTAGGATCAGTAGCCCAGCCAGATGCCTGTGGAATGGAGCCGCTCCAAGCCGTTGCCTTAACCGTCTTCCGCTGCCAGTTAAACTCTGTCCTGAGCCATGCTTGGCTTGATATTTTTGTCATGCCTTGATGGCCTTGTAAACCATTTGTAGCACTTCTTGTGCCTGATTATGTAATGATTTCCATTATGTTGCACTGTCGTGACGTGCGGCCAGATATCTTGGGCTGGCGCACGGGGCGGCCGCCTCTCTGGTGATATGTGCCAGGGAGGGGTGGCACAGACGTGGTATCAGAGCACCAGGCTGTCTGTAGACTACCCTAGCATGGAAAGCCCCGCCTTACTTTTGCCCGACAGTGAGCCCGATGGATTTAACCCATCTCCGCCTAACCGGCATGGCTGGTGTCGGTCCATAGTAAGGTGCAGTAGGACTTATCCCATTCCCTGAGAAAGGCTCGCCGGTTTCTTCCATGAGATGGAGCCGACACAACCCAGCTTATATGAGACCCCAGTCCTAGCTGCCATTTATCCCCACCCTCGCCTGCTATCCTTGGCAACCCAGCTCTCTTGAAGTAGGATCCCACATTCTTATCTCATCCTACACCCAGAGTCAAAATAATCCGATGGCGAACCCCAAGGTCATCCTGGAAACCACTGCCGAGGATCATGGCGGATTTCCACTGATGCTTTGGAAGGCCGTCTGTGAGCTTCTTGGTAGGCCTGCTCGCCCTCGATATGTGGTGTTCGAGAACTCACTCCCGCCTGCCGGGAGTGAATTTCGAGCAGACGTGCATGT
Organism: Poa pratensis; assembly: GCA_947311845.1. Taxonomy (NCBI): domain Eukaryota; kingdom Viridiplantae; phylum Streptophyta; class Magnoliopsida; order Poales; family Poaceae; genus Poa; species Poa pratensis. The sequence continues at coordinate 29,140,017 of CAMZMU010000053.1, read as the reverse complement.
CGGCTCGTGTCCGTTGGGCACAAGTCAGCCTTACTTGATCCAAGGTAGGAGCATGCCCACTCTTAATCAAGCCATCCAGGTAGCAGCCTGGGAAGGTCTCGTCCGCCTGCGGTACTCGGAACCGGCAATGGCGAAAAGTCGAGCTTTCCACCTTCTCCCAGCCAGACCCCAGCATGGTGCGGAGACTATCCAAACTTCCATTAGAGAAGAAGTCGACCCTGCCATAATCACCCTGGTCACCTAAGGGGCTGCGATGACAAGGTTCAGCCATTCTCTGATGGATGAACTCATGACCACGAGGCGCAACCTTGGTCATGCTCACCTGCAACTGTGTCAAGCAAGGAACCCACCTACCCTCAACCCTAGGCAAGCTCGGAGTATAGGACTCCCATTCCCAGATGATCTGCTGGAACGCAGTCTTGATGCATCTGTGACGCAAGCACTAGCCCGAGTTCAGCAGCACCCCCAAGAGCGAGGTATAATCCTCGAAGGCGTGCCTGCAATTCCCCACCCCGCGGAAGATGGAGATGTGGACACCACTCTTTGTCTCGGCCCCGCTCCACCGACTACCAGAGGCCGTCAAGCGGAGTAGAACCCATGTTTAGTTAGCCTGAGTGGCGCTTGTAGGTTGGTAGGTGAGAAGCGGCGAGGTTGTTTGTTTGTTTGTTTGTTTGTGTTGTGTTCGCTTGTAATGTAAGTTTGTTGTATGCTTTCTGGTTGATGTCGAATCAGCTCGTAATAAAACTTGGTGTTCTGATCCTCTTGTTAACCACTTGGTTGACACATGATGGAATGTCATGCCTTTTCTTCCGTTAAAGGTTTTGAAGAAATGACAGATCACTTAAAACAGGAACTGTATATGTGAACCCAGACGCATATGCCCACCTGAAAATTAACCCAAACTTTGAATGCCATTATTTTCTAATGCGCAAAATATTTTCGGGTGTGTTGCACAAGTTTAACCATTAAGTGGAAGTATTTAATGAGACACTGTAACCACGGTGCCCCGCTCACTTGATGTTAACTGGTGTGTAGGTTTGAAAAACCACCTACTTGGTGTTATACATGGTTCCCCACTTGGGACAGATCATGTGCCACACGCAAGTAAAAAGTTTTTGTCGGTTGTTTAGTAGTTATTGTGTGCTTGTTAACCAGCATGGTTGAGATGATTATGTCATACCACTGCAAATGTTCCGTACCATAAAATGCAGGGTTATTTTCTAAAAATATATTTTCTCAGTGTAGCAAGTTCTTCTATCTGTATGCTAGTACCTCTGCAATTCTATCTGTGCTGCAAGACCAGAATCGTTGCAGCTGAGAAAAAATTCAGAAATGAAAATCTTGTTCCAGTTCGTCAGAGGAGATAGATTTGATACAACCATTAACTTCAGTACAGAAGGGAAACTTCAGAAACAAATGATACAAGTTCTACTCCAACATAGAACACTACAACTACCTCAGTGCAGATGCAAAGGCACTCCAAAAATTATACTCCCTCTCACGCTCCACGGCGTTGCTAGAAGATGAGCCTGGCTCACCCGAAGCCGAGTCGCGAGCCGCGCGACGGCGATGGACGGCTCGAGCTGCCTGCTCACCTCCAGCCGGAAGAACAGCCACCTTAGCCACCGGCGGCGTAGCCTGCCCCTCCGCCGCAGCTTGCCCCTCTGCCGCAGCATCACCACTAGCGCCAGACCACCAATTGCACAGGCCAAGGATCAGGAAGACCACCGCCGCAAACAGCAGTCCGCCCACCACCGAAACCAAGATCACGAAGAGCACGAAGATAATAATATGCTCGATGAAGCCCGCGTCCTCCATCATCTCGACATAGGCTCTGAAGAAATCATGAATCAAGCCCATGGTTGCGATGAGAAAGGGAGGATTTCAGAGCTTCAGATTTATAGCCGTTCCTCGGCACCGCATTGCGCGGGAAATGGAAGGAATCGCGAGCAGTGCTCGCCCAATGGCGCGAAACCGTCGAGGACATGTTCCCCAAAGCCGCAATGGCCGCTGCGTCGATGGACCGCACGCGCAGCAGTGCCGCAGTGGAGTGCTCCGCGCACTGAGAACCAGCCATGTACGGAATGAGAGAGAGCAAGGAAGAGGAAGATAGAAAGGGAGAAGGAGACTGCCAGGTGGACCCCGGTCCCACAGGACAGCGAGTAGGCCGATAGCCACGGTGTGCCTCTAACCCTTTCTCAGAAAATCATCCCCTCGTCTCTCCAGTGTTTTGCAGGGAAAATCTTTGCAAAATGATTTTGGTAAATGGCCCTATCCCACAGTGTCTGTGAGCCAATTATTGGTGGCACAGATATTTTCTTTAAAAGAAACCCTGTTATTTTTCAAAACCTGTGTATGCATGAAAATGAATATACAACTTTTCTAAAATAAAACCGTAAGCTTTTGTTTTCCCAAACTTGTGGTAATAATTTGCCCAAGATAAATCCTTTGGTGTTAGTTGATAGTTTGGTTGTAGATCTTGTTTGATCTTGCCATGTTTGTGTTTGGTGAGCAAAACTTTAGATTTAATTTTTAACCATGGTGGTAGATCCTATGTTGATTGATTGTGTGAGCCTCTGCCATGCCATTCTTTCAATGCATTGAGTATGGTAGAAATATCATACTTTTAAAAATATCTGATTTCAATAAAATCTTTTGAGTGTGGATCTCTTTGGATATCCAAAATGCTAGTATTTTTGTAGAAAAAGTTTTTAAATGGGGTATAAATGGATCATTCAAGAATTATCTTGTATAACCTCCTTAATCTCGAGGACGAGATTCTTTTAAGGGGGGAAGGTTTGTAACACCCCAAAAATTAGGCTAGATTTTAAATTATTTTTGGACGCCGAAAAACCTTTTTCTAGTTTTAATAAGTTCTTCCTAAAATCTTTCGAGGCGATTTGACTTGGAGTTTGCTCTCTCTTGGAATTCCGGAGGACTCCCCTACCCATTTCTAGAAGACCCGCCCAAAAATATTTCATACTCCAATCCAACATTTCCAATTTCGGAGTTAACTGTTAAATGTCGGCTCCGATCCCAATTTTATTCGGTCAACTTAGGAGTCTCGAAAAATCCTCATAATTTAGGGAGTTGCATATTTTTGCATTTCCTACACTTCTTTCGTTGAACTCGAACTCGTTAGAGCAAGTTTTGATCTACTTCCTTTGTAAGCCAAAAACCGATGCCGACACGCGGCTTAGCGGACTTTTGCAAAACCCCTTTTCCACACCACCAAAGGAGCTCAAACTCCTTAGACACCCTCCCTATGCCATACATACCCAGTGGTAATTGTTTGGGATTTTTCTGAGTTGAGCAAGCCTCTCTGCCTTTCATCGAACATCTGGTGTGCGATCAGTTTTCGGAAAACTTTGTTTTACCAAATGTGTCGTTTGAGCACGTGGCTTGTGTAGTGGCGTAGGCCTTGTTCTTAGCAACCCGTAGATACCTCTCTTCTTGCATTTGGTGCTCCGAGTCACCGGGAATTCGATGATGCCGCTCGCGTTTCGTCCGGGTCATTCGGGACGCACACTTTGGCATGCCCCAAATCCAACTTAGCACTAAACACCGGCCTAACCCTCCTTCACCAGTGCATCCTCGTGCGACACTGTGCGTCCAGCACGGCAGCCTCACCCCTCCTCGTTCCTATCCCTCCCTGGTGGAGTGATACGTCTCAAACGTATCTATAATTTCTGATGTTCTATGTTGATATTACACCAATTGTTACATGTTTTTATATACACTTCATAGCATTTTTATGCATTTTCTGGGACTAACCTATTAACAAGATGCCACAGTGCCAGTTCCTGTTTTCTGCTGTTTTTGTATTCCAGAAAAGCTGTTCTGGAAATATTCTCGGAATTGGACGAAACTTGGACAGAACCTTTTCTATTTTCCCGACACGTACACGGAGTCCAAAGGAGAGACGGAGGCGACCGAGGAGGCAGCCACACCAAGGGCCGGCGTGGCCCCACCTCCTGCCACACCGGGGGGTGGCGTGACCCCCTCGGGTGCCTCCAGACGCCGCCCTTTCGCCTATATAATGCCTTCGTCCAGAAAACCTAAATACCTGAGCCCCATCCACGAATAGCTCCGTAGCTGCCGCCATCGTCAACCCTAGTTTGGGAGGGTTCTGAAGCTCTTCCCGGCACCCTGTCGGAGAGGGGAATCATCACCGGAGGGCTCTACATCACCATGCCTGCCTCCGGAGTGATGCGTGAGTAGTTCATCCTTGGACTACGGGTTCATAGCAGTAGCTAGATGGTTGTCTCTCCTCCTTGTGCTATCATGTTTAGATCTTGTGAGCTGCCTATCATGATCAAGATCATCTTATTGTAATGCTACATGTTGTGTTTGCTGGGATCCGATGAATATTGATACTATGATCAAGTTGATTATCAATCTATCTTATATGTTATTTATGATCTTGCATGCTTTCCGTTACTAGTAGATGCTTTGGCCAAGTAGACGCTTGTAACTCCAAGAGGGAGTATTTATGCTAGATAGTGGGTTCATGCCTGCGGTAATCTGGGCGAGTGACAGCAACGTCTAAGGTTGTGGATGTGCTGTTGCCACTAGGGGTAAAACAGCAATGCTTTGTCTAAGGATAATTGTATTGTTTACATTATGCACATTACTTAATGCAATAATATGTTGCTTGCAACTTAATACCAACGGGGAACACGGATGTCAACCTGAAGGTGGATTATTAGTCATAGATGCTGTTGGATAACGGTCTATGTATCTTGTGTAATGCCCAATTGAATATCATATTAGTCATCTTGTCATATATATGCATTGTCATGCGCTCTCTATTCGTCAATTGCCCAGCTGTAATTTGTTTACCCAGCATGTTAGTTATCTTTTATGGAGAGACACCACTAGTGAACTGTGGACCCCGGTCCATTCCTTTACACTGATAATACAACCAACTGCAATCATTGTTCCTTTTCATTCTCTGCAATTAAACACATTTTCCACACCATACGTTTAATCCTTTGTTTACAGCAAGCCGGTGAGATTGACAACCTCACTGTTTCGTTGGGGCAAAGTAGTTTGATTGTGTTGTGTGCAGGTTCCACGTTGGTGATAGAGTAAACGGCGCCACCAACAACCTTCAGATGCCTTTTACTCCTACTGGATCTGACAACCTTGGTATCATACTGAGGGAAAACTTGCTGCTGCACTGCTTCATACCTTCCTCTTGGGGTCTCCCAACGAACGTGTGCTTTCACGTCATCAAGCAACTTTTCTGGCGCCGTTGCCGGGGAGTAAGAGGATTTCTGCAAGGGGAGTCTCACGCTTCCAATCTCTTTACTTTGTTATTGTCTTGCTTAGTTTATTTTTATCTTGTCTTGTTTGCTTTATTTATCAAAAACACAAAAAAATTAGTTACTTGCATCTAGTTTATTTTCAGTCTTGTTATCATGTCTAGCCCTGTTCCTATCGTCATGTCACCTGAGGAAGAGATTTTCACTTTCAAGCAAGGGAGTGAGGAGAGTTTTAAAGATGCTTGGTCTAGAATTTTTGAGTCCTATGCTAAAACTGAACCTAAAATGACTTTAAGCCTGCTCCTTAGTAGCTTTTATTTGGTCTTATTCTTTGCTACAGATATGCTTTAGATGCTGTGGTAGGAGGAGATTTCCTTCGTTATGATGGGGATCAAGCTTTTAATGCTATAAAAAAATGATTACAATTTCTAGCCCTCCAATCAGTAAAATTGATTCGGCTTCATGAGCATAAATGCTAGACTAATACTCTTGAAACAAACATATCTGGTCTAAAAGAAGGGTATAATCAGATTCGTGAACACTATGATAATGTGCCAGTAAATTTTGAACCATCGGGATGGATTCCCTCAGTAAAAGTTGTTATCAATGGTGAAACCTTCCATGCTCGCTGTGATATCATGTCTGAATTCTGTTTAATGCCCAGGATATTTATGATTCCTTAAATCTTTGGGAGCTTTCCAAATGTGAAGATTGTATAACTTTGGCTGATAATACTATTAAATTACCAAGAGGAGTAGCCGAAGGAGTATTTACAAAACTCCTGGGGATAACAATATCTATTGATTATCTTGTCATTGAATGTGCAGGAGCAGGACAAATTACGCTTGGAAGATCTCTGTTGAAACGCTTTGGAGCAACAATAGACGTGGGCCAAGGCATTATGAATTTCGTCTCTTCACCTAGTTGTCACCAAGTATTTCCTAAAGATAAGAGTAAGGGTAAGAGAGCTAAGCGTAAGATTGTTGATGCTTCTACACTTGGAAACACTTGATTCTTACTTTCTGTGCCTAGCTGAAAGGCGTTAAAGAAAAGCGCTTATGGGAGACAACCCATTGTTTTATTTCTGCAATTTTTCTTTTTTTTTGAGTCAAGGAGTTGTTTACTTCTGTAACAACCTTTGTATCTTTATTTTTCGAATTGTTGTGCCAAGTAGAGCCTCTAATAGAAGATGATGCTAGATTTGGATTTCTGCGCAGGAACAGATTTTGCTGTTCACCGTTTCGTTCTTATAAAATCACAGAAAATTTAAAATCTGCAAATTTTTGTGCGTGATCCTCAGATATGTACGCATCTTTCGTTAGTTTTGAGTTTTTCGATCTGAGCAACGTAAGTGCCTCGAAAAAATTCGTCTTTACGGACTGTTCTGTTTTAGACAGATTCTGTCTTTTATTTTGCATTCTCTCTTTTACTAGTGTTGAGTGGAATTTTTTGGGTGGAAGAGCTTCACATAACATCAGTGGCAGTAGTTAATGTTAAAAGTAATGGTCATGTTTGTGTCCTTATAGAACATGTGAGTTTTTGATTGTGCACTAACCCTCTAATGAGAATTACTCTGAGTTTGGTGTGGCGGAAGTTTTCAAGGGTCAAGAGAGGAGGATGATATAATGTGATCAAGAAGAGTGAAGAGCTTAAGCTTGGGGATGCTCCCATGGATCACCCCAGCATATTTCAAGAAGACTCAAGCGTCTAAGCTTGGGGATGCCCAAGGCATCCCCTTCTTCATCAACAACTTATCAGGTCATCTCTAGTGAAACTATATTTTAATTCTTTCACATCATATGTGCTTTACTTGGAGCGTCTGTGTGCTTTTATTTTCGCATAGTTATTTTATTTTATGAGATCAACTTGTTGGATCCTAGCATCTTGTTTGGGAGAGAGACACGCTCCGCTTTTTCATTGAATACTCCTATTCTTCACTTATACTTGTTGAGTATTCTTGTCTAGCTACTGCTATGCTTTTAGCTCCTGTTTTCATGCATCTCTTGTTCAGAGCTGTTAGTTCTTTTAGAGAAAGTACTCTCTTGCTTCACTTATAATTGTTTGGAGAGTTTGTGTTGAAATAAATTGATTGGTGTTTGGTTGGAACAGAAAATGCTGCATGTGGTAGATGGTATAATGGAAAAGCTTACATATTCTTGTAGATCACTGTCTTGGATAATTTGATACTTGTCAATTGTTTTGAGTTATCAAGTAGTTCATGTTTAAGCTTTTGTATCATGTGGTTAAAACCTATTAGTGAAGAACTACCGTAAAGCTTGTTGAAATTTGGTTTGTATGATTGGTATCTCTAAGGTCTAGATATTTTCTAGTAAAAGGGTTTGGTTAACAAGGAAGACAGTGTAGAGTCTTATAATGCTTGCAATATGTTTTCATATGAGTCTTGTTGTCGGTTGATATCCTGTGTTTGCTTCAAATAACCTTGCTAGCCTAAACTCTGTACTGAGAGGGAATGCTTCTCGTGCATCCAAAACCTTGAGCCAAAATCCATGCCATTTGTGTCCACCATAACTACCTATATGTGGTATTTCCTTGCCACTCCAAGTAAATTTTTCATGTGCTACCTTTAAACTATTCAAAACTTTTATTACTCCTTTTTGTGTCAATGTTTACCAAGCTCATGAGGACGGGGTGGATGTCTTTATGTCACCTGTCAAACAGACTTTACCACCGGACTAGTGGCATATACATCCGCTTATCCATTAATTTTGCAAAAAGAGCTGGCAAATGGGGTGCCCAGTCCCAATTAATTACAACTTTAACCGCTTAATTCTCTTCACATTTTTGCCCTGATTTATCAGTCAAGCAATGAACAGTGAAATATCTGCATGTGTAAACAAAAGAGAAAGAGGGATGATCTGCCTTGCTGGTAGAAATAACGTCCTTCATGGGAGCCGCTCTTAAAAGTCTGGTTGGCAGGGGTCATATTGTACTTTCCATTTTCTGATTCGTTGACAATTAACAAACACCCTCAAAACTTATATTTTTACTCTCTATATGATTTCAAAAACTTAAAAAGCTCTAGCACATGATTTAATCCCTGCTTCCCTCTGCGAAGGGCCTTTCTTTTACTTTTATGTTGAGTCAGTTTTCCTACTTCTTTCTATCTCAGAAGCAAACACTAGTGTCAACTTTGGTGCAACAATTTTTATATGCTAGTATATTGTACTTATTATATTGCTTTGTGTTGACAAATATCCATGAGATATATATGTTGAAAGTTGAAAGCAATTGCTGAAACTTAAATCTTCCTTTGTGTTGGTTAAATACCTTTTACTTAGAATCTATTGCTTTATGAGTTAACTCTTATGCAAAACTTTTGATGCTTGTCTCGAAAGTACTATTCATGAAAAGTTTTTGCTTATATGATTCAGTTGTTTGCTCATTATCTATTTGTTAGCAAACTATAGACCATTGACCTGGATCACTTCATTCATAACATGTGCTTTACAATACTATTTGATCAAGATTATGATGGTAGCATGTCACCTCAGAAATTATTTTGTTTTTATCGTTTTACCTACTCGAGGACGAGTAGAACTAAGCTTGGGGATGCTTGATACGTCTCAAACGTATCTATAATTTCTGATGTTCCATGTTGATATTATACCAATTGTTACATGTTTTATATACACTTCATAGCATTTTTATGCATTTTCTGGGACTAACCTATTAACAAGATGCCACAGTGCCAGTTCCTGTTTTCTGCTGTTTTTGTATTCCAGAAAAGCTGTTCTGGAAATATTCTCGGAATTGGACGAAACTTGGACAGAACCTTCTATTTTCCCGACACGTACACGGAGTCCAAAGGAGAGACGGAGGCGACCGAGGAGGCAGCCACGCCAGGGCCGGCGGGCCCCACCTCCTGCCCCCGGGGGGTGGCGTGACCCCCTCGGGTGCCTCCAGACGCCGCCCTTTCGCCTATATAATGCCTTCGTCCAGAAAACCCTAAATACCCGAGCCCCATCCACGAAAAGTTCCGTAGCGCCGCCGTCGTCAACCCTAGTTTGGAGGGTTCTGAAGCTCTTCCCGGCACCCTGCCGGAGAGGGGAATCATCACCGGAGGGCTCTACATCACCATGCCTGCCTCCGGAGTGATGCGTGAGTAGTTCATCCTTGGACTACGGGTCCATAGCAGTAGCTAGATGGTTGTCTCTCCTCCTTGTGCTATCATGTTTAGATCTTGTGAGCTGCCTATCATGATCAAGATCATCTTATTGTAATGCTACATGTTGTGTTTGCTGGGATCCGATGAATATTGATACTATGATCAAGTTGATTATCAATCTATCTTATATGTTATTTATGATCTTGCATGCTTTCCGTTACTAGTAGATGCTTTGGCCAAGTAGATGCTTGTAACTCCAAGAGGGAGTATTTATGCTAGATAGTGGGTTCATGCCTCCGGTAATCTGAGCGAGTGACAGCAACGTCTAAGGTTGTGGATGTGCTGTTGCCACTAGGGGTAAAACATCAATGCTTTGTCTAAGGATAATTGTATTGTTTACATTATGCACATTACTTAATGCAATAATATGTTGCTTGCAACTTAATACCAACGGGGAACACGGATGTCAACCTGAAGGTGGATTATTAGTCATAGATGCTGTTGGATAACGGTCTATGTATCTTGTAGTAATGCCCAATTGAATATCATAGTAGTCATTTGTCATATATATGCATTGTCATGCGCTCTCTATTCGTTAATTGCCCAGCTGTAATTTGTTTACCCAGCATGTTAGTTATCTTTTATGGAGAGACACCACTAGTGAACTGTGGACCCCGGTCCATTCTTTACACTGATAATACAACCAACTGCAATCATTGTTCCTTTTCATTCTCTGCAATTAAACACTATTTTCCACACCATACGTTTAATCCTTTGTTTACAGCAAGCCGGTGAGATTGACAACCTCACTGTTTCGTTGGGGCAAAGTAGTTTGATTGTGTTGTGTGCAGGTTCCACGTTGGTGATAGAGTAAACGGCGCCACCAACAACCTTCAGAGGTGCCTTTTACTCCTTCTGGATCTGACAACCTTGCTATCATACTGAGGGAAAACTTGCTGCTGCACTGCTTCATACCTTCCTCTTGGGGTCTCCCAACGAACGTGTGCTTTCACGTCATCATGGAGGAGAAATATCTTGGGGGAGCTATGGCCACCACCCATTTTTCCTCTCCTCCCCTCTATATAAGGCCACCCCAGAGCAGCTCGAGGAAACCCTAGCCACTCCTCCCCATTCCCTCTCCCCTCCTCTTCCATTCGGTGCAAGAAAGTGAGGGAAAGCCACATGTTTTTTTTCCCACCATGGCCACCATGGCCGAGCGCCTCGAGTTCGGGTGAGCGCGTGGGAGCCCACCCCCCGCCGCCGACTCCTCCTACCACGGCCGCGGCAAGCCGCCTCCGGCCCATCCCCGCCGTCGACCGGCCTCCCGGTGAGCCTCTGGTCATCACCGGCCCATCCGTGCCCGTTCCAGTACGGGAGCAGAGGTTGAAGACGACCAGATCGATCTTTTTTCCTTTCCTCCGTTGCATTTTTGTGAAACTTTTTCCGGCCCAGCCCAGCGTGCAGCGCAGTAGCAGGCCGGTAGGCCCATCCACGGCCCAGCCGTACGGCCAGGCGCAGCGCGCGCAGGCGCGTACGCGGCCCAGCAGCGGCCCGATCTGTTTTTTTTTTCGCGAACTGTTTTTCTTTTTCCTGAGAGACAAACTTCAAACGTTCGTATCTTTTGAACCGTAGCTCCGATTGGAGTGATTCAAATTTCTAAATTCCTATCTTTGCGAGATCTGTCAAATGGTATGGATTTCACATTTTTCTAGTAAATATTCCGGGTAGCACATATTATGTGTGATACCACCCCGTCGGCGCGGTGTAGGGCTACCAGTGCCCGAGTCCGCGACGTCTTCACTTCATCGACGAACCAGAGAACAACTACATGACCCCGAGGCAAGCTAACCACTTGCTATGACCAGTCTTGCAGTGTTGTTTGCTCATTTGATTACATATTATCATGCCGTGTATGTGTATATGTTTGCCTGTTATTCATGAACCGTGCGTCATGAGATATCATGACTTTGACATTTAATTTCCGTAGAGTTGTGGTGTGTGTCTGGGGGTACCACTCCCCATTCCTGAGGCGATGGACTGGGGGAACCGCCACAGTCGAAGGAATGGAGGAACGATGCGCCTACCCTTTTTTTTAGTCAAACGAGATGGCGCTGGTCGGAGGTAGCTCCACCACAGTCGTCCGATTGACGCTATTTTCTTTTGTAGTCAAACGAGATGGCGCTGGTTGGAGGTAGCTCCGCCACAGTCGTCCGATTGACGCTATTTTCTTTTGTAGTCAAACGAGATGGCGCTGGTCGGAGGTAGCTCCGCCACAGTCGTCCGATTGACGCTATTTTCTTTTGTAGTCAAACGAGATGGCGCTGGTCGGAGGTAGCTCCGCCACAGTCATCCGATTGATGCTTTTTGGACATTGATACGTGGTGGTGCCATAGTCGCCCGGTCAATACGATCTATTTGCTGCTTGAATTCTTGTATTGATCTGTGATGGCGCCTTAGTCACCCGGTCAATACAAACTACTATTTCTTGAAATATTGTGTTGCTAATGTCTTCTCGTTTGATGATATATTATTATGATATTGTGATTGTTGTGTTCGACGGAACATCGGTTGTTTGGACTTGTTATGATGAAACTTGATTAAATGAAACACCCCTCCAAACATCGATAGGGTCAGTCCATGGTGCCACTAATCTGAACATCGAAAGCACTACCACTGTCGCTCATATGGGCGGGCCTTGGCCTACGTAACCTATTGAGCCTCCTTTGATGCTACCATTTTGGCAAGTCTAGTCGGTTACCTTTGTGGTCGGGGCTAGTCTTGTGAAGGTTCCGGAGCTAGGCGTCGCTCATGAGTTGGGGACGTGCCGGATTCACTTCGTCATAAGACATAGAGTTATGTCGGTAGATATACAAGGAGTGTCTTGGTAGCGTGAACGGTCATGTAAGTGTATCAGGTTGTCTTGAGGAAGATTTCCTAAAGTACCGGCTATATGGTGCATTTAGATGGGTGGTAACTGCAACCTCTCAAGAGTGTGTCAACTAGCAGCTAGCCTTGTTCCTAGGTTATGGAACAGTTCAGTGTCGGTCACACTATTGTCCTTTGTCGAGTCCGGAGGTTAAACATAAGTTCGGTTTGAAAGAAAAATGAACAACCTGATTTCACTAAATGAACAATAAGATGATGCAGGGAATGTTACTCGAGCTGTGGATGGTTACCGTGTTTAGGGATGACGGCGTGATCGTTGGGAGCCTAGAGTTAGGCCTGAGCCAACATCAACCGTGCATGCCCAACGTGGAATGATGAGGCCAGGGGGCCTAGCAGTGGTGACAGATGTGATAAGCCTTGTGAGGCTAGAGGCCAGTGGGCCTAGCTGTGATAACATGAGTTGTTGTGTTACTTGGTACCAACTGGTACACTCGTACTGGTGATACCCTCGTTGTCTGCTGATGCTATATTTTGCTTGTGATGCCATGCTACTTTTATGTTATCACATTGGTCTACCTAGAGTAGACACTTTCCATGTTGTAGGATTTTATTCCCAATGTATATCTTGTTGCATGATTGTTGGACTGTTCGTGTCAAGTGGTTATATATTCTTGCGAGTACGTCATTGTACTCACGTTGGCTATTCAAATGGCCAGACTTTGGCGAGGATTCATCTTCTACCTTAGCAAGGATGTGGAGCAAAAGCGTGCTAGGATCAGTAGCCCAGCCAGATGCCTATGGAATGGAGCCGCTCCAAGCCGTTGCCTTAACCGTCTTTCGCTGCCAGTTAAACTCTGTCCTGAGCCATGCTTGGCTTGATATTTTTGTCATGCCTTGATGGCCTTGTAAACCATTTGTAGCACTTCTTGTGCCTGATTGTGTAATGATTTCCATTATGTTGCACTGTCGTGATGTGCGGCCAGATATCTTGGGCTGGCGCACGGGGCGGCCGCCTCTCTGGTGATATGTGTCAGGGAGGGGTGTCACATTATTTAATGAATATGTTTGTTTAAGATGTTAACAAAACAAATTTCTTTGTAGGAATTTTTTTATCGAGAGTGTGTACTAGGTACAGCTCGAGGGTTTTGTTAAATGAATACACAACTTGTCATTAAAAGTATGTCTGTGGTGGCAGACAGATGATGATATGAAGGTTGGATTAGTTTTGTAATTATGTGAAGTAAAACAAGCAATGTTTGACGTCATAGGAAATTGCAAAGTTCTTAAAAGTTAGTGGGAGCTATTTTTGTGGTATTCAATTTATTTTGGAAACCATTAAAATACATCATTTGATAGAATATGTGTATCATTGAAAAGTTGTTCAATGATACGTATGGAGCAAGGAATTAGTTTCATGACAGGATGAATCCTAATAATGATTTAATATCTTGCTGCAAGAATGCATACAAAGTGTTTTGAAGTAAAATTCAAAACATGAGAGAACTAGGTTCTTATAAAGGATAAGGAAATTCATATGCAAGAACCACGATAGCTTATCAGTGGTGAGCATGATCAAATGATTCTATCATTTTATCTTCTTGGGAATTTCCTGAATATTGCATTCTTGGATTCGAATATTAAGTGATAATGGAAATTGTTGGCAAGTTGACTTTGTAACAAAAGGTCAATTGACTCCAATTTTATAAAGTATTCTCCAAATGGTGTTTTGAAGCAATTCAAAAGAGAATATCGAAATGTAAGAGTTACATTGGACAAAGGCTTATGAGATAAGCATAAAGGATAAACCAAGGATAAAACATGATCTTATGATTTTGTGAAATAGCAAGGGTTAGGATGCTTAATTTATTCTTAGCATAGAGTTACGTACACTACAACAAGTCGCAGTGACAGTGGGAGCTTAAATGATTCCAAAAGGGGTTATCGGTTCATTGAATGAACTAGGTGTGGTTCTTTACAAAAGAAGCAGCAATGTTGTGAGAATAGCAGAACTGTTTTCTTAGTTAGAGTACCAAGGTTTCACCTTGAATAGCCCAGACTGCATGTGATCGTATGATCAAGGAGATTATGATAGAAAAGAGTTTTTTTTGCATAATTCATAAAGTTCACACAGCCCCGGAAGGGTCTGATGACAAATGTCTACCACAGGAAAGGAAGCGTGAGAAACCATCTGTTTCACCCAGATGTTGAGTCTTGTGCAAATAGTTAATTTCCTATTGTGCAAGTGGGAGACTATTGGTTGTATGCCCAAGAGGCAATAAAGTTTAACATCTGTTTCATAATTATGCTTTATGATTCTATGCTATAACTGCGGTGACTCCTGAATGTGTGATTCAGAGGAAAACTCACTCGCACGTGTAGAGACATGAACACAATAAAGTATACCCTACTCTTGCCTTGTAGACTAATTCATTGATTGCTAGAGACCACGTTTTCCTGATATGGGACATTGTTTATGTCAGCATCAATGAGTGGCATATTGTTGGTGGAAACAATATGGCTGGGTAGACCCAAATCGTTGATATGCTAAGTAAGATTCCAAAGTGTCTTTTTGTCCTTAGTGCAATATCACAGATGATTATTATATGACATGTCCATTGACCATGAGGTTATTAGGGTTGTGTATACTGCAAGAATTACTTTGGTACTATCAACACCATGGCCATAACTGGGTGGTAAAACGGCAGTCACTGGCCGCCGTCAACCCTAGCTCGGGAGGGTTCAGAAGCTCTTCCCGGCACCTTGCCGGAGAGGGGAATCATCACCGGAGGGCTCTACATCACCATGCCTGCCTCCGGAGTGATGCGTGAGTAATTCATCCTTGGACTACGGGTCCATGGCAGTAGCTAGATGGTTGTCTCTCCACTTTATGCTATCATGTTTAGATCTTGTGAGCTGCCTATCATGATCAAGGTCATTTATTGTAATGCTACATGTTGTGTTTGCTAGGATCCGATGAATATTGAATACTATGTCAAGTTGATTATCAATCTATCTTATATGTTATTTATGATCTTGCATGCTTTCCGTTACTAGTAGATACTTTGGCCAAGTAGATGCTTGTAACTCCAAGAGTGAGTATTTATGCTAGATAGTGGGTTCATGCCTCCGGTAATCTGGGAGAGTGACAATAACTTCTAAGATTGTGGATGTGCTGTTGCCACTAGGGATAAAATAACCGATGCTTAGCTTAAGGGTGCGCCGTTAGGTCTAATGCATTTGTTTACATTACGCACATTACTTACTGCGATTATCCGTTACTTGCAACTTAATACCAACGGGGAACTCGGTATGACAACCTGGCGGTGGATTATTAGTCATAGACGTTGTTGGATAACGGTATATGTATTTTGTCGTAATGCCCACATGAATATCATAGTAATCATCATGTCATATATATGCATTGTCATGCGCTCAATATTTTGTCAATTGCCCAGCTGTAATTTGTTCACCCAGCATGTTAGTTATCTTTTATGGAGAGACACCACTAGTGAACTGTGGACCCCGGTCCATTCTTTTACACTGATAATACAACCAACTGCAAACACTGTTCCTTTTCATTCTCTGCAATTTACTACTGTTTTCCACACCATACGTTTAATCCTTTGTTTTCAGCAAGCCGGTGAGATTGACAACCTCACTGTTTCGTTGGGGCAAAGTAGTTTGATTGTGTTGTGTGGAGATTCCACGTTGGTGATCGAGAAACGGCGCCACCAACAACCTTCAGAAGTGATTTCTTGCTCCTACTGGTCAATTAAACCTTGGTTTCATACTGAGGGAAAACTGCTGCTACACTGCATCATACCTTCCTCTTGGGGTCTCCCAGCGAACGTGTGATCCACACAATCAAGCATATTTTCTGGCGCCGTTGCCGGGGAGCAAGAGGATTTCTGCAAGGGGAGTTTCACGCTTCCAATCTCTTTACTTTGTTATTGTCTTGCTTAGTTTATTTTTATCTAGTCTTGTTTGCTTTATTTATCAAAAACACAAAAAAAATTAGTTTTCTGCATCTAGTTTATTTCGGTTTGTTATTATGTCTAGTTGTTTACTTGCTATCAATGGATAACTTCTTTCAAACTAAATTTTATTGGCACGGTGGGTTCACAGAGGGCCATCAAAAACATTTTAAGAAACACCGTTTGTCTGAAAAGGGGTTACTATTATGGAATTTTATTGAGAAAGTTAAAACATGTGCCTGGGATTTATGTAGGCTTTATGATGTAAAATGTTCTTGTGGATTGCGTCACCTTCCTTTCCAATGTGCTCACAATGATAATGAAATCTTGTCTTCTTATGCTAATGGGGATTATGATTTTCATAATGTGGAGAGAATTGAAGAATTTATTGCTTTTAAGGGGGCTTATGAAATTGCTGCTTTATTTGACATTATTGCTAATGATGATGTTACCCCTTATAAATCTGAGAATTTTGATGTACTTAAATATTGTTTTGAGAATTACAAGGATAATGGTTATATTACTGAATTTATTAATAGGATCTTTCCTCCAAAGGAGGAGACCATTGCCTTGCAGGAACATGTGGAAGAAGAAACTGCTGATGCTGAAATCTCATCGGATGAAAAAGAGGAGGAGAGTGATGAACAAAAGGAGGAAGAGTGGATTAACTACCCATGTCTACCTTCCAATGAGAGTAACTCTTTAACTCTTACACTATTTGATTGCCCTCCATGCTTACAAAAGGAGGAAGAATGTTATGTTCCTGTGGATTCTCTTGAAATATTCCCTATGAATGAAACTTGTGGAAATAATTATGCTACTGTTATTTATGAAAATCCATGCTATTTTGATAAGTCTTATGATAATCCTCTATTTATGCCTAATTTCAAAATGCATGGTAATGAGAAACTTTGCTTAGAAAATGTTTATGATAAAGCTTTAGATGATGGTCCTATGTTGCTTGATAATATTATGCATTCTACTATTGAGAGTGACCAATCATCTTGTTTTAATATGTTTAAAAGTGGGTTTGAAATTTTTGATCCCACTACCTTGGAGCTTGATAAAAATTATGTGTTTGTAGATCATGAAAAGCATGCTTTATGTGATAGTTATATTGTTGAATTTGTTCATGATTCTACTGAAAGTTATTATGAGAGAGGAAAATATTGTTGAAAAGTTTTCAAGTCACTAAAACACCTCTCTTTGTGTTGAAAGTTTTAAAGTTGCATTTGTTGCATCTTCCTATGCTAGTTGCTTTATGCTTCAATGACTTGTTTTCTTACAAGGCTCCTATGCATTGGAAGAGTGTTAGATTTAAAGATGTTTTATATATGCTTCTTGATGCTCCTTTTGCTTCATTTTCTATTTTTATGTGAGCATCATTAAAACTTTCTACGCCTAGCTGAAAGGCGTTATAGAAAAGCGCTTATGGGAGACAACCCATTATTTTATTTCTGCAATTTTTTCTTTTCTTTTTGAGTCAAGGAGTTGTTTACTTATGTAACAATTCCTTTGTATCTTTATTTTATCGCATTGTTGTGCCAAGTATTGCCTCTAATAGGAAGATGATGCTAGATTTGGATTTCTGCGCAGGAACAGATTTCTGCTGTTCACCGTTTTAATTCTGTAAAATCACAGCAAAATTATTTAAATCTGCAAAAAAATTGTGCGTAATCCTCAGATATGTACGCATCTTTCGTTAGTTTAAAGTTTTTCGATCTGAGCAACGTAAGTGCCTCGAAAAAATTCGTCTTTACGGACTGTTCTGTTTAGACAGATTCTGTCTTTTATTTTTCGCATTCTCTCTTTTACTAGTGTTGAGTGGAATTCTTTTTTAGGGTGAAGAGCTTCACATAACATCAGTGGCAGTAGTTAATGTTAAAAGTAATGGTCATGTTTGTGTCCTTATAGAACATGTGAGTTTTTGATTGTGCACTAACCCTCTAATGAGAATTACTTTGAGTTTGGTGTGGCGGAAGTTTTCAAGGGTCAAGAGAGAAGGATGATATAATGTGATCAAGAAGAGTGAAGGGCTTAAGCTTGGGGATGCTCCCATGGATCACCCCAGCACCCAAGGCATCCCCTTCTTCATCAGCAACTTATCAGGTCATCTCTAGTGAAACTATATTTTAATTCTTTCACATCATATGTGCTTTATTTGGAGCGTCTGTGTGCTTTTATTTTCAGTATTTTATTTTTCTTATGGTCAACTTGATTGGACCCCAGCATTCTTGATTGGGAGAGAGACACGCTCCGCTTTTTCATCTGAATACTCCTATTCTTCACTTATACTTGTTGAGTATTCTTGTCTAACTATTGCTATGCTTTTAGCTCCTGTTTTGCATGCATCTCTTATTCAGAGCTGTTAGTTCTTTTAAAGAAAGTACTCTCTTGCTTCACTTATAATTGTTTGGAGAGTTTATGTTGAAATAAATTGATTGGTGTTTGGTTGGAACAGAAAATGTTGCATGTGGTAGATGGTATAATGGAAAAAGCTTACATATTCTTGTAGATCACTGTATTGGATAATTTGATACTTGTCAATTGTTTTGAGTTATCAAGTAGTTCATGTTTAAGCTTTTGTATCATGTAGTTAAAACCTATTAATGAAGAACTACCATAAAACTCGTTGAAATTTGGTTTGCATGATTGGTATCTCTAAGGTCTAGATATTTTCTAGTAAAAGGGTTTGGTTAACAAGGAAGACAGTGTAGAGTCTTATAATGCTTACAATATGTTTTCATATAAGTCTTGCTGTGTCGGTTGATATCCTGTGTTTGCTTCAAATAACCTTGCTAGCCTAAACTCTGTACTGAGAGGGAATGCTTCTCGTGCATCCAAAACCTTGAGCCAAAATCCATGCCATCTGTGTCCACCATAACTACCTATATGTGGTATTTCCTTGCCATTCCAAGTAAATTTTTCATGTGCTACCTTTAAACTATTCAAAACTTTATTACTCCTATTTTGTGTCAATGTTTACCAAGCTCATGAGGACGGGGTGGATGTCTTTATGTCAACTGTCAAACAGACTTTACCACCGGACTAGCGGCATATACATCCGCTTATCCATTAATTTTGCAAAAAGAGCTGGCAAATGGGGTGCCAAGCCCCAACTAATTACAACTTTAACCGCTTAATTCTCTTCACATTTTGCCCTGATTTATCAGTCAAGCAATGACAAACAGTGAAATATCTGCATGTGTAAACAAAAGAGAAAGAGGGATGATCTGCCTTCCTAGTAGAAATAACGTCCTTCATGGGAGCCGCTTTTAAAAGTCTGGTTGGCAGGGGTCATATTGTACTTTCCATTTTCTGATTTGTTGACAATTAACAAACACCTCTCAAAACTTATATTTTTACTCTCTATATGATTTCAAAAACTTAAAAAGCTCTAGCACATGATTTAATCCATGCTTCCCTCTGCGAAGGGCCTTTCGTTTACTTTTATGTTGAGTCAGTTTTCCTACTTCTTTCTATCTTAGAAGCAAACACTAGTGTCAACTTTGGTGCAACAATTTTTATATGAAAAGTTTTTGCTTATATGATTCAGTTGTTTGCTCATTATCTACTTGCTAGCAAACTATAGACCATTGACCTGGATCACTTCATTCATAACATGTGCTTTACATATAAAAAATTGTTGCACCAAAGTTGACACTAGTGTTTGTTTCTGAGATAGGAAGAAGTAGGAAAACTGACTCAACATAAAAGTAAAATAAAAGGCCCTTCGCAGAGGGAAGCAGGGATTAAATCATGTGCTAGAGTTTTTTAAGTTTTTGAAATCATATAGAGAGTAAAAATATAAGTTTTGAGTGGTGTTTGTTAATTGTCAACGAATCAGAAAATGGAAAAGTACAATATGACCCCTGCCAACCAGACTTTTAAGAGCGGCTCCCATGAAGGACGTTATTTCTACCAGCAAGGCAGATCATCCATCTTTCTCTTTTGTTTAGACATGCAGATATTTCACTGTTTGTCATTCCTTGCCTGATAAATCAGGACAAAAATGTGAAGAGAATTAAGCGGTTAAAGTTGTAATTAATTGGGACTGGGCACCCCGTTTGCCAGCTCTTTTTGCAAAATTAATGGATAAGCGGATGCATATGCCACTAGTCCGGTGGTAAAGTCTATTTGACAGATGATATAAAGACATCCACCCCGTCCTCATGAGCTTGGTAAACATTGACACAAAAAGGAGTAATAAAAGTTTTGAATAGTTTAAAGGTAGCACATGAAAAATTTACTTGGAGTGGCAAGAAATACCACATATAGGTAGTTATGGTGGACACAAATGGCATGGATTTTGGCTCAAGGTTTTGGATGCACGAGAAGCATTCCCTCTCAGTACAGAGTTTAGGCTAGCAAGGTTATTTGAAGCAAACACAGGATATCAACCGGTACACCAAGACTCATATGAAAACATATTGCAAGCATTATAAGACTCTACACTGTCTTCCTTGTTAACCAAACTCTTTTATAGAAAATATCTAGACCTTAGAGATACCAATCATACAAACCAAATTTCAACAAGCTTTACGGTAGTTCTTTACTAATAGGTTTTAACCACATGATACAAAAGCTTAAACATGAACTACTTGATAACTCAAAACAATTGACAAGTATCAAATTATCCAAGACAGTGATCTACAAGAATATGTAAGTCTTTTCCATTATACCATCTACCACATGCAGCATTTTCTGTTCCAACCAAACACCAATCAATTTATTTCAACACAAACTCTTCAAACAATTATAAGAGAAGCAAGAGAGTACTTTCTCTAAAAGAACTAACAGCTCTGAACAAGAGATGCACGAAAAACAGGAGCTAAAAGCATAGCAGTAGCTAGACAAGAATACTCAACAAGTATAAGTGAAGAATAGGAGTATTCAAATGAAAAAGCGGAGCGTGTCTCTCTCCCAAACAAGATGCTAGGATCCAACAAGTTGATCTCAGAAAATAAAATAACAATGCGAAAATAAAAGCACACAGACGCTCCAAGTAAAGCACATATGATGTGAAAGAATTAAAATATAGTTTCACTAGAGATGACCTGATAAGTTGTTGATGGGCATCCCAAGCTTAGACGCTTGAGTCTTCTTGAAATATGCTGGGGTGATCCATGGGAGCATCCCCAAGCTTAAGCTCTTCACTCTTCTTGATCACATTATATCATCCTCCTCTCTTGACCCTTGAAAACTTCCGCCACACCAAACTCAGAGTAATTCTCATTAGAGGGTTAGTGCACAATCAAAAACTCACATGTTCTATAAGGACACAAACATGACCATTACTTTTTAAACATTAGCTACTGCCACTGATGTTATGTGAAGCTCTTCCACCCAAAAAAGAATTCCACTCAACACTAGTAAAAGAGAGAATGCAAAATAAAAGACAGAATCTGTCTAAAACAGAACAGTCCGTAAAGACGAATTTTTCGAGGCACTTACGTTGCTCAGATCGAAAAACTCAAAACTAACGAAAGATGCGTACATATCTGAGGATCACGCACAAAAATTTGCATATTTTTTCAATTTTATGGAAATTTATAAGAACGAAACGGTGAACAGCAAAAATCTGTTCCTGCGCAGAAATCCAAATCTAGCATCATCTTTCTATTAGAGGCTCTACTTGGCACAACAATTCGAAAAAGTAAAGATACAAAGGGGTTGTTACAGAAGTAAACAATCCTTGACTCAAAAAGAAAAGAAAAATTGCAGAAATAAAACAATGGGTTGTCTCCCATAAGCGCTTTTCTTTAACGCCTTTCAGCTAGGCACAAAAGCAAGAATCAAGTGTTTCCAAGTGTAGAAGCATCAACAATCTTACGCTTAGCTCTCTTACCCTTACTCTTATCTTTAGGAAATACTTGGTGACAACTAGGTGAAGAGACGAAATTCATAATGCCTTGGCCCACGCCTATTGTTGCTCCAAAGCGTTTCAACAGAGATCTTCCAAGCGTAATTTGTCCTGCTCCTGCACATTCAATGACAAGATAATCAACAGATATTGTTATCCCCAGGAGTTTTGTAAATACTCCTTTGGCTACTCCTCTTGGTAATTTAATAGTATTATCAGCCAAAGTTATACAATCTTCACATTTGGAAAGCTCCCAAAGATTTAAGGAATCATAAATATCCTGGGCATTAAACAGAATTCAGACATGATATCACAACGAGCATGGAAGGTTTCACCATTGATAACAACTTTTACTGAGGGAATCCATCCCGATGGTTCAAAATTTACTGGCACATTATCATAGTGTTCACGAATCTGATTATACCCTTCTTTTAGACCAGATATGTTTGTTTCAAGAGTATTAGTCTAGCATTTATGCTCATGAGAGCCGAATCAATTTTACTGATTGGAGGGCTAGAAATTGTAATCAATTTTTTTATAGCATTAAAAGCTTGATCCCCATCATAACGAAGGAAATCTCCTCCTACCACAGCATCTAAAGCATATCTGTAGCAAAGAATAAGACCGAAATAAAAGCTACTAAGGAGCAGGCTTAAAGTCATTTTAGGTTCAGTTTTAGCATAGGACTCAAAAATTCTAGACCAAGCATCTTTAAAACTCTCTCACTCCCTTGCTTGAAAGTGAAAATCTCTTCCTCAGGTGACATGACGATAGGAACAGGGCTAGACATGATAACAAGACTGAAAATAAACTAGATGCAAGTAACTAATTTTTTTTTGTGTTTTTGATAAATAAAGCAAACAAGACAAGATAAAAATAAACTAAGCAAGACAATAACAAAGTAAAGAGATTGGAAGCGTGAGACTCCCCTTGCAGAAATCCTCTTACTCCCCGGCAACGGCGCCAGAAAAAGTTGCTTGATGACGTGAAAGCACACGTTCGTTGGAGACCCCAAGAGGAAAGTATGAAGCAGTGCAACAGCAAGTTTTCCCTCAGTATGATACCAAGGTTGTCAGATCCAATAGGAGTAAAAGGCACCTCTGAAGGTTGTTGGTGGCGCCGTTTACTCTATCACCAACGTGGAACCTGCACACAACACAATCAAACTACTTTGCCCCAACGAAACAGTGAGATTGTCAATCTCACTGGCTTGCTGCAAACAAAGGATTAAACGTATGGTGTGGAAAATAGTGTTTAATTGCAGAGAATGAAAAGGAACAATGATTGCAGTTGGTTGTATTATCAGTGTAAAGGAATGGACCGGGGTCCACAGTTTACTAGTGGTGTCTCTCCATAAAAGATAACTAACATGCTGGGTAAACAAATTACAGCTGGGCAATTGATGAATAGAGAGCGCATGACAATGCATATATATGACAAGATGACTACTATGATATTCAATTGGGCATTACAACAAGATACATAGACCGTTATCCAACAACATCTATGACTAATCCACCTTCAGGTTGACATCCGTGTTCCCCGTTGGTATTAAGTTGCAAGCAACAGATTATTGCATTAAGTAATGTGCATAATGTAAATAATACAATTATCCTTAGACAAAGCATTGCTATTTTACCCTAGTGGCAACAGCACATCCACAACCTTAGACGTTGTTGTCACTCGCCCATATTACCGGAGGCATGAACCCACTATCTAGCATAAATACTCCCTCTTGGAGTTACAAGCATCTACTTGGCCAAAGCATCTACTAGTAACGAAAAGCATGCAAGATCATAAATAACATATAAGATAGATTGATAATCAACTTGATCATAGTATCAATATTCATCGGATCCCAGCAAACACAACATGTAGCATTACAATAAGATGATCTTGATCATGATAGGCAGCTCACAAGATCTAAACATGATAGCACAAGGAGGAGAGACAACCATCTAGCTACTGTTATGGACCCGTAGTCCAAGGATGAACTACTCACGCATTACTCCGGTGGCAGGCATGGTGATGTAGAGCCCTCCGGTGATGATTCCCCTCTCTGGCAGGGTGCCGGGAAGAGCTTCAGAACCCTCCCGAACTAGGGTTGACGACGGCGGCGGCTACGGAACTTTTCGTGGATGGAGGTTCGGGTATTTAGGGTTTTCTGGACGAAGGCATTATATAGGCGAAAGGGCGGCGTCTGGAGGCACCCGAGGGGGTCACGCCGCCCCCCGGCGTGGCAGGAGGTGGGGCCGCGCCGGCCCCTGGCGTGGCTGCCTCCTCGGTCGCCTCCATATCTCCTTTGGACTCCGTGTACGTGTCGGGAAAATAGAAGGTTCTGTCCAAGTTTCGTCCAATTCCGAGAATATTTTTAGAACAGCTTTTCTGGAATACAAAAACAGCAGAAAACAGGAACTGGCACTGTGGCATCTTGTTAATAGGTTAGTCCCAGAAAATGCATAAAAATGATATGAAGTGTATGTAAAACATGTAACAATTGGTATAATATCAACATGGAACATCAGAAATTATAGATACGTTTGAGACGTATCACCCCTCCCAAACCAAATTGGGCTAGGGGTCTTTCCCCTTGCCCAAGTCCCTCCACCCCTTGGCCATCTATATAAACCCCCACCCCCTCCTATTTGGAGACACACAAGTTTAGGTCTCTTCTAGTTGGTTTAGAGGGAACCTCTAAATATTTAGAGGGATCCTTTCCGATTAGATTAGATCTAGATCTCTAATCTCTCTCTCCCTCCTTCTCATGTGTTAAGATCTCCACCTTCATATACACCAGCGGTGAGTGTTTCAAGTGTGGACGGCGAAGCCCTGCTGGACTAGATCAGATGTATGCGTGCAAAACTCAGAGGGGTGATCCGTTGAGAAATGGTTGACTCTATCTCACTCTGTTGGATCAAGGCGAGACACGAGGAGTCTACGATATTATCTCGGCTAGGCTTCGCCGAGGGAGTTCTTCCACAAGCTTCATCAACGTCGTCATCGACATCTCTTCTGCTTCAACGGTGTCGATAACGATTTACAGTTGGATCAAATATGCATGTCTTGTCACTTGTATCTTCATAGTAGATCTTGGTTGTTGCGTAGTTGGTGAAAAATTTGTTTTCCATGCACGCAACCCAATACGTGCAACAGGGTTGGAGGATTCAGACCCTGGAGTATTCGGGGTAACCCTCGGGGGGCAACAGAGACATGCTAGACCTGCTCATGAACTTGGGCCCACCTAGGGGGGTCTCGCTATTAGTTTGCAGCTAAGAAAAATATCTAGAACAGTTAGATTTTTTGTGATTCGTGCTAGTCTTGAGTTTCAAATATTTAGGGACTTCACCTGACCGAGAACTAAATTAATTCTCATCCGACCAAGAGTTAGTCTCATTCATGTTATAAACCGTGTCCCATTGCATACATCACGCACAAGCTAGTTATCATTTTGTTTTTCCTCACAAAATCTGTAATTTGGACAAAGTCTATGTGACCGACAGAGTTGGATTCCTCTCGTGAGGTCTCTGTGCTTGGAAAAGGAAAATGATTTCGTTTTTCTTTATCCCTACTATGTACATTCTTTCTATTCGTGTGAATACGGATGGCTAATAGACCTAACTATACTAGTAAACACAAACATAACTAGAATTTCAATTTTTACCTTGATTGTTATGCAAGTACAACTTCTCTTGAAATTAAATCAAACAGAAGTGCAAAGAGTATGTGATATACTGGTATAGCATGGAAATGTCGGTGTTACTCCTAGAGGGATCCGTATGAAATCAAATCACAACTTTGAGATGGCCTTGTTCTCTCTAGACGGGTCGAGGACGTGCCCCGTAAAGACAACCGCGCCTGACGCTTCCTCCACTATGAATGTGGCGGTAGTCATCTTGTCTATCTTTGGCCTTACCGAAACAAAAAAAATCGCTCTTATGAAAATTAATTTTCAGCCCTGAGAGTTGTTCGAAAAAGGCAAGGATCAATTTCATATTGACTACCTTTTCGAGAGTATCCTCAAGAAAAAGGATCGTGTCGTCCGCATATTGTAGAATGGACACTCCGCCGTCCACCAAATGTGGAATGAGGCCACCTACTTGGCCATCTTCTTTAGCCCTTGCAATAAGAACTGCCAACATATCCGCCACCAGATTGAAGAGGATCGGTGACAACGGATCACCTTGACGCAACCCCTTTAATGTTTGGAAGTAATGACCAATGTCATCATTTACCCGAATACCTACACTCCCCCCTTGGACAAATCTCGCTACCCATTCACACCATTTCTGATTGAAACCTTTCATGCGTAGAACTTGTTGCAAAACGGACCAATTGACCTTGTCATAAGCTTTCTCAAAGTCGATCTTAAACAGAACCCCATCCATTTTTTTCCTATGTAACTCATGTATCGTTTCATGAAGGATTACCACTGCTTCTAGAATATTTCTCCCTGGTATGAAGGCTGATTGAGTAGGGCGAATAACTTTATGAGCTATAGACGAAACACGATTCGTACCCACTTTGGTGAATATTTTAAAGCTAACATTTAGCAGACAAATAGGTCTATATTGCTCTATTCTACTCGCATCTTCTTTTCTGGGCAGCAATGTAATGACTCCAAAGTTTAACCGAAACAACGGGAGGTCACCGTTTTGCAATTGAGCAAACATTGCCATCAAGTCAAACTTGATAATGTCCCAAAATTTCTGATAAAACTCAGCTGGGAACCCATCTGGTCCCGGTGCCTTGTTGTGTTCCATTTGAGAAATAGCCTCCCAGACCTCTTTTTCTGTAAAGTTTGACGTAAGAATTTCATTCTCCTCTGAAGAAATCTGAGGCAAATCCTCAATAGCCGATTCTTCAAGAGAGAAAAAATTTGGCGCCGGCGAACCAAACAATTTCTTGTAATACTCGGAAATATATCTTGTGTTGCTTCCGCCCTCTTGAATATGCTTAACTTTAGCACGCTGAGCCCATTTCGACTCTTCATCACGTCTAAGTCTAGCAATACATTCATCTGCCTCCTTTTTTTCAGCTTTTTTGGCCACACTTAAAGGAAAAGTTTCAGCCTGAACATCCAACTCGTCAATCAAGAGGAGTAATTTTTCTTTTTCTTTTTTGTACTCTCCACTAATATTCTTTGCCCAACCCCAAAGGTACTGACGTAAATGTCTAATCTTTTCCTGCCACCTCTCAATGGGTGTGAATGTGAAGACCTCCATCTACCACCATGACTTTCAGACAGGTGCAGGCTGGTTGAGACGAATTTCCAATTATAGAACTACTTCCTTCACTACAATTCATATCAATTTATATGGATATGGTACAATTGAGTAAGATACAAGCAGGTTGTTCTTCCTTGCACTGTTAATATCGTTAAAAAATCACATCCTTCCATTTTATCTCTGCATGTGGTACTCTAAAAATATAATGAAAATATATTAGATACTCGCATCCTAACTACTATCTTAAACATGGGTATAAAAATTATTAAGAGTTTTCTCCATTCAGAAATTTCATATTACAGAAAGGAATAAGCAATTCAATGGTAGCAATTATTGATCCACTGAAAGGATTTGCATCTGGACTACGGTCATGATGTTTCTTTTGGCAATGTCTAATGTTAAAATCGTTTTAAATAGATTTACGAGGTCTTTAGGACAAAGGCTTAGAATGTTAATTCCAGTTCTGTTCATACAAGAGGCTGTGTGATTCTAGTGTGCTGTCTGGAGACGGAGTTAGAAATTTTAGTCATTTTCTGTCACTAATTCAAGGAACGATACATACTTGGTCTGAATATTGCCTGCTACTTTTCTTTACTCTTGTGGTTTAATCTGTTGTGCCTTAAAACAGAAGTCAATAGTATGTGAAGAAAATATTGAGCAAGAGAGAGCTGACGTGAATCATGCAAGGTGAGTTCGTTATCACTACATCCAGTACTTAATAGTAGTAGACATTTACATTTTGACTTGATACTGGAAGTAGTAGATATTTGGTTTAGTTTTCTTTGTACGCACTCCGTGGTGAGTGAAAACTCTACGTGACCAGATTACGATGTAGTGATTTTGGCCTGTGGAAGATTATAGGCAATTAGCTTGTTCCGTGGAATTGTATCTCTATTTGTTACTGTCATTTCATCCTCTGGGTGTCTTCTTATTGCCAACAATGGTCATTTCTTACATGTTGAAGGGTTTGTCTCTCATGCACCATCTGAAGTGGCTTGTGAGCTTGAAAGACGTTGAAATCCTCTCCAAGCTGCAGGTGAGATACTTTCCCGACCCTGCGTTTTCATGTAGCTGAATCATGTATTGAGCCTTCTTGGCTCATGACCTGACTTTTATTAAGCAGGGTAGGTCATTCTTCCTCATGTTCTGTTTTGTTACTATCCAGGACTTGAAAGAGAACCAAAGTATGGACAGCTTAAGGAACTCCGAAGAGCTAAGTTACGTTAGTCGCATTGGTTTTTGTTGATCCAGCTCTGACATCCATTCAAAGTATGCTAGTCCATAGTTACAATGCGTGAGGCTTCCTCTATGTAGTTGCATTACTGTTTGGATGCCGGTATTTGCCCTCATATATTGTTGATTTTAATATTAGTGGAGAGATTGTAGAATCCGCTAAGAATATTATATTGCTTGTAACTGGTTGATTTAGTATGGTGTATACTGTTTTAAGTCTCTTCTGGTCAGCTAATGCTTTGTCACTTGCAATATTGTGTTGTAATGCTTTGTCGCTTTGTAATATTGTGTTGTTTTACAGTTTTGATGTACCTAAATGTGCCTAAATAATACTGTAATATTTATATGCCTCGAATTCGAGTTCCCGTTGACATAGTCTTTAGAGGCATTTGAAATAGTGCCTCAAAAATACATTTGTGGCGTTTATGAAAATAGTGCCTCGAAAAGGTGACTTCTTGAGGCGATTTGTAGAGTGCCTCAAATAACTACCATTTGAGGCACTAATCAAAAGTGCATCAAATGCTATACCATTAGAGGCATTATTGAGTGCCTCAAATGGTATACCATTAGAGGCACTAATCAAAAGTGCCTCAAATGCTATACCATTTGAGGCACTCAATAATGCCTCTAATGATCACCTTTTAAGGCATTATTGAAAAATGCCACAACAGACTTTTAGCTACACAAGTAAATGCTGCACTTTTATTTTTACCTCAAAAAATATTTTGAGGCATTTTTGGGACTTTTGGAGGCATTACTGAGTGCCTCCGGTTCTAGTACGTGATGTAGTGAATAGGGCTCTCGGCTGACATATGGACTCCGTAATTAAAGGAAAAAATCTCAGCAAAAATAGTAATTCTGGTGGGATTCTCTCTCCACTTAAAATCTGGAAAGAAAGTTATGAAATCATAATATTTCCCCAAAAAATAGCGGGATATTTGCCTCCATTTCACATTATTCACGGAAAAATTCTCTGCAAAAATGTTCTATCGCCATGACACGTCTTATCGCATCGGGATCATCGACCCAACATGGCGTAGATCCCGACCCTCGACCCAAATTGGCGTACCAAAGATGTATACCCCTTTTTTTTGAATTTAAGATGTATACCCCTTGTGGAACCTTGTTCCCGGCAGCCTCGACCCTCGACCCGCGACCCAGTTCCTCGACCCGGACGACCCCGATTTCTGTCAACTATGCCCCCACCACGCTGACGAGGAACTCCTCGAGCTCGTCGCGTGACTGCGCGCCTACGACATGGATGATCTCGTGCAGGGTGTCGCCCCGGGCACCGGTGGCCAGAACTGCGAGTGAGGCGTAGATAGACAGCGGCGAGAACACGAGGTTGCTGTCCGCGTTCTCCTCTGCCAGGCACCTTGCGAGGCCGGCAGAGAGCACCGCCAGGCCACGAGAGTCGGCCTGCGCCGTCGGGTTCTTCATCGCTTCCATGGCAAGCTTTCGAGACAGAGAGAAAATCATGTCGAGAAAAAGGATGATCGGTTCTTTTCCTTGATTATACGCTAACAAGGATCGGCTTTATTTATGCACGATGATTACACCTACGTCGGTTCTCAAGCGGGGTAAAATCGAGAGAAAGCAGAAACAATTTAACTAACCTGTTACGGTTTTGTTCCCTTATCTTCCTTGTGCATTTACTTTCGTATTGTACATATGTTTCTACTTTTGAAGTATCGTGTCTCTCACGTGTAGGTTCCATCCTCTTTTTGAAGTACGTGTCTCAAGGAAAATTGTGTTGCATCTTTTCATTAGTTATTAAGGAGAGTGTTTAGGGGTACAGATTATGTATTCGCAAAATAAAAGGTACAGATTATGCAGCCTTAGAATTTCCTTTCATTAAGGGAAAGTACGCGTATGCCCCAGCTAAGAGGTTTTGCTTGATTCAAGGGAATTTTTTAGTATTTCAGATGACTTCAATTCTTAGAATATTTCTAAGAATTCATTTGCAGTAAATGTTGTATGACATTTTCATCCACTAAAACCTCTTGCAGCACTTTTTTTTTTGAGAAAATATCTGACTTTACTGATCAATTACAAAATCTATCTTTTTGGTACACCATAGCTGCACTTTTCTTTTAAAAATGTGCAACTAACTCATCAGGAAAAGTAAAACCATAGTTATATATGTATTTTTATATTCTATCTGGTTGTTAATAAATGACACACTTTTTGCGAAGCACGATAGTGGAACTTTTTTTTAGAAATATGCAACTACCTCACAAAGAAAAGTACAACCCAGTATTTGTTTTCCTGATCTCTATCTGGTTTTTATATTTTGTACTTTTTGCCACACAATAGACATATTTTTACCCGTGATTACTAACGGTTCCTGCTTCACGCAGGCGAGTTGTAGTGCAATTCGAACTGAGGACGGTTTTTTGGAGTTAGCTCACCTTGTCAATAAAACCAAAGGGATGGATAATAAATGATAGGAAGTGAAATAGAATGAAATAGAGCCTTTTTGATCTTCCCTATGAAATGTGAGGCATGGAATGGGGCCACTACGAAGAAATTTTGGGAGTTATAAAAGAAGCTAGGGACTCATAATGTTCAAGGGTTGAGAATGTGACTTGAACTCTATGAGGTCGAATCCCCTCTTGTTTCTCCCTTATTCCTCAGTAGCTAAGTGATAGCGTTGTAGGTTAGAATCCTACTTGGGGAGATTTGATTCATTCTTTAATGCAAGAATAAAGAATTGAATTCAAATTATCTTGAACCATGCATGAATTGAGCTAAGCGGAAAAAAGAAGACTATTTATAAAATTAGTCAATTCAATGATGAACCTCCAAGGATTCACCTATATAGGATGTGGTTAATGTTGCAAAATAGAGCTTGAATACTCTTAACGGGGAGGGCCAAGGCATCCATCGGTCGTAGACTCTAAAGCCCTCCGTTAAGATTCCTTTATAAAGCTATAAGACAATGAGGAAGGTAATGCATGGATTCCAATGTCAGGCACCCCACTCACTCAGCTCGATCAATCATTCGACCACCTGCCTACTCGCAATGTGTGTGTGTGAGGAACCACGTTTCTATAGGGGATATCTGCGTAGGCTTCCGGCAATCCTTAGTAAAAAAAGTCATTCCCATATCCAAGATTGCACTTCCTAATACACTGGATTTGCACATTTTTTTGTGTGCGATCCACCATATTAAACTGGGTTTTTCTTATAATTCAAGCTAGCGGGCAGTGAAAAAAATACAACACATATGGAATGAGAATTTGTTATTTGCTTTTCTTACATATATATGTCAATCTTTTGTGTTTCATTATTTAATCTGGCATTAAAATTTGTATGAGAAAAAAATCATGATTTTAGAGAATCAAGTTCAAACCGTCCACTATACATTGGCTGGATTAATGAGCTACTGGTTTTGTTTTTCTTTTCACCACGCATACAAACCTTTAATAAGGTCCAAGCCTATTTCTAAGCTGAAAGCTACCAGGCTTACAAAGCTGAAAAAACACAACACAAACAAAGCAATGCATGTTGGGCTGAGGACGAAAGGCCATACGAGAGTACGAGAAGGATCGTAGATGCATCGTCAGACACTCGATTAGACGCACGTGCAAGAGAGATATCCATCATACGAAAATAAATAGCATCAAATTATATGAAACTATGGTGTTAACGTTGTGGGGATCAAAATCTAAGCAAAATCACGCATTCGGAAATTCTAGGTCTCTTTAGACGGGTCGAGGACATTCCCTGCAAAGACAACCGCGCCGGTCACCTCCTCCACTATGAAGTAGGCAAACGGATGGTCAGCTACAAAATCCACTCGAGGTGGCTGTCGTGGTATCATCGAACATCCAAACATCATATCCATTATGCTGACAGCCGCAGCTTCGGTTCCTTCCTCGTTTACCTCAATGACCGCCTTGTGCATCACCTTACTCACGACCATTGACAAGCCAGATTTAGTAGGCTCTACCATGTCAGACAGATCAGCTTGATCACTGAATGGCAATTGAAGCCCCAGCCTCTCGAGAATGGTGACGATGTTGCTTTCGAAAGATAGCTTGAACTTGGGTAGCTGGAAATCCTTCACGTCAATCATTTTCTCCGGCAGGTGCTCGTGCAGGAACCCAGGCTGGGATTCTATCTTGTCAACCAGGTTCAGCAAGAGAACTGTGTATGCTTGGTAGGATTAGAGAATACCTTCTTATAGCCTGTCAACATGTCAGAATAATGGAATATATTAATTAATGTCATAATGTAGTCGGGAGGAGTAAGATTGGAAAACTATGGATGAGCCCCCAGAGTATGGGTTGACAAGCAAAAATTGAAAGGATCAACATGTATTGTGGCAGTGTGGATGGATGATTACCTTGCGCTTGTGCCCTCTGATACTGGAGTTTGAGCACCTTGAATCCGTCGTGCACAGCGATGAACTGGGAGTTCCAACTCTGCATGAAAGGCACATCGACGGTGCCGCCATCCAGCCGGTGGAAACGCCTTTTCCGGGTGTCCCTCACGTTGAAGGGCTTATCCCACTTGCCCTTGAAGTACATGGCGTTGCCAAGAACGATGCGGGTGAACGGCGTGATTGATTTCGGACCGCAGACGCAACCGATCAGATTGCTCGTGGCCTGTGCGACCCACGCATTGATCTGGCGCCCAGCTGCCTCCGGACTGTTGATGAAGTCGACGCTGCTCGCCTGGGCCTTGTACTTGCCCACGACGGCCCTCCGGAAGGCTGGTTTTAGCGGGCACGTGAGCTCGCTCCAGATGCCGCACGCGAACGCGACACGCGGACCGCCGGAGGCGGACTGATCCTTGAGTGCGTTCCCCGCCATGCGGGCAACGAGTTCCTCGAGCTCGCGACGTGACCGCGCGCCGACGACACGGCGGATCTCGTCTAGGGTGGCGCCCCGGGCGCCGGCAGCCAGGAGCGCGAGCGCGGCGTAGATGGACAGCGGCGAGAACACCAGGTTGCTGTCCGCGTTCTCCTCGGCTAGGCACCTCGCGAGTCGCGAGGCTGGCAGAGAGCGCCGCCAGGCCGCCAGAGTCGGGCTGCGTCGGATCCCTTGTCACGTCCATCGCCTGCTTTCGGGACAGAGAGAAAACCTTGTCGAGAAACAAGAATCGGTTCTTTTCTTCCATCGGTTTGGTTGATGTGCGGTGATTGCGGTGGTATGTTATGGTTCTTGAAACAAGAAAAGAAAAACGAACTTGGTCCGGTTTCTGTAAGCGAGCTCGTTCAGGTTTCTGTTCCCTTCCGTTTCTCATTATGTGCTTCTTTAATACGGTTTTCCAAACCCTTAGGGCATGTACAATGGTAGAGAAGACGTGCCTTCTCTTAGCCCTCCACATCATTTAGAGAAGACAAAATTATAAGTTGTACAATGCGTTATCTCTTATTGCCATCCCTAACAGTTAGTGAGAATTAATTATATTTTAGTAGGAAATCCTAGTTCTAAGGGAAGACAAATGTTACAATGCTGAAATTAGCTTTCTCTTATTTCGTAAGAGATCATCTCTTAGCTAAGGGAAGGCAACCTCCTTTTTCTTTATTCTCTCTCCGCGAACTAGATAATTATCCTACGTGTCAACGCTAAGAGAAGGCTGATGTCACCGCATTGTACATGCCCTTATGAACATCCAGTTTTAACCAACCGTTCACATAACCGTGACATAGACAAAAACATCAGGATCGTATGTGGGAATTTGAGTTCCATCTACCAAATGTACGATTTGGTCCTTATATAAAACTGAAATACGGACAGTCAATTTTTTAACTTAATTTTGATATAACTTCACTATATTCTACTTTTAATCAGATTTGCTAATTCTCAGTCATTAGTTAAATCGCAATCGACCGTACAACCGTTAGATCTCATGCCATGATTCGTGTGGAGTTTATTGTTCTTGAATTTCTCTTGCTTTGGACGGACTATTAATAGCTTTGGACAACAAATTCAGCCCACTAACATATACTCTCCGTGCCTAAATAAGTGTACTTTTAGCTTTGTTCTAAGTCAAAAAAAATTAGATTGACCAAATTTATAGAAAAACATAGCAATATTTACAATATCAAATTGACATCTCTAGATGCATCTTGAGTATCATAAATATTACTAGATTGTTTATAAAGTTGGTCAAATTAGAAATATTTGTACGAAACCTGATCCCTATCCTTGATCCTTGGAAGCCAAGGCTCTATCCTTGGAGGCCAAGGCCTATCCTTTCCTAGCGAAGCACGTAGCATCCTTGGATGCTAAGGATCAATGATCCTTGCTAGGCAAGGGAAATAGGATCAGGTTGTGTGAGCTAAATATCTAAAATACCCCTCAAATGAAACTATAAATAGAAGGCATGAGGAGAGAGCTAGACACACACGAGCTGATCAGTTTGTTGTACGTGCAAGAAACAACATAATAAAGAGCTAGCGGCCTTCTCTCATATTCGGTATCTTTCTTGTGTTCTTGTCATTGTGCCCCTTGTGTATGTGGTGATTGAAAGCAAGTGTTGAACAACGTCGTTTCTCAACACGTTATCAGCACGAGTGCTCTCGAGCAAAGTTATGTTGTTCAAAACTACTTGCTAATCACTTGGTGCACAATATCAGATGAATATTTGTTCTGCTGCTTCTAGTACTCTCAATTCTTATCACCATGCATACTATAGCTTCGTTTGTACACGAGTGATGCTATGCTACCATAGCGCTGCACGCTCATATGGATCGGTACAGAAAAATAACCTTAAGGCCACCGATCCTTGCTAATATCACATGTATATATTCCAGTCTGTTTGTGGACATGGAACAAACAAATCATGTGTATTATGCTCGCCTGAATCCCATGCGCCGGACGTTGCCGCATCGGCACGGGTAAGCAGCTCGACGTCCGGAGCCAGCAGCTCCGTGTATATCGCCCGCATGTGCCCAAAAGGCCGCGTTCGTTGCTATCGGCGCCATGGCCAGAACCTGAAGCTCTGCGCCATCGTATCACCTTGGCTAGCACCGTGCGCTTGCCGGTGGCGTCGCTAGAAATACACTTTACGAGCCTGACGCAGCAGCATCACCTACTCGCTGGCCAGAAGCCAAGACGAGAAGCTTATGTCAAGCTTACACGGCCATGGCCTTGCAAATTAAATCCTGGAGCATTTAATTACTGCATAAACATCTGGAACTGTTTACATACAAGTATTTACACTGTTAGCACTCATGACATGCACATATTTACCTGAAGTAAATTGTTGCATGATCTAAATATACAGGAAATGTCGGGCATCAACTCCAAGGAATTTGCCGAGCTCGCCCTGGATGGCAGCAACTACCTCACGTGGGCTATGGATGCTAAGTTAAGCCTTACATCCATGTCTCTCAGTCATACCATTAACCAGCCGGCAGCTGGCACAAATGGTCCCTCTGCCGCTGAAAAGGCAAAGGCGTTGATCTTTCTGAGGCATCACCTCAATTCAGCGTTGAAGCTTGAATATCTGACTGAAGAGGATCCACTCACTCTTTGGCAATCCCTGAAGGATCGCTATGACCAGCAAAGGTCGGTTGTGCTTCCTCAAGCACGGAGTGACTGGTTAAACCTACGTTTCCAAGACTTCAAGTCTGTGACATCATATAACTCTGCCTTGCACCGCATTGTTTCCCGCTCAGAATGTGTGGCCAGAAAGTCACTGATGCTGATATAATTGACAAAACTTTGTCAACGTTCCATCCCACCAACATGGTGTTGCAAGAGCAATACAGGCATGCCAAATATGCCAAGTACTCTGAGTTGATCTCTGTCCTGTTAGTGGCAAAAAAAACAAAATGAACTTCTTATGAAGAATCATAGCGCCCGCTCAATTGGGACTATGGTTGTGCCTGAAGCACATGCGATCACTCAAAGTGTTGGGAGTTCCCATGGTCGCAAAAAGGACAAAGGGAACCAAGGATGGAAGGGAAATAAGAGCAATGCATTAAAGGGCAAGGGTAGAGGAAGAGGAAATGGTAAAGAAAAATTCAGAACTGATCCAGGTGCTCAGACTAGGGGACAGCAAGGAAAATGCATCAAATGTGGATGCGAGAATCATTGGTCTCGCAATTGCCGCACCCCAAGCACCTGGTTGAGTTATATCAGCAAACCATAAAAAGTAGCAACAAGCAGGATAATCATGAGTCCCACTTTGTAGAGCCCGCTGCTCTGCCGGACTCTAAGAAGCTTGAAGATTTGCATCTTGAGGAAAATCCTGGTAGTGGTGATTTCAACCTGGATGGTATCGATCTTCCTGAAGAAGATATGAATGTTGATATATATGGAGACCTGGTGTAATCTCCTATCC
Organism: Poa pratensis; assembly: GCA_947311845.1. Lineage (NCBI taxonomy): Eukaryota > Viridiplantae > Streptophyta > Magnoliopsida > Poales > Poaceae > Poa > Poa pratensis. Next base: position 29,103,139 of record CAMZMU010000053.1, on the reverse strand, counting down.
TAATATATATTTCCGTCATGTGTTGTAATTCCAGTGTTATATAGTTCCTACTGAACTTTGGTCATGTTATAAGCTCCTGAAGAGCATAGTATTTTGCATTAGTGTAACTCTTGCTTAATATAAATTTTAGTATGTTATATGTTCATGCTCTTTCCAATGAAGATGTAAATATGTCTTTTTACACAGTAAGGTGTGTCGATCCAATGGAGGAAGAGGAGATATGTCTTATAGATAGTGCCACCACAAATACAGTTCTTCGGGAGACCAAATATTTCCAAACTCTAACTAAGAAACCTGGAAATATTATGACCATTGCCGGAAGCAATACTCATATTGTCGTTACCGGAAGTGCCACAATAGTTCTCCCATGGGTACCCAACTTGTAATCAAGGATGCCTTGTTGTATCCTGAATCAAAACGGACCCTACTAAGCTTTAAAGCTATCCGTGCAAATGGTTTCCAGGTGGAAACGAAAGTCGAGAATGGTACTGAATACCTGTTCATGACTAAATTTGACGGATCCAAGAAGAAAGTGGTTGAGAAACTCCCTTCCTTAGCATCAGGATTGTACTACACATACATAAAGCCCATAAAGGAATATGTTGTGCTGAAAACAATTTTCAGGAACCCAGAGTCGTACAGGGTATGGCATGATAGACTGGGTCATCCTGGGTTGGGCATGATGAGGAAAATCATCAAAGGCTCTATTGGCCATAGCATAGCAACAAAAGACTTCCCAAATCCTGAAGATTTTATGTGCACTGCATGTGCCAAGGGAAATTAATCCTTAGACCCTCCACCCTAAAGGTAAAGGATGAATCGCCAATTTTCTTGCAGAGAATTCAAGGCGATATTTGTGAACCAATACAACCCTTGTCAGGCCCTTTCAAATATTTTATGGTCCTGATTGATGCCTCCACTAGGTGGCGCCATGTATGCCTATTATCTACAAGGAACCATGCCTTTGCAAAGCTAGTTGCCCAGATAATAAAACTAAGAGCAAATTTTCCGGATAGCCGGATCAAATCCATAAGGATGGATAATGCTGGAGAATTTACCTCCAAATCATTTGATGACTATTGTCTAGCTCTAGGCATACAAGTGGAACATTCAGTTCCACATGTCCACACTCAGAATGGCCTTGCAGATAATCAAAAGGATTAAATTGATTGCTAGGCCACTTTTGCAGAACTGCAAGCTCCCAACGACTTGTTGGGGACATGCTGTGATGCATGCGGCAGCATTAATCCAACTCAGGCCAACTGCATATCACTCTGCATCCCCCTTACAGCTAGTGTGTGGGAAAGAACCAAGTATTTCCCATCTGCGAAGATTCGGCTGTGCTGTGTACGTGCCGATCTCACCACCTCAGCGTACAACCATGGGTCCTCACCGGAAGTTGGGGGTCTATGTGGGGTATGAGTCTCCATCTATAATCAAATACCTTGAGCCTATGACTGGGGATCTGTTCACGGCTCGGTACGCTGATAGTATTTTTAATGAGGACCATTTCCCGGCGTTAGGGGGATAAATGTACCAAAAGGAATGCCAAGAAATTTCATGGAGTGCCGAAGGCCTCCAGTCCTTAGATCCACGCACTAGCGAAGCTGAACTTGAGGTTCAGAGGATCTTAAACCTCCAAAGGCTAGCAAATAATTTGCCAGACGCCTTCACTGATCATAGTGGGGTGACAAAATCACATATATCGGCTGTAAATGTGCCAGAGAGAGTAGAAATAGCCCCGAAGGCTATTGACTCAAATTTAGGCCAAACCCCTAGGAAAAGGGGGAGACCTCTAGGTGCTCGGGATAAACTTCCGCGGAGACGTCCGCAGAAACAAATTTCCGTGCCTGATACGTCACACCTTAAGTCAATTGAAGAAGATCAACCTGAAGTTGATAAACTCCCTGAAGTGAGCCATCCTGAAGATGGAATGTCAAGTGCAGAATCACGCACACAAATTGATTTTGGTACTGGGACATCGGAACACCCAGACTCGGTCGTTTTGGGAAACCATGACGAGCTGGTGGAAATGAATGATGAAATCAGCATAAATTATATTTATTCAGGAGAGTTATATAACAGAAAGACTACTATTGTCGACATATATTTTGCCTCCAAAATTGCTTCCATTGAACTGGATCCAGAACCTAAGTCCATGGCAGAGTGCCAGAAGCACTCAGAATGGGTTAAATGGAAAGAAGCAATTGAGGCTGAATTGCGTTCGCTTTATCGGAGGAATGTGTTCGGCCCTGTAGTGCGAACTCCTCTAGGTGTTACCCCTGTTGGATACAAATGGGTTTTCGTTCGGAAGAGGAATGAAAATAACCAGGTGGTGAGATATAAAGCGAGGCTGGTAGCACAAGGTTTTTCGCAGAGACCAGGCATCGACTACGATGAAACATACTCTCCCGTGATGAGTGGCATCACGTTCCGATATTTGATATCTATGGCAGCTAGCCTGAACATGCAAATGCAGTTGATGGATGTGGTGACCGCATATTTATATGGGTCACTTGACTCAGAGATCTATATGAAAGTCCCTGAAGGATTAAAGATCCCACATCCAAATGAAAATCGCAACATGTATTGCATCAAATTGCAGAGGTCGCTATATGGGTTAAAACAGTCCGGTAGAATGTGGTACAACCGGCTAAGTGACTTTCTCTTGAAGAAAGGTTACACAAATCATGATGATTGTCCCTGCGTATTCATCAAGAAAACCCAGAATGGATTCTGTATCATCTCAGTCTATGTTGATGATCTCAATATCATCGGAAACGCAGAGGACATAAAGGAAGCTATGTCTTACCTTAAGACGGAGTTTGAGATGAAAGATTTGGGTAAAACCAAACTTTGCTTAGGCCTGCAGTTTGAGCACCTCCCTGAAGGAGTCTTTATACACCAGTCTACCTATACAAAGAGGGTCCTTGAAAAATTTAACATGGATAAATCTCACCCTCTAAGAACCCCCATGGTCACAAGATCCCTTGAAGAAAATGAGGAAGTTTTGGGACCTGAAGTTCCCTACTTGAGCGCCATTGGAGCACTAATGTACCTTGCGAATTGCACTAGACCTGATATTACATTCGCAGTAAACCTCCTAGCTAGGTATAGTGCTGCCCCAACCAGAAAACATTGGGTTGGCGCAAAAACTGTCCTCAGATACCTTCAAGGTACCCAAGATATTGGATTGTTCTATAAAAGAAACCAAGACTTGTCCATGGTGGGATATACAGACGCTGGCTATATGTCTGATCCCCATAATGCCAGATCACAGACTGGATTCATGTTTCTCTGTGGCGGTACAACCATTTCTTGGCGGTCCTTCAAACAGACCCTAGTAGCCACGTCTACAAACCACTCAGAGATAATTGCGATGTATGAGGCCACACGAGAGTGTGTTTGGCTCAGACGAATGACAAGTCACATCCTAAAGTCATGTGGACTCAATGTCGTTGATACCCCAACCATTATATATGAAGATAATGCTGCTTGTGTTGCACAAATGCAGATGGGCTATGTTAAGAGCAATCTTGTCGTGGTTTTGTCACGGCAGATGTTACCGGGTGGTAACTTGAGATTGGAGGCAAGGCAGTCAAAGCGTTCGGGAGATTGTTTAGCTTGCTAGGGAAAAAGGATGTATCCTGGTTCAGCCTCTCCATTGGAGATAAAGACCTACTTCCAGCCTAGTGTTTCTTTGCTCTCATATCGATCTCGATCACCCGGCGGATAACAACACCGGCGGGTTCCGAGTCTAGGTTACAAGGGTTCTCTCGCTGTAAAGCTTATGTCTAAAGTCTCTAAAGTTCCTCCTGCTCTATGACCCAGGAGCCGGTTTATATAGATACCCGGCCTCCTGGTCGATTACAAGGTAAGGCCGGGTCACGCCCGAACTCGGAGTCCTAACCAAAGTCTAGCTCATCTATCTTGGCCTCCAAGTCTCGCATACCGCCTCCGGGTCTTCTAGAACCTCCCTTGTTTACACCGGGTTACCGACAAACTCCTCGGTCCATCAATGTAGCCCGGCCCAAGATGATCTGGGCCTCGCCAGTCTTTCCTCCTGGCGGGTCATAGTTTCCTGTCCTTGGGCCTACCGGGTTATCTTTCCCCCAACAGTAGCCCCTAGGATGATTTGAACTCCAAGTTGGCGCGCTTCTTCAACCTATGACCATAGCTTTTGGAGAAGAGCCGCCATCCTTGTAGTTTAGATTATCCTCCTGAAATAAAAACTGGTTAACAAAATAATATGCCGGGTTACATTGCTTCTTTTGCTTTGACTGGCTTTTGCTCATAGTTTCTTTCATAACCCGGTTCCACGCTTTTCGGAACATTGGTCAAACTTGTCAGAGAATATTCTCCCCTGAATCTCGGTCGGTCAACATTCCTTATCTTATCTTATCTCTCTCTTCTTTTTACCATTTTACCCCTAGGTCAACTCTGACCGCGGTTATAAATAGTGGGACCCAGGGTAAATGCTTCACTTTCCCCATCCAGCCGCCACTTCGTCTTCAACCTCGAGACAGAGAGCTCAAGAACCCTAGAACGCGAGTTCTTGAGCACCCGAACTCAATCCAGCCGCATCTCCTCAAACTAGGTACAATCGCTCTTCCTTTTAGTGTAGATCTCATTTATCTGTACTCCGCACCACTTTTTTGCTCATCTCCATGTCTTTCTTGATCTAATCTATACTCATTGAATCCTGGTCTTTTCAGCTTCTTCGAGCTCTCAACAATGGGGAAAAAGACTACGGCGAGGGGATTGAAGAAACGGCCGGCGGCGCATCTAGCTCCACCGCCCCAAACTCCGGCACCGGTGAACTGGACGAAGTCCACCGTGACAGAAGCTACTCTCCAAAAATACGTGGGCTATGGCGAGCTCCCGCCCAAGGAAGAGATCCAATGGCGCGGCAGGCGAGGAGATCCGCCCCAAGCCAAAAGAAAATGAGATTGTGGTACTTCTTGATCACGTAACCCGGGGGCTTCGTCCGCCGGGTTCTCTATTTTTTCGCCGGGTTATGTCATATTACGGCCTCACTCCTTAGACATAGCGCCCAATCTCTTCTGAATATCAGCAACTTCGTAGTTTTTTGTGAAGACTACCTCCAAGTTCCTCCCAGCTTGCTTTATTCCTAGAAATCTTTTACTGCAACCCCCAGAACCGCAAAAACCAAGCCCTAGGGCCATACGGGGGGTTTCTATCCAACGCAGGAAGATGCCAGCACTTTCTTCCCGGCTCTTCTCTTAGCCAGCCATCCCAAAGGATGGCAAAACACATATTTCTACTGCAAGGACACCTCTCCTTTGAAGGACGAGGCTCGTTACCCGGCCTTCCGGAACTCTCCATTAAAATACAACGCCAAGATGAATAGCCGGGCTACTGATGCTCCTTCCCGGCTCGAAGTTGAGGGCCTGGTTCGCCGGGCTAAAGCTCTGCTTGCCCACGGCTTGGCCGGGACTGACCTCGTCAAGTGCTGGGTTGGTTGGTTTATCCAGCCACTCTCAATCAGGACCCGGCTTTTCCATGAATACACTGGTGAGCCAACTGATAATATGCGATACTCTGAGATCACTCTCACTGATGAGCAACTGGTGAAGAACGCCAAGCAACTTCTTGGCGAGACCAAGGAAAAGATTGCACTGACCGGGCTTGCCCCTTTTAGTGCCAAGAACCTGCCACCTTCAGTAATTTTCCAACCTTGCTCCTTTGTTTCAAAGCAACTAACCACTTGTCTATAATTCTTAACTCTCTACTTTTTCCTTGATTAGGACCAAGCATGGTGGTCTGTAGATTTACCTCTATTTCTTCTTCTGACGATGAGGAAACAGAGACGGACAAAGATAATGAAGATGATGGTGAGCTAGATTCTATTGGCCGGCTCTTTATTGAACTGATTGACAATGACCCGGTTCAAATGAACCCTTCTACTGATAACTCGCCAACTTCTCTCTCAGGACAAGATGACCCGGATGCTGTTGAAATGCCGGGTCAGAAAGCTGCTCAACCTCCTCCTGCTCAACCTCCGAGTTCCAAAAGAACTCGTGCCGCAATTGCAAAGGTGCCACACTCTCGCTTCTATAATTATGTGATGAACAAATCTCAACCTGAAGAGCAACCACAGGAACAAGAGGAAGAGGCCAACAAGAAGAGGAAGACCCGGTCTACCTCAACCTGTGATTCCCTTAGTGGAGGTATCCCCTACAACACTTCACTTCGTAAAGCTGTCTCCACGATTGGTGCCTCCAAATCCTCGTCTAGTTTTGCTGGCAAAATCCGGGTCTCTAAGTCCCAATCTCTGTCAGCTTCTTCAGATGAGAGCGTGGCGCACCTGCCTGATGACATCCAGATCAACATTGGGTATGCTGTTTTCTCTTCTTGTACATATACTTTTACTACTTTTTCTTGAATCACTTTTCTCATAAATTTGCTTTGTACAGTGCCAGGGCGACGCTATTGGAGCCGCCTCCCTCTTCTGACCCGGCCTTGAGCGAGCCTGTTGTTCAAGAGGCTCGGCTCAAGGTCCAACTATTTCTGAGCCGGCAGCAATGGAAATGGAGCCCCAGGCACCAACTCCTCCAAGCCCTGCTATCAACCAATAACCCGGCATCGCCGGCCAAATCTGCTACCAACTCCCCCAACACTGTCACCAAAACACTGAAGAAGTGCAAGTGTTGGGATCACGAAAGTTGTCCAAGATGGGCCCTCCACTACCATTGCCAAGATTGTGGAGCCGAGGTGAAGACTGAAGCTGGAAACCGTGGTAAAGACCCGGTTATTTATTCTGGATGCCGGCTTTGGATAGCCTGGAACTTCCTGCTCTGCTTCTGAATATTTTCCCGGGTTTCACAACACCGGGGTATTGAGGACAGCTTCATCTCCACCATCCAAAAGCCATGAGGTAATTTCCTTACTTCTTTGAATATACTTATGCAGTAGCCCCCAAGCTCTAAGTTTATCACTTGTTGATGAGCTTGGTGCTTGTTCTAAAATAACATAGCCAAAAAATACTTCACAACACATTATATATAACTTCAAACTGTAGCCCTCAAGTGCCGGGTTGCAAGCCTGCAGCAACCTGGGACTAAATTTTCACTTTGTATTTGTAGACTTTAAACTTTCCACTGAGTAGCCCCTAAGTGCCGGGTTGTATGCCTGCAGCAACCTGGGACTAAAAATATCACCTTTGCTTTAAATTTTCACTTAAAAAATCTTCAACTGAGTAGCCCCTAAGTGCCGGGTTGTATGCCTGCAGCAACTCGGGACTAAAATTCTTTCCACTTTACCTCTTTACTATTTGCAGCCCCCAAGTTCTAGATTGCATCTATATCAGTAACTTGAGGTGCTAATAACTTTATTATTCATCTCTGTAACAGCAAAACGCCTCTCACGTTGCTGAAGAAATTAGCCGGCTCACCGAGCAACTTGCCAGTGAGACCCGGCTAAAATCTGAAATGGAGAAAAAGCTCAAAGAACTGGAAGCCTCCCTATCCAGCTCAACAGAAGAAAATTTATCTCTGAAGAAGGAAGTGGAGAAGCTTGAAGAATCTTGGAAGACCCGGCTGGAATCTGCCGAGAAAAAATTAGCTGAGGCAGAGAAAGCCCTCAAGTCTTTCACTGACCTACTGGTGATCTTGTCAAGGCAATCTGGGGTATGATTCTTTTATCTTTTCTCTTGCCTGAATCTCTATACTTTTTTATCATACTCATGAATAACCTTGTTAAATATTTTGCAGGGACCCGGAATCATCTGAACTTGGCAAGCCTGAAACGCAAATACAGAGTGTATGGCCTTGGTGCGGCAGCTGTACTATGGAGCCGGGCGAGCAATTGCTGCAGCCCGTGGAACAGATGAGCCGCCCAAATCATTGAAGAATTTTGAGCCATCTCTCTACCATCCTGAATGGTTTGCCCGCTGGAAGATATCTTGCTGTCGCAAGGGTGCCATGCGCACTCTTGCATTGGCCAAATCTCATTACCCAGATATTGACCCGGCCAAACTTGCCAAAGGATTCCCAGAATTCAACTTGGATGGCTCGCGCTTTGATGACAAGTCCTTTGCCCAGATTGACAAGATGATCCGGTATCCTGCCACAACAATTGCTGAAGGCCTCAGGTTAGACATTTTTCAACCCGGCTTTGACAAGAAGGCCCGGCAGGTCACATCCCCAGAGCCGGAGCCAGCAATTGTGGTTCCTCCAAAACTATCTGAGCAAGTGGCTGCTTCTGCTGTTGCCGGGTCAGGGACACCAGCTATGCCCCCTCCCAGCCGTCCAAGTGTAGATGATAATGACATTGTTGGGTATAAGCTGAGCGCAATTGCTGGCAGTCCAAGCCAAGTATTGCAAGTACTGGGGAAGGTTCTAGCAAGGCCAAATCAAAGGAAGCCCCCAAGACTCAGAAATACTCAAGTGGTGACTGACCCGGCAGAGGCTTCCAAGGGAAACCCGGCGAGCCAACAGAAGAGACCACAAGTTCTGTTCCTGAGCCGAGCCGGCCGCTGTCCTTCCACAGAGCCAACACTGATGACCCGGCAAAGGCTCCTGCTACTACCCAGTTCCTGAACAGTGAACTTTTCTCCTGCAGATTAATTTCTGCGAAAAAACAATGTCTTATTTGGCCCTTGTGGCGTTTTATGTAATAACTTATGCCTGATACAATATTCTTTTGATGGTGTGCCTGTACACCTTGTGAATTTGCATGAGATGTAACAAAAAATTCTTATGTGTTAGCTCTGCAAAATTCAATGGTTTAGATGACCCTTTTGTTTATCTTTAACTGTAAGCCGGCTTTCGCATGGATTCTCACTGTTGCATCTCACTCTGTAAAAACAGTGTCAGTTAAGTCCCCATGGGCATCATAACTGATTGAAATTACAGGAGAACAAACAGGCCATATAATCGCGAGTCACATCAAGCTTAAGTAAGATAGACAAGAAAATAATGGCTTAAAAATTAGCCGGGTTATGGGATTGCAGCTGTACCTTAAAGATAATCAGCCCCCATGACCAAAGTGGCATCATGGCCGGGTCATTAGGTTTGAAGCTGTGCTTTCATGAAGCAAGCAGCCCCTAAGACCAAAATATGCAATGGCGGGTCTCTTTTCTTTAGAGTTTCCGGCTCATTGTCAGTAGATAATGCAATGGCGGGTCTCCTCTTTCAGGAGTTTCCGGCTCATCGTTATGAATAATACAATGGCGGGTCTCCTCTTTCAGGAGTTTCCGGCTCATTGTTATAAATGATGAAATTGAACAGAAATAAGTAAAAACTGTAAAGTAAATGCATAAAAAGGTGATTCTTTGGGCACATATATCTTTATTCATATATTAGATCAGCAAGCCGCCTCATTAAAAACCTTCCAGTCCCCTTAGGTACCCTGGTAAGGAAAAGAGTGCGTCTGAAACCTGCTGTCTTTTTACATCGTGTGTTACATCTTTGTGAACTCAATTCTAATACTAAGTGTAGTAAGGACGAAGCTGTGCTATGTTCCACGGCCTGTTCCTTTCCTCCAATGCTTTGGTGCTGTGATCAGTATCGTTCACCCAGTCACTTTTCTCTCTAGCATCAACCAAGTAATATGACCCGTTGTGCAATTTCCGGCTTATGATAAAAGGTCCTTCCCATGGAGGTGACAGCTTGTGCATCCCAGCCTGTGATTGTGTCAATCGCAAAACTAGGTCACCCTCTTGAAAAGTTCTCGTTCTGACCCGGCGCGTGATAGCGCCGCAAATCTTGCTGATAAATTGCTGACCTCTCCAGGACTCGTTCCCTTTCTTCTTCTAACAGATCAACTGCATCTTGCCGGGTTTGCTCGTTCTCAACTTCAACGTAAGCCGCCACCGGCGAGTCATGTATGATATCACTTGGTAAAACAGCTTCTGCTCCATAGACCAGAAAAACGGTGTTGCTTGGTTGATCTGTTTGGTGTGGTATTGATACCCCACACAACTGATGGCAGTTCTTCTACCCAAGCTCCTGCTGCTCTCTTACATGGAACCCGGAGTCTTGGCTTCAAACCACGGAGCAATTCTTGGTTTGCTCTCTCTACTTGACCATTGGCTTGTGGGTGAGAAACTGATGCAACATCCAAGCGTATGCCCTTCTCAGCACAAATATCTCTGTCTCGCCAAGGGACATGTTTGTCCCATTATCTGTGATGATACTATGTGGATAGCCAAAGCGGTATATGATCCGCTCCAAGAATTTCACCACTGTGATTGCCTCGCAATTTGTAACTGGCATAACCTCAACCCACTTGGTGAATTTATCTATGGCGACTAAGAGGTGTGTTTTCTTACATGGAGACATCTGAAAGGGACCCACCATATCAAGACCCCATACTGCAAAAGGCCATGTGATTGGTATTGTTCTTAACTCCTGAGCCGGCACATGAGCTTGCCTGGCATATCTTTGACATCCATCACATCTCTGGACCAAATATTCCGCGTCTGCCAGGGCAGTTAACCAGAAAAATCCGTGTCTGAAAGCTTTTGCTACCAAAGACCGGGTCGAAGCGTGATGACCACAGTCTCCCTCATGTATTCTCTGAGAATTTCTGTCCCTCCTCAGGGGAAACACAACGTTGGAACACCCCTGAAGGACTTCTCTTAAACAGCTCTGTGCCAATAACCACATATGACTTGGCCCGGCGCACAATTTGCCGGGCTATGACTTCTTGCACTGGTAACTCGCCTCGCAGGAGATAAGCAATGTATGGCTCAGTCCACTCTGGTCTTTCATGCACATGAGCAACTAAATCTGAAACTTGATCCGGGCATCCCAGATCCTCTTCTGCTTCTATTTTGACTGATGGGTTCCATAGCTCATCCAAGAAAACGTTTGGTGGAACCGGCTCTCTGCGTGAGCCGAGTCTCGACAAAGCATCTGCTGCCTCATTTTTCCTGCGATCGATGTGATCCACCTGATAGCCAGAAAAGAACCCGGCTACCTTGTCTACTTCTCTTCTGTAAGCCGCCATATTTGCATCTTTTCGGTCCCAAGTTCCAGACACCTGCTGGGAAACGAGGTCCGAGTCTCCAAAACAATGAATGCGCTTGATGTTCATCTCCTTTGCCATACGTAACCCGTGAAGTAGGGCCTCATACTCTGCCACATTGTTGGAGCAATCAAAGTGAATTTGCAAAACATAGTTCAACTTTTCACCTCTTGGTGATGTGAGCACCACGCCGGCTCCTGATCCTTCGAGCTGCTTTGACCCGTCAAAATGCATGACCCAGTTTTTGGTGCTGGGTGTTTGCTGTGGCATGCTTAACTCTGTCCAATCATTAACAAAATCTACCAAGGCCTGAGACTTGATAGCGGTGCGTGGCTCATAACTGATGTGATAATCACCCATCTCTATCGCCCACTTGGCGATCCGTCCCGTTGCATCTGAGTTTCTGATAATTTCTGCTAGCGGGATTGAACTAACAACTCTGAATGGGTGCTCCAAGAAATAATGCTTCAATTTCCATAAAAACACCGAAAACAAGTTTCTGCCAATGTGGATACCTCTGCTTGGTTTCTGAAAGCACTTCACTAACATAGTAAACCGGCCTCTGGACCGGGTGTTCTTTTCCTTCCTCTTTTCTTTCTACTACCACCACGGCACTCACTGCGCGTGGTCCTGCTGTAAGTATAACAACAAAGGTTCCTTTGGAGCAGGAGCCGCCAAGATTGGCGCCTCTGCCAATGTTTGCTTCAACAACTCAAAAGCATCATCTGCTTCTTTGTCCCACACAAACTTGTCTGATTTTTCAAGAGCCGGTAAAGTGGTATTGCTTTCTCTCCTAACCTCGAAATAAACCGGCTTAGGGCTGCAATGCATCCCGTAAGCTTCTGAACATCAGCCAGCTCCTCTGGCTTCTTCAAACTCTGTATAGCTTTGATTTTTGCCGGGTTAGCCTCGATTCCACGCTGTGACACAATGTAACCGAGCAGCATCCCCGCTGGAACTCCAAACACACACTTGGTGGGATTGAGCTTCATCTTATACTTCCTCAGATTAGCAAAAGTTTCCCTCAGGTCATCAATGAGTGACCCGGCTTTCTCTGACTTGATTACTACATCATCAACATAAGCATGCACGTTGCGGCCAATCTGCTTCGCAAAACAATTCTGGATGCACCTCTGGTAAGTCGCCCCTGCGTTCTTCAACCCAAAGGTCATATTTTTGTAACAATACGCCCCAAAAGGGGTTATGAAAGCTGTCTTTTCCCAATCCTCCTCATTGAGCTTGATCTGATTGTAACCCGAATATGCATCCAAAAACACAAGAGCTCGCTGCCTGCAACTGCATCGATAATCTGATCAATACGAGGTAATGCAAAAGGATCTTTGGGACAAACCTTATTCAAACTGGTGTAGTCTATGCACATCCGCCATTCATTATTTTTCTTCAACACAAGTACCGGGTTAGCCAACCACTTGGGGGAAAACCTCCATGATAAAGCCCGCGGCCAAGAGCCGGGCTACCTCTTTTCCCACAATCTTTCTCCTTTCCTCATTCAATCTGCGCAAACCTTGCTTGACGGGTTTTGCACCCGGGTTAACATGTAACTTGTGCTCAGCGAGTTCAGCAGGTACGCCAGGCATGTCACTAGGTGTCCATGCAAAAACGTCCCTGTTCTCACGGATGAACTCGATGAGCGCGCTTTCCTATTTGTCAGTTAAATTGGACCCCACGGCGAACTGCTTGGAAGAATCGCCGGGTGTGAAATCAACCATCTTAGTATCTTGGGCGGGTTTGAACTTTTCTTTCTCTTCAGCCGTGGTTCTCTGTAACACGGTTCTATCAGCCGGGTCTACCTGAGACTTGTAGTACCGCAGCTCCTCCTCTGCACATGCTCGTTCTGCCAAAGCTGCATCGCCATTGTCACACTGAGCCGCCATCTCCCGGCTTCCATGAATAGTAATAACTCCATTAGAACTTGGGATTTTCAATTGTAGATACACGTAACAGGCCTGGCCATGAATTTGGCAAAGGCGGCCTTCCGAAGAAGTGATATGGGCTTCCAACTTCACAACCTCAAATGTAATTTTCTCCATACGAAACTTTGCTTGGACTCGCCAAACGCAACATCAAGTGTTATTTTTCCCTCCGGGCTATGTGATTTCCCAGGTACTATTCCATGAAATACGGTGTTGGTTGGCTGCAACTGTGACTTTTTGAGATTCATACGCAAGAACGTCTCGTAGTACAAGATGTTGATAGCACTGCCTCCATCCATCAAAACTTTGTTCAGAACGTAACCCGCCACCTGAGGTGCAACCACCAAGGCAAGGAGACCCGGTGTTTCAACGATGGGCGGGTGATCCTCTCTACTCCATGTTACTGGAACTTCTGAGTACTTCAAATATTTCGGTACTGCCGATGAAACCGTGTTAACTGCACGCTGAACCAACTTTTTCTCTCTCTTTGATGTATTGAGCGTATGAACGTGATACCCGCCAAGTCGCTTCGGGTTTTCCTGATAACCCCCTTGATTTTCTCTGTTCTGGTTGTTGTCAGGGTTGCCGGCTTCTGGATTAGCATTGGGCGGGACCATTAGCCGGGTTACCTCCGCGGCCGGGTCCTCCACCGTTTCCTGCGCCGCGCATTACCCTCTGGATTTCCATATTCTTCCATCTCTGCAGATCCACGCACTGCTCCAAGGAGTGATTGGCGGGTCTGCCATCTCGACTGTGACGCGGGCACGGCATCTTCATCGGATCAAAGTGACCCGGGGGACGCGGTGGCCCACGGTTGTTGTTACCTCCATTGTAGTTGTTTCCTCTGAAATTTCCATCTGTTCTGGGTCTCGCTGACCCGGTATTTGCGTTTGCAACTAGATCTGAGTTGTCCTCTGTGTGGCCTCTTGTGATAGTTGTTGTTGCTGTTGTTGTTGTTGTTGTTTCTTCCTCCATTGTTCACATTACCCTTTCCTTTGTCTTCCTCAGTTTCATCCTTGGTTTTATCTGTGTAAGCATGCTTGTTGGCTGCGTCCAACACTCTCCCATGGTTATATCATTTGCTCCTGGGCTGTTCCTCATGCGACTCATTTTCTGAACAACCGGGTCATATCTGCAATTCTTCTCCAATGTTGACATCGCGCTAGTTGGCAAAATATTGGTGGAAGAGTGGAGGATCTCTGTAATCCGGCGCATCCAATTGCGTGCTGACTCGCCCTTCCTGTGTACACACCGGTCCAGGTCCTCAATTGTGTATAACCTCTTGCACGTCCCATGGAAGTTCTTGATGAAAGCCGCCCTTAGCTGACTCCAGGAACTGATGGATTTCTCTGGTATAGTGTTGAACCACAACTTCGCTGCACCTTCACTCATCATTAGATACATGAACTTTGCACAAATATTTTCAGATGCATTACGAATACTCATAGCCATCTCATAACTATTTATCCATGTCTCAGGATCTATGCTAGGATCATAATTTGAAATTTTACTAGGTTCTTTGAACTTATCTGGATATGGCTCTGATCTGATGGAATCGATGAGGCACTTGGGACCCGCCATTGTTGATGCTACTTCAACGTGTCCTGCCCTTGCTACTTGCTGATTAGATACTGAACCCGCCCGTGGGATTTCTCCGGCTCCTCCGGCAGGTACCACGGCGGGTTGTAATTTGCTGCGCGCCTCGCCCTGGAGCTGTCAACTATGGCCTGAGCTCTTGATGCTGCTGGAGCCACTTGTCTCGGTTGTTGCTGTGGTACTTGATTTTGCTGACCCGCCGGATCCTGCTGCCCTGCGGCTGCTAACCCGGCTGGCCTTGGTGACTCGCCGTGACGACTCCTGGTACGACGGCTGTGAAAAGATGTTGAATGCAACGCGCTTTTCCGATGTAATTTGCTTGCTGGGCTACGGCCGTTCGTAGCATGTCAATGGCACGTCTTGCTTCTATTTCTGCAGGTGAATCGCCCAATGGAATACGATCTAGTGCACTGTAGCTGCATATACGTTGTCAGCCGGGTTACTGTAATGACCCGCTGGCGTGTGAAATCTGGGTTGTGGTGGTGGCATAGCTTCAATATCTCTGCCGGCTCCTCCGGTTGGTACAACTGGTGACCCGGCTTGCGCTGGGCCGGCGGGTTAGCCACCATCTGTCCTGTAGCTTGAACTGCAGGTGTTCCTCCAATCAACTGATCCTGCGGCGTCTGGAATAGATTAGCCGGGTTAATGTGACCACCACGGCCAATCAAACTCTGTTGTCTCTGTTGCTGTTCTCTGGATCGATTTTCTAATGCTGTTGCCGCTTGCCGTAAAAACTCGTCCTGCTGATCCAACTGCCGCTGCAGCGCCGCTTGCTGATCAAAACGCCGTTGTAACGATGCCATCTGCTGCTCGTAAGCGATGCGAGCCGGGTCTGTTGCCCTGACTTGCGCTGCTGCCGCTGCTGGGGTCACAGGATTTGCTGTTGCTGCTGGAGCACTTGGCAGGTCACTAAGGAATCGCGGTGGGGGCGGGTTAGGTAAAGCTGATGTTCCTTGACCCGTTGCCCTGTTCGCCAAAATCCAAACGTGTTTCTGTATGCCGCTGTAGTTTCTGACTCGGCACTAACTGACGCACGTTCTCCATCTACCCCGACCTGCTGTTGCTCCTGGATAACTGGTTCTCTGATCGCCAAACCCGGCGCCGCTTGACCCGGCTGGGTTACTACCGCCAAAGCTGTTGTTGGGACTGGTTCTGTGTTGATTGCTGGAGCGGTGTAGACCGCAGCCCGGCGCACCGGACCCGGTTCTGACTCGTACTCTTCCTCTTCTACCCGTATCCATAGCGATCCTCAAACAATTCCAAGATTGATTCTGTATCATCATTGATCTGGCCACGTGGAGCCCAAGCCTGCTTTTCTGACCCGGCTCCCTGCGTGGTGTTTCCTGACTCGATCTCCGTCGTCCCAACTGATTCCTCTCCATCCGAGTGAACGGTGGTTCCTGCTTCAGATACAGAATCAGAAAATTGCAGGGCGGGTTTCGATATACCTATCATCCCCACGAAGACGTTGATCCGCCCGATCGGGACGACTGAGCCGGTCTCTAGTGAATCTGACTCCAGGCTCCACCCGAATCGTCCACGATGTGCTCTCCTTGTAGATTGATCATGACCCGGCCGATGGCCAGGTTCTGCATGCCTCGCAAAGCTTCTCCCGTGATGATAACGCTTTTTGACGCTTGCCCCACGGTGGGCGCCAACTGTCGTGGTTTTGTCACGGCAGATGTTACCGGGTGGTAACTTGAGATTGGAGGCAAGGCAGTCATAGCGTTCGGGAGATTGTTTAGCTTGCTAGGGAAAAAGGATGTATCCTGGTTCAGCCTCTCCATTGGAGATAAAGACCTACTTCCAGCCTGGTGTTTCTTTGCTCTCATATCGATCTCGATCACCCGGCGGATAACAACACCGGCGGGTTCCGAGTCTAGATTACAAGGGTTCTCTCGCTCTAAAGCTCGTATGTCTAAAGTCTCTAAAGTTCCTCCTGCTCTATGACCCAGGTGTAGCGTACCTGCACTTAGAAATTGGCAAGGTACCTGTGTATAGTGCAAACCCCTGGATCGATTCATTTGCACACACAGTCTAAGATGAAATATCACAACATTGTATCAATTATTACACGAAGATCCAGTACTTAGGAAATATCCTTTACAAATTGCATAGCACGAAGCTAGCTTTGAAAGAGTAAAGCAGCGGAAATAATAATCTTCATGGAGTCCTCATCCTTAGCATGTGCCACTGGCGAAAAACATGTTGGTTGCAGACTCGAAACCTTAACGAAAACTCACTCGTCGTCAGAACAATCTGCAACAAATAAAATTTTGCAACAGAGTGGGTCAGATACCATTAAAAATGGATCTGGCAAGTGACACTATGTGGACACTTAGTGGAATAACTCTAATAACCTATATGCATATTTGGCTGGTGGAGTTCAAGGCTATTTTGCATAAAGCCAATTTTTGCCTAACACTTTGTAAAACATTTTCTTCAAATGTTGGAGACAATATGGCATGAAATCCATAGTCTCGTCTACCCTTGTTCACCCATCAAGTTTTACTTAGAGAAATTGAGATGTTGGGAGCCTCCGTTGAATCCTTGATCAGCTGCTTGAATTGTCCGTAACCGGGGACACGGCTAAGTACTTAGTTTTAACTCTGCAGAGGTTGTGCACTTTCACCATTAGACCCAACAAACCCAAACTATCCTCAAGCACTCAAATTGTGCTAAGGAAAAGGAGAGAGTTGAGACGAGATTTTTCAGAAGCATTTTCCCATCCCATACCGACTTGACGCGCTCCCATTCTAACCATTCTACCACCACCTGTCAAGTCGGGACGAGTCCACGCAACTTAATCCATCTAGCCAGAGCCCATATGACTAATGGCTGCACGGTAAGCAACTTCACTTAGAGAAACATTGGTCCCTTTAATACCCTGGGTGGCAACCACAAGTGACCATCCCTTAGAGGTCACCCCTAAGAGATGACACTCAACCTTTCCATCATCTTTTCAAAACCAAGTCCACCCAGGTGATAAATTACTTAGTAGAATTAAACTTTAAGGAAAACACATTTGCATAGCATCAAATAATCTACTAAGTTATCACAGGGGTTCTAGACACAACTAGTGTAAAGGTATGGTGGGTTTAGCATATAGCAATAATACTATCCAACACATGCATATAAAGAAATACACTAAATAATGCATATAAAAATACTTAGGAAATTTCATGATGGGTGTGCCACTTGCCTTGGCAAACAGGAGTGTAGTAGTAGCAGTTGCAACCACTTTCGTCTCTCTCCGGAATTTCTAACAAGTCAAATAAATCACAAATAAACACACAATCATAAATGCAACACTTAGAAAAATATGATATGCATGAGATGCAGGATGACACAATAATTATGGTATGAAAGACATGCAAACAAAATAAGGGAAAGTCATAAATAACAATATCCCATTTAGCTAAGGCAAGGTCCAGGTTGAGCCTAAAGTAAACTTGAGAAATAACAACTTGAAAAGTTGTAAGGCTAGTTCAAGTCTTCACATGTTAGATCTTCAAAATATCTTCAACTCCTTTGTAGTTTCATTGATCTTCAATGGTCTTCAATTAGCACTACTTAGTCTTAAACACCAAGGACTTGGTCTATGTCCAAAGTGAGACAAAATAGAAATGAAGATAAGATAGAAAGAAATAGTTGGTCTTCCAAGAATCTTCTTCAGGCTTCCTTGTCGCTTGCTCCTTGGTGTGTTGACTTCATTGAAATTTGTAGACTTGATGGTTCTGCAGACTTGATGGTGTTGGCAGCATCCAGGTTGGTCTTGAATATAACTTAGTCACCATGAAG
Source organism: Poa pratensis (assembly GCA_947311845.1). Lineage (NCBI taxonomy): Eukaryota > Viridiplantae > Streptophyta > Magnoliopsida > Poales > Poaceae > Poa > Poa pratensis. The sequence goes on along the minus strand of CAMZMU010000053.1, from coordinate 29,084,816 downwards.
TCTAAGAGAAGAAGGAAGAAAAGAGATAAAGGAAAGAAAGACTTAGAAAAATGTAGGTGGTTGGTCTTCGTGAACTTCCCCTTGATTTTCTTCTAAGTACCATGACTTCTTGGAGATGCTTCTGGAGTTTGTTTTTCTTGGCTAAGTCTCCTCTAACTTCATGTTGAATTCTCCAAGGATAACAATGCAAACTTTTTTCCACTAATTTCTAACTTAGTGGTTTTTGACTAGGAGGGTTAAAAGGGCTAACAAGCATCACCTCCAAAATTCTAAGGAGGAAAGTCATGTAAGAAATGCAAAATATTTCTAAGGACTAGAGATGCATGCCATGCCATAAAATTATTTTAAGTTAATGCAAGGCAAGCAAGATGGTCCAAAAAATGACTAAGGACCAAGGTCATAACACTTGGGGTCGAAATTTAACTAAGGACTAAAGCTAACGCATCAAGTCCAAATAATTTCTAAGGAAAGTAAACAAAAATAAGAAGTGCAAAATAATTTCTAAGGAAAAGGTATGAAAACAATTAGTTGATAATTTTTCTAAAGACAAACCTTTGTCATATCACGTACTTAGGATATTTTCTAAGGAAACAACTAAATTTTCAAGATGCTAAAATTTTCTAAGGACAAGATCTAGTATTAATAAGATGTTGAAAATTTCTAAGGAAAAGTGTTGCCAAATTTATTTATCGAAAATTTCTAAGGAAAAGTGTTGCCAAATTTATTTATCAAAAATTTCTAAGGAAGAAAGAAATACTTTATTTGGAGAGGCAGAATATTTCTAAGTACTTTTGTAACTAAGTTGATCAAAATATGACTAAGTCATTTTATTAGTCGAAAATATGAAGAAAATTAATTTTAATCAATTTTAATTATTAAAATACCACCTAAAAGCATTTAATTCATATTAATTACGAAAAACATAGAAAAATACTTTTACAAAAATAATAGAGTAATCCTACGGCCAAATATTAACTAAACAAAAATATACCAATTGGAATTATTCCAAAATCAATTTTTAAAAACAAGTTATGTTCAAAATACTAATAAAGCCACTTTTGAAAATAAACAAAATTAATTCGGCAAAACATAAAATTAACTATGCCAAAAGTTTCTACGTGTCATAAGCTTTCCAAAAATATTTTATTTGTAAAATTTGGCCAAACCAATAAAAAGTAGTGATAGATCTAAGTTCTAGGGTTTTTCTGCAAAACTGCCGGTCTTCGGTTGACTGTTGACTCTGACCGCTGACGTGGAGGTTGACTCGCTGACGTGGCAGGCTGACTGGGCTTTGACTACGAATTTTGACCAAAAATAAAGTTGCTCGGATGGAAAAATATGCTTAATGAAAGTTGTAGAGAATTGCGTGCACTTTCTAACTATCACAAATATATCATAAGTGGATCAATAGATTGGGCACAAATCGCAAATTACCTTTCTGATCCGAAACTTCAAACTCGAAAATCTCCTAGCTCGCTTGATCAAGAGAGGTGAGGCTTGGGGCAAAAGAAAGGTCTTGATCAGGGGAACAATTTTCGTAACTACGGCCCGAAGATTTGAGATTGTTTTCTTCTCCGAAAATCGTCAAACGCAAACTGTAGTGTACAGAAAAATCCGTACGTCAAAACGAAAAGAGTGCAATAGCAAAGTTGTAGGTAAGGGTTAGATCTGACTTCTCACCAAAGGAATTTCGATTTGAAGAACCGAGCGCGAAGAGATCTAAGAAATACGACTTCAGATCTGAAGGATTGCGAGTCGAAATTCTCTCTCCACGGTTGATGAAAAGAGTTGAGGCTTCCCGGGATGGAAAGGTATTGAGGAGATTTACAACAATGCTTCAGGTTCCGTCGCGATTCGAGATGATCTTGGTCGTCAAACGAACGAAATACGATTTCGCTGATTAGGGTTTCGGTGGAACGAAAAGGGGAACAGAGATGCCGACGGCTACAGGGGTTTATATATAGGCCAAGGGTCGGTGGAAAAGATTGGGCTCGAAGTTATGAACGCGTAGGATCAAGCGGATCCGGATTTGGGGTTATATTTCTCAAGATAATCGTGTTTGAGTGGAAAGGGTTTAGAAAACTGAAAATTTCCTTGTCAACCCATCGGGTTGGTTCGACTTGGTTCCGGTGGACTGACTCGGTTCTTGTTGGGCCGGCCGGTTGGCCCGTTTCTCTTTTTTTTTTTGTCTTTTCTTGTTTCTTATTTCTATCATAACTTTTGTTTTAAAACTCCAAATGACCTCAAACCAATTTTTAAAAATTTGTAAAAACAAAACCTGTCTGTTAGGACTTTCAAATACACTTTTCCAAAACATTTCAAAATTCGAATTTCAAATAATGTATAAAGGTTTAATTAGACCTTTATGCTAAATTTTATAAGTAGGATTTTATAAATTCCTTTTGAACTTTATATTTAAAATCCAAAACATAATATGAGTAATAAGATTCCATATCCCTCAAAAGATAATTTTTCACAAAGTCATTTTGTTTATAAAAGAATTCGATAATTCAAAATGAATTCAAAACTCAAATTAAAATCCAAATAAATATTTTCTTTCAAAACAAAACTATTAAACTTAAAAATAGAGAATAGGTAAGTAATAGAATAACTTCCCATTCATACAAACAATTCACAACCAAACATTAGACATTACAAATAAAACCATAATAATCAAAAACAATATATAGGGCATCACCTGCCCTTTTAATATATTTTCTTAAATATGTTTTCAAGTGGAAATAATTCCCCACTTTTGAAATTTTCAAATGCAAGCAATGCTATATGATGATGAATGCATGCATGATTTTTCTTTTCAAAGCAAAATACATAATAGTTTTCAAAAGTTTTAAATTTTTCTGATTTTCAACTTTTTGAAAAAACTGGGATGTTACACCAGGAGCCGGTTTATATAGATACCCAGGCCTCCTGGTCGATTACAAGGTAAGGCCGGGTCACGCCCGAACTCGGAGTCCTAACCAAAGTCTAGCTCATCTATCTTGGCCTCCAAGTCTCGCATACCGCCTCCGGGTCTTCTAGAACCTCCCTTGTTTACATCGGGTTACCGACAAACTCCTCGGTCCATCAATGTAGCCCAGCCCAAGATGTTCCAGTGGGCCTCGCCAGTCTTTCCTCCTGGCGGGTCATAGTTTCCTGTCCTTGGGCCTACCGGGTTATCTTTCCCCCAACAAATCTCACTAAGCATATTGCTCCTAAATTCTTCTACTCTCATGAGCTCCAGAAGAGCGGGGAAGTAAAGATCTTGCATACTAAGTCATGTGAAAATCTTGCAGATTTATTTACAAAGTCTCTACCTCCACCTAGTTTTCTCCGATGTGTTCACGGCATTGGTATGAGATGACTTAGAGAGATGCAAGGTTTAGGGGGAGCCCTGAACCATAGCCCATAATATGAGATCTTAGAACTCATATTGATCTCGAAGATCAAAACTAATCCTGAAGATAAGTTGTTGTACTCTTTTTCCCTTAGTGACTTTTTCCCACTGGGTTTTCTCACTTAAAGTTTTTAATGAGGCAACAAGTGCAACATAGCTTGCGTGTGCAATGTACTCTTTCTCCATTGTTCCCTTTTTTTCCACTGGGTTTTTGGGAGGAGTTGTAATGAGGCATGTGCATTTCGCAGTATAAGCCCAAGGGGGAGTGTTACGAAACCTGATCCCTATCTTTGATCCTTGGAAGCCAAGGCTCTATCCTTGGAGGCCAAGGCCTATCCTTTCCTAGCGAAGCACGTAGCATCCTTGGATGCTAAGGATCGATGATCCTTGCTAGGCAAGGGAAATAGGATCAGGTTGTGTGGACTAAATACCTAAAATACCCTCAAGTGAAACTATAAATAGAAGGCATGAGGAGAGAGCTAGACACACACGAGCTGATCAGTTTGTTGTACGTGCAAGAAACAACATAATAAAGAGCTAGCAGCCTTCTCTCATATTCGGTGTCTTTCTTGTGTTCTTGTCATTGTGCCCCTTGTGTATGTGGTGATTGAAAGCAAGTGTTGAACAACGTCGTTTCTCAACAATATTGTTGAATTTTACTTTTTTTACAATCGATGTTCTCTATAATATACTTTTTACAATTGATGTTTTCTATAATATACTTTTTGACATTTTTTAAGAAGTTGGTCATACTATACTTTTTACAATTTATGTTTTAGCTACATATGGTTGACTATTTTTACATTGATATCATTTTGACCGTTTTGTTTATGTTTTCTTTTTAAGTTATTTGTACTTTGTTTCCTACACTATGCCTTTTTATAAAAATGACTAGGCCGTTGGATTTGTATCGTGGTTCATGTTGTTTTGTGAGTTGTACGTACATGGGTTGCAACTGAAAAATAAGCTGCTAGACTATTGAAAAACAAATTTTCTGTAGTTGCACTTTTTTGTTGCGGTCCACCACATTACAAATGTGCAAATAGATTTATTGTGATTCAAGCTAGCAGCCACTAAACACATATGGATTCATGTAGACAAAACAAAGTGATAAGAACTATCGGCATTGGTCGGCTGTTTCATCCACTAAGAACAGCCTTTGAGATACCAAGTGGACTGAAAATTTGTTCTTTGTTTTTCGTACACACACAATTTCCCTTATAAATCAAATTCAACATAAGCGCATGCAAAGGACATGTCTATGAGGTAAAATATATGGCATGAAAATGTCACTATTTTTTCAGGGAAATGTCACCAACTCCCACGCGGATCCAAATCGCAAAAAAATCACAGGGTTTGAGATGGCCTAATTCTCTTTGGACGGGTCGAGGACACTCCCTGCAAAGACAATTGCGCCGGTCGCCTCCTCCACTATGAAGTACGCAAAAGGATGGTCAGCTACAAAATCCACTCGAGGAGGTGGTTGTCGCGGTATCATTGAACATCCAAAATACATATCAAATATGGAGACAGCCGCAGCTTCGGTGCCTTCTTCGTTTACCTCAATGACCGCCTTGTGTATGGCCTCACTCACGACCAGTGGCAAGTCAGATTCATCACGCTCTACCATGTCAGACAGGTCGGCTTGATCACCGAACGGTAATTGAAGCCCCAACTTCTTGAGAATGGTGAGGACGCTGCTTTCAAATGACAACTTGAACTTGGGTACCCGGAACTCGTTCACTTTGACCATCTTCTTCGGCAGGTGCTCATGGAGGAACCCAGGCTGGGATGCTATCATGTCAACCAGGTCTGCCAAACCATCCCGGGCATCCGGGAGGAATATGCACATAGAGAACTGTGTAGGCTTGTTACGATCGGAGGACACCTTCTCATAGCCTGTCAACATGTCAGCATAATGGAATACGTTAGTGCCGTAATATTGCCGGAAGGAGTACGCTTGAAAAACTATGGATGAGCAGACCCATGGCGGAGCGCCCAGAGTATGGGCTGACCAGCAAGAATGAAAGGATCAACATGTACTGTAGCTGGACGATTAGTCGATTACCTTGCGCTTGTGCCATATGGTACCGGAGTTTGAGCACCTTGAACCCGTCGTGCACGGCGATGAACTGGGAGTCCCAACTCTGCATGAACGGCACATCAACGGTGCCGCCATCAAGCCGGTGAAAACGATTGTTCCGGGTGTCCCTCACGTCGAAGGGCTCGACCCACTTTCCCTTGAAGTATATGGCGTTGCCGAGGACAACGCGGGTTAACGGCGTGATTGAGTTTGGACCAAAGACAGAACCGATCAGATTGCTCGTGGCCTGTGCGACCCACGCATTGATCTGGCGCCGTGCTGCCTCTGGACTGTTGATGAAGTCGACGCTGCTCGCCTCGGCCTTGTACGTGCGCACGACGGTCTTCCGGAAGGCTGGTTTTAGCGGGCACGTGAGCTCGCTCTAGATGCCGGACGCGAACGCGACACGCGGACCGCCGGAGGCGAACTGATCTTTGAGCGCGTCCCCCGCCACGCGAGCAACGAGATCCTCGAGCTCGCCGCGTGATCGCGCGCCGACGACACGGAGGATTTCGTCTAGGGTGGCGCCCCGAGCGCCGGTGGCCAGGAGCGTGAGCGCGGCGTAGATGGAGAGCGGCGAAAACACCAGGTTGATGTCCGCGTTCTCCTCTGCGCACCTCGCGAGGCCGGCGGAGAGCGCAGCCATGCCGCGAGTGTCGGGCTGAGTCGCCTCCATCGCCTGCTTTCGGGACAGAAGAAAACCTCGTGGAGAAACAAGAATCGGCTCTTTTCGTCGATCGCTTTGATTGATACGCGGGGATTGCTAACAAGAATCTGTCAGTTTATATGCACGCCTTCACCGTCGAGAAACAGGAAAAGAAAAACGAACTTGATTAGGTTTTGTAAGCGAGCTCGTTCCGGTTTCTGTTTCCTTCCGTTTCTCATTATGTACTTCTTTTATCCGGTTTTCCGAAACCTTACGAACATCGAGTTTAACCAAACCGTTCACATAAACGTGGCATAGACGAAAAACACATCAGGATCGTATGGGAATTTGGGATTAGTTAGATCGCAATCGACTATACAGCCATTACAGCTGTTGCCAAGATTCGTGTGGATTTTCTCAATAGGGATTTTCCACATGTAGCTTGGCCCCCCCGGACTATCTGTACCATCCATTTCTTGTTGGAGATTCGTGCGGGTCAAAAGGTCAATTTTTTGCGCCTTTTTCATTTTAGCCCCTGTGAAAAAGCGAATTCAACCCGCAGTCCACCATGCCTATATATAGGCACCAAACCCTAACCTAACCCAGAATCCACCGCGCCTCCGCCGCCGCCGCCTTCTCCTCCTCTCCGTCCCGTGCGCCGCCCACCTCGCCCGGCCTGCCGGATCCGTGCGCCACCGCATCCGTGCGCCGCTCTCCGGCGAGAAGGAGCTCCGCCGCCGCATCCGTGTGCCCCTCTCCGGCGAGCGCCCTCTCCAGCGCCTCCCCGGCGAGGACGTAGACGTGGGCTGGCATCGCGCCGGTGGTGGTCGAGCTCGGCTTCGGCCCGCCAACCCCGTGCTCCCTTGGCCGGGGAGGTCCTCCAAGGACGCCGCCGGTGGTCACGGCCCGGACGACGAAGAGGCGTGGGCTAGTAGCCGGAGCTGGATGCAGCCTCCACACCATCACCGCCGCGGTCGAGCCATCTCCACCTTCGACCGCTCCGGCAGATCCCTCAACTCCACCGCCAGATCTGGTCAGGGAGGTTCCGGATTCAGGCTTGGAGCCTTGGAGGGTGTGGATCTGTGTAGTTTCGATCTAGTTTCCTTGGAATTTCTATACAGATTTATTGTATGGATGCCCAGATTTGTTTCTGTGATTCTTCTTTGAGTTTTCTTTTAATTTTCTGGGCATTTCTTTATATGGACGACCAGATTGATTTTTTTCTTCGAGTCTGATGATACAGGTACGAGCAGATCTTAGCTTGGAGGGATTCGGATCTTGGCTCTTGGCTCTTGGGCTTAGATCTGTGGGGCTCCTTTTATTTGTTTTTAATCATTGTTTCTGTTTGGAATTTTTGCTTGGGATCGGATTTACTATTGAATCATTTGTGTAACTGATCTGATTGTTTGAATAATCATGCATTGCCAACCGGATCTGGGCATGGAATCCAATGATTCTGTCTCTTCTAATTTTTCTCGATTTTCTGTGATGATTGGATCTCATTCCACTAAAGATTCATGGATGTGTCTTTGAGTTTTCTGTAGATATTGATTGCAGAATTTCCTATTTCCTCTTTTTGTGTCAGAAACTTTTTTTGGTTCTTGAAAATCTAGTACTGTTAAATCTTGTACAAAATATACGCTATTTTTTGTGAATCCTGTATGGATATGTTTCTGTAGAATTTTTGTTGGCCAATTTGGTAAGTAAAAAACGTTGATACTGACTGTGTATCAAAAAAATTGAATGAAGCACTCTGTTTATACTATGAATCCGCAACGAATTTCATGGAACTTTTGTGGATTATGCATGAATTATTTCTGTAACCTTGAAAGCCTTTTTGCTGGATATTTTGATCTGGTTACAGCACGATTTAGTAAGAACCAAGAATGACTGGTGTATGTAACAGTAAGTGGATGTTTTATTTTGTGTATGATTTTCATTTGGATCTGTGATGAAGCAAACATCATGTCTTTTCTTGTTCAAGAATGAAAATTGTGTGGATATAAATTGGATCATGAATGAACTGTGTGAAACTAAGAGTTGGATACTGTATTTATTCATTCTATATATTGTTCATTTGTTTGTTGTATGGTGCGCATTATTCATTCTTTCCAGACCAGAAAGTATTTGAAACTTTTGTGAATTATTTGTGGATTGGGATTAAATCTTGTTCGAAAAAAATTGATCTTAATATTTTTGAAACATGTAAAGAACTTTAACAAAAGACTGTTGAATAACCAGCCCAGCAAAACCTGTCCGAAAAAGGAAAAAGAAAAGCGGAGTAACTTGTATGAACATTTTTGCTTGTAAAAGTTTTTTGAAAAGTTGTCCTATTTTAGAAATTAATACGTTGAATTAATCTCCGAAGAAATCTGCAGTAATAATTTCATAAAATTAATCTCTGAAACATCTTCATCTTTTAGATATGTGATTCGTGGGGAGAAAACAGAAGCGAGATAAATAGAAAAACATGAAATCTAAGGGGGTGATGTGCAAGATTCGATGGACTTAAAAAATGAGAGAGGACAGAGGTGGAAGGGAACTTCTGCAAAAAGTTCAGCACGAATCTCCAGGTTTTGGACGTCAGTGATAGTACGGGGGACCAACTTACATGTGGAAGTGCATTTTGGGTGGATTTTATTGTTCTTGACTTTCTGCTGCTTTGGACGGACAGTTAACAGCTTTGGCCACAAATTCAGCCCACTAACGTACTCTCTCCGTGGCCAAATAAGTGTACTTTTTAATAGGTTTGTTCTAAGTCAAACTTTTTAAGTTTGACCAAACTTATAAAAAAACATAGCGATATTTACAATATCAAATTAACATCTCTAGATGCAGCTTGACATATCCGTTCATAGTATATACTTACTTAATGTCATAAATATTTTTACATTTCTTATAGAGTTGGTCAAACTTTAAAAATATTGTTGACCTTTTATAATTGATGTTTTCTATAATATACTTTTTAGTACAATTGATGTCTTCTATAATATAGTTTTTTTACATTTTTAAAATAGTTGGTCATAATATACTATTTATGGTTGATGCTTTATCTACATATTGTTCCCTTTTCTTTTTAAGCTATTGTACTTTGTTACCTGCTAGCTCAAGTGTTTCACATGGTCTTTAACTGATATTTTTCACATGGGATGCAACTGAGAAAATTGTCCAAATTGTTGATGTTGCTTCATGATTTGTACTCGTCTATTAAGTTGCATATAGGTTGTAATTGAGAGAGAGAGAGAGAGAGAGAGAGAGAGAGAGAGAGAGAATACCTAGATGGTTGTATTTTACATCGTGATCTATGTTGTCATGGGAGTTGCACATGGGTTGCACTACGATTTCTCACTTGTACTTGGGTCGCAACTGAGATTTTCTCAGCTCTACATGGGTTGCAACAGAGAAAAATGACTAGGACGTTGGATTTGTGTCGTGATTCGTGTTGTTGCAACTCGTGCCTGACTATTGGATTTACGTCATGACTTCTGCTTTCTCAGAAGTTACACATAGCTTGCAACTGAAAATTCCCAATTGCATAGGGCTGCAACTGGAGATAATTTGACTAGACCATTGGATTGGTTTTTGATTTGTGTTGTCCTAAGAGTCTCTCATGGGATGCAATCGATATTTTTCAAGTTGCACATGTGTTGCAACTAGGAAAAACAGCCAAAACGAGGGAAACGAGGGAAATATTCTCGGTCCATTGGATTTTGTGTGTGAACTGTATGGGTTGCGACTGAGATATTCCTAGTTGCACAAGGGTTGCAAATGAGGGAAATATTCTCGGTCAGTTGGATTTTGTACTGTGATTTGTGTTGTATTGTGAGTTGCACATGGGTAAAAGACCATTAGTTTTGCGTTGTCATGTTTATGGTGAGTTGCACATATGTTGCAACAAGAGAGCGGACGTGAATCACACTCGTTGTTAAGGTGAGCCTCAACCACATCAAGAGCCACTCCCACCACGGATGCTAACAATTTGAAAAATGTCGCCAACCTTTCTCTCGACTATTGTATTACAATGTCGTTGAATTCTAAACAGTCAATGTTCACACAACCGTGATATAGACGAAAAACACATAAGTGTTGTATCAGGAATTCGAGTTCCATGTTCCAAATGTAGAATTTAGTCCTTACAGACATACATAATGCAGCGGAGCTAAACACTCAATTAACGCACGCACAAAGGAGATATACTTGTCATACGAAACTAAATATATATAGCATCAATGTATTAGTTATGGGGATCAAAATCTAAGCAAAATCACGCATTTGGAACAGTCTAGTTCTCTTTAGAGGGGTCGAGGACATGCCCCGCAAAGACAACAGCGCCGGTCACCTCCTCGACTATGAAATACGCAAACGGATGGTCAGCTACAAAATCCACTCGAGGAGGTGACGGTGGCCGTATTGCACTAGCTCCGTACTGTATATTCATGAAGGATGCAGCTGCAGCTTCAGTACCTTCCTCGTTTACCTCGATGGCTGCCTTGTGGATAACCTCACTCACGACCATTGGAAAGTCAGATTCACCACCATCCACCATGTCAGACAGATCGGCATGATCACTGAACGGCAATTGAAGACCCAGCTTCTCGAGAATTGTGACGATGCTGCCTTGGAAGGACAGCTTGAACTTGGGCAAACGGAACTGGCCGACGTGGATCGTCTCCTTCGGCAGGTGCTCGTGCATGAAGCCAGGCTGGGATGCTATCGTCTCAACCAGGCTCGGCAAGCCATCGGAGGCATCCGGGAGGAAAATGCACATAGAGAATTGCGTGCACTTGCTACCATCAGAGTGGGCATCATATGTCGCGGCAGTGCTGGGCGGATGGCCGGACGTATGAGATAATCCATAGCGGCTATGGGCAGTCAGATCCAATGCACCATGACGGCTGTAGTAAAACTGACCGAGCTCATCGAAATCGAAAGGGTCGATCTGCATCTTGTACTCGAGTTTGAGCACCTTGAACCCGTCGTGCACGGCAATGTACTGGCGATCCCAACTCTGCATGAAGGGCACGTCGACGGTGCGGCCGTCGAGCCGGTAGAAGAGCTTCTCCGCGGTGTACTCCTTGTCGAAGGGATTCTTCCAGCTTCCATTGAAGTACATGGCGTTGCCGAGCACGACGCGGGTGAGCGCTTTATCGTTCCCGGGCCAAAGACGGAGCTTATCAGATTCCTAGTGACCTGTGCGACCCAGGCGTTGATCTGGCCCCGTGCTGCCTCCGGGTCGTTGCGGAAGTCGACGGTGCTGGCCTCGGCCTTGTATGTGCCCACGACGGCCTCGCGGAAGGCTGGTTTCAGCGGGCATCTCAGGTCGCTCCAGATGCCACTCGCGAACGCGACGCGCGGCCCGCCGGAGCCTGAGTGGTCCTTGACGCGTCCTCGCCACGCGGGAGACGAACGCCTCGAGCTCGCCGCGTGACCGCGCGCCGAGGACGCGGAGGATCTCGTCCAGGGTGGCACCCCGGGCGCCGGCTGCCAGGAGCGCGAGCGCGGCGTAGATGGACAGCGGCGAGAACACCAGGTTGCCGTCCGCGTTCGCCTCGGCGAGGCGCCTCGCTAGGCGGCTGCGAAGGCCGCCAGGCCGCGAGAGTCGGGCTGCGTCGTGTCGCTTGTCACGTCCATCGCCTGCTTTCGGACGGAGAGAAAATCTCGTCGAGAAACAAGAATCTGTTATTTTCTCCGATCTGATTGCTAACAAGAATCGGTTAGTTTTTATGCACGCTTGCACCGTGATTGCTAGGTGGTATGTTTTGGTTCTAGAAGAAGAAGAAAATCAAACGAACTTGGTAGGTTTTGAGCGAGAGCTCGTTCCGGTTTCTGTTTCCTTCCGTTTCTCCTTCTATACTTCTGGAGTATTTGTGACCCGGTCCCGATCCGTTTTAGTAGTTCAAAACCGACTAGCAGTACTTGTGAAAAAATACACGCGCACAACGGCACGAGATAAAATTTTGAAGACGGAGTTGTGTCACCGCCGGAGACCTCCAATAAAAAGGCAGAGCACAGTTGTATTCCAATCGGAAGGCCGGTAAACCCCCGAGATCTCAACCACCATCCATATATACGCGCACGCCGGCACCTCGTGAAACGCAAACAGTCGTAGGTAGTACCCCAAGACGCACGAGCGCCCACCATGGCGACGGACGCCGCCGCTGCCGCAGCCCTAGTCCACGATGCCGACGTGATTGAATCGGGCGGCCTCCTCCGCCGCCGCAACGTCGGAAGCAATGACGACGACGCCCACGCTGAGGAGGAGGCGTCCGTGGAGCGGGCGTTCTTGGACAAGCCGGTGCCGACGTGGACGGAGCAGCTCACGGTGCGCGCCTTCGTGGTGGGGTTCCTCGTCTCCATCATGTTCAGCGTCATCGTGATGAAGCTCAACCTCACCACCGGCATCATCCCGTCGCTCAACGTCTCCGCCAGCCTCCTCGCCTTCTTCAGCGTCCGCCTCTGGACGTCGGCCATCGAGAGGATGGGCTTCGTCAAGAAGCCCTTCACGCGCCAGGAGAACACCGTCATCCAGACCTGCGTCGTCTCCGCCTACGGCATCGCCTTCAGCGGTATGAACTCGAACTAACTAGGGCACTTCTCGCGCGCCCAACTTTTGCTCCTTCTGTTATCGGCACACTTCTTGTGTTAGTCAAATATTCTGAACTGGAAGTTTGGTTCGTCAGTTATGCTCATTGATTTGTTTTTTCAAGATTTTTTATTATTTTATTCAGGGAAAAAATATATTACCATCGATCTGCTATCTATGAAAAAATACGGTTCCTTTTTTTTTCAGGGTTTATGATATCGTGTATGAATACTTTGGTTGTTCTAATTCGGTATTGTTTACACATCCGCAATGCATTTTTTTAGAGCGTTCATGATAAGTTGTAGTAGATGAAGATTGTTTGCTGCTCTTCCTGACACGAGTAGTTGTCATTATGTTAGAATACTAACCCACAATATAATCATCTAGACATCTTCTGATTCAATATTGATTCCAATCGGTCAGGTGGGTTTGGCAGTTACCTGTACGCTATGAGCGGGACCATTGCTAAGCAAGCAACAGAGGCTAACGATGCTCTGAATATCAAGGATCCCCAGATCGGATGGATAATATGTTTTCTGTTACTCGTCAGTTTTGTTGGGCTTTTTGCTCTGGTGCCGATGAGAAAGGTATGAACTTCCCTTCCCAGTATTTCTTCACATACAGCACGCCAAAATATCCATGTGTGGTTGCTCACTGGAATAATTGGTCCCAGGTTATGATTGTGGACTACAAGCTCACATACCCGAGTGGCACTGCAACTGCTTATCTTATCAATGGGTTCCACACACCACAGGGTGCTGAGCTTGCAAAGTAAGTGCATGCCTATTTTGATGTACTTCATCCTAGGTCAAAATTCAAGCAGTATGCCTGACAGAACACTGACATATTTCAGGAAGCAAGTTGGGACACTGGGCAAGTATTTCTCGCTGAGCTTCTGTTGGGCCTTCTTCCAGTGGTTCTACACTGCTGGGAATGACTGCGGATTCAGTTCCTTCCCAACACTTGGCCTTGAAGCTTACAAGAACAGGTGCTACATCTTGGTTTCAGCATCGGCGACAATTGTTAATGGACCAGATCCTACATTATAAGGCTTGAACGTGAAAAATTGCATCTAAGCTTGTTTCTTTAATGTTCTTAGAAATAGGTCTTCTTTTATTGTCTGAGTATGTTCTCCTCATAATCGGGTTCATGTTGGAGTCCTAAAATTTAACTACTTTTTTTGTCTTCCAGGTTCTACTTTGATTTCTCGGCTACTTATGTTGGTGTGGGAATGATATGTCCCTATATTGTGAATGTATCTCTTCTGCTTGGAGGCATCCTCTCGTGGGGCGTAATGTGGCCACTCATAAGCACGAAGAAAGGAAGTTGGTACTCTGCCTCTCTTCCAGAAAGTAGTCTACATGGACTGCAGGCTTACAAGGTACTTGACATTTCGGCATAGGATGAAAGTTTTGCTTTTACAATCATGTAACTGTTGAGAACTAACATGTTAACACCACAGGTGTTCATAACCATAGCAGTAATTCTTGGGGATGGCCTATTTAACTTCCTGAAGGTATCCGGCAAAACAGTGATAGCATTCATAGAAATGCATAAGAAAAAATCAAAAGCACTTCCTGTCTCTGACAATGGTACTCCTGTCGCCACTGTGGAAGCTGAGTCTTTTGATGATAAACGTCGCAATGAATTGTTCCTGAGGGATCAAATTCCCAACACACTTGCATTTGGGGGTTATGTCTTTCTAGCGGTGGTAACGATTATTTGTCTTCCGTTCATCATCCCACAACTCAAGTGGTACTACATTTTGGCTGCATATATCTTTGCACCTATACTGGCCTTCTGCAATTCCTATGGATCTGGCCTAACAGATTGGTCCCTGGCCAGTAGCTATGGTAAGGTTGCAATCTTTGTGTTCGGTGCGTGGGCAGGTGCTTCGCACGGTGGAGTGCTCGTAGGACTAGCTGCCTGCGGTGTCATGATGAGCATAGTGGGAACAGCAGCTGACCTGATGCAAGACTTCAAAACTGGGTATCTAACTTTAGCCTCACCAAGGTCCATGTTCATCAGCCAGGTGGCAGGCACTGCAATGGGCTGTGTTATCGCACCATGCGTCTTCTGGCTGTTCTACAAGTCCTTCAATATTGGTGCCATTGATAGCGCTTACCCAGCACCTTATGCCATTATGTACCGCAACATGGCGATCCTGGGTGTTGATGGCTTCTCGTCCCTACCAAAGAACTGCCTCACGCTGTGCTACATTTTCTTTGCTGCTGCAATCGCCATCAATCTCATAAAAGAGGTGGTGCCCAAGAAGGTGGCGAAGTTCATCCCAATCCCAATGGCTATTGCGATCCCTTTCTACCTTGGACCATACTTTGCCATTGATATGTTCATCGGCAGCGTCATACTCTTCTGCTGGGAGTGGATGAACAAAGCTGATGCGCAGGCGTTTGCACCAGCGGTTGCATCTGGATTAATGTGTGGTGATGGGATTTGGGCCCTGCCACAGGCTGTTCTTTCTCTTGCCAACGTGAACCCTCCAATTTGCATGAAGTTCCTGTCAAGGGCTACCAATGCCAAAGTGGACGCCTTCCTTGGGAACTAGTCATAGCTGGTCAATTAGTGTTAGGATGTTTTCTTTCGAAGTGATAGCTTCTCTAGTAGTGTTGAGTATTTTGTTTAGAAGTTGATAGATTCAGCATAACTGTCTATGTAAATATAACTGGTCCAGAGTGATATGTAAAGGAATTTGTCTTAGCTTGCTTTTGTCTCCTGCAGTTAAATATTTACTGCTTTAGAATACTGCAAATTATCTGATTGTCCATGTTTGTACTAATTTTCATGATAATGTCAGATAAAATCTTCTGCAGTGGAAGTGTGCTAAAACTTTACTTCTACTACGGAGTACGTATTATCTAAGGTTTCAAATCAGCCGGCTGAGTCATATCTCTATTTTTATCGATTCAGTTCAGAGTTTCAGTTAACTAGAAAAAAATACAGCCGTTTCAGTTATTCTATGTAGTTAGGTTTGAACAAAGTATGGCACTTGCAGTTCGAGGCTACTCTCCGCACTTGCAAACAACGGGAAGCAGCACTTAAACAAAAGATGGAGCATGGATAATAGAGCAGCGTACTTGCTTCTCCTCGAGTTCGATCTCTGCCCCGTGCGCCTCATGTTCCTCTACAGCTGGATTGGTGAGCGTCGGAGGAGAGATGGAACCGGGCTCCAGCCGGTGGGACCTATCGGCTCCTCCGGGGAAATGTTGCCTCTGCGTCGCCCCCGGCTCCGACGCATTGCGGTGGTCTGTCGGTCGGGCTCCAGCTGCCGCCTGGCCGCAGAGAGGTTGATGGGATAGGCCTGTTTATTTGGGCCTTGAAGATGACGGAGACTAGGCTTCTTACGTTTCAGCTTCTGCACTCTATCCGATTACTCCCTCCGGTCCACTTTAACCGTCATGAAAAAAAAACTAACCATGTACAACTCATAATTTAACCCACGACAATTATTTGGGATCAGAGGGAGAATTTTTCTTTTCAAAAAAGACTAGTGATCAAAACCATCAAACGCCCAAGATAAAGGAAAAGGAATCGAGATCCCTCGGGAGCCGAACACATTCTTCCACTTTTTTTATGATTCAGCTAATTCTTAGTCTTGACTGAGAATTAATTAAATCTCAGTCTATTCCTTAGCCGTTGGATTTTCGATTTTGTATCGTGATTTGTGAATTGCACATGGTTTGCAACCGTGTGAAGATTTAGTTAATTCTAAGTCGACTTCTTAGTCTTTAGATTTACATCGTGATTCATGCCACAACCAAAGTTGCACATGAGATTCAGTTGTGTGCGACTGAGAGAGATTTAGTTAAGTCTAAATAGACTAAGACTTAGAAATCCTTTTTTTTAGAGATGAATCGCATTTTCCCTCCTGAACGGGCCGATGGCACCCCATGGGTACTGCTCCTCTATCGCGCGCGCCGGAGTCAGCATGTCATTGTTGATCGTGGAAGTGAAGTAATCACGAACATGACCCTAATGGACCAGTAATTTACATAAGAAACCGTCGAAGCCGTCTTGGAAGATCCAAGATCTAAACCTCAAAAAAAATCACATGCCTCACGCCAACACCGAAAGAAGCACCAACATGGTGAAGAGGAGGTCAGAGGACCAGGAAAGTCATTGTTGTCGTGTTAACAACCCCTACAGGCCCTAACCTTGTTGTCTAGAGAAGCCGGCAAGATTTTACTCCAACGAGCCATCGAGATCATCACAACGGACATCGTTGAATAACTAACGAAGCGCCACCGCAGAGACATACTAAAAGCTCCAAAACAGGAAAATAGAACTCCATCCTGTAGATCGAGGCCTCCCCGTACACCTACACCGGCAAAGCCGACGAAGGAGGAGGAGCGTGTAGTGACCCAGCACACCACTGCATGTTGTAGTGTACAAGTCGTTGACATAATACTCACGGAAGGACCAATCCGTAAATATTACATCCTTCAGAGTAGTACAACAGAAACATAGTCGGTCCAAGGTAACACTATAGGATTACAACACTAATCAATACAAAATCTCGAGAACCTCTTTTACAAACAGAAGTTCCGTGCAAATGAAACTCCAGAAAGACTCAAGTCGTAGCACTAAGCTGGATACCAGCTCTACTTCTAACTCCTAATACACTACTGCTGTTGTCACAGCCCTATCTATCCATCTGGAATATCTTTGTCTGGAGTAGTGCTCCTCCTTCCTATAATCCTTGTCTTCTCCGTAGGCATTATTGGCGTCGTGTCCACCATTGCACTGTTGTCGTCACTCCTCCTTTGGCAAAGTAGAGGTTGACTCCTTCAGGCCCACCAGGTTGATTTGATTTCTCGTCGAAGATCTCTCCAACATCGCTATGGATTCATGTCCTTCCTCTGCTGTCTCCAATAATCTAAGCAGGGGATCAACGGAGGAAAGGGTGAGCAACACGAGCGTTACTCAGCAAGTTCATATAACAGGAATAAGGTGTTTTATGCACTAGCTACCATCCATACCAAAAGGTCATGGATGAACATGCATATCTTTGTAAAACATTTTTAGGAAAAGATTCATTTTATCTTCAGAAAACTATGCCCGTCATCCATTCACAGGTGCTAGGGCTTCATGGAGCCACCTTTCCTGCAGCGTTCGCAGCTCCTTCCCAGAACAGGGAGTAACATGTCACACTTTTTTACACTCTGCAGAGGTGCGTTACTTTACCCATAAGAGATCAACGCCTTGTTGCACAACCGGGCGATCTTTCCCGTCCACACTCTCTTTGGTATGGGGCCCGGTCGGTGATCCAAGCCATTCGCCGTGCTTCTCCAATAACCCCGCATGCCCACCCAATTCATGCATAGCAGAATCACCCCTGATACACTACCCCTCACGGTAGGTACCTAGGCATCCTCTTGCAGACCATCATAGGCACCAGAATCCGTGGGCATTAAGGGGTCCCACCCATGTGCATGTAGTCCCGCAAGACCTACAGCGTACGGCTCTGGCTGCCCGTTGACATGCGAAAGGGAGAAGGTCACAGATGACTTTCCCGTCCCATTCCAAGTCTCATGGTTAACGGTTCATTTACGGCGCAAGAACACTGACGGCATTGGTTATTAAGTCCTAGATAATACTTTCCCGTGCAAATGGAACCTCCACCAACCACATCATACCATGGTTCCATCTGCCAGCCAACAATATATATATATATAGCAATTCACATCATTCGAAAATAGGTTTTACTTTTTCATGCAATGATAAAACATAGTATTTTGCATTTACTTTGATAAACATAATCAAGTAGGACATGAGCAAGAGTGAACTTGCCTTTTTTACTACAAGATTATGCAGCCAAGGTCTTCGATACAATAAAGACTCCAAAATCTGGAAAGAACGTCATTGGTCCGGTAAGGACTAATGTTTGAAGAAGCAATATGCTATTATGCATAAGTATGAGGTGCATCGCAAAATTCCCCCAATCATACCCAAGCTTAACCAGGTAAGCTTCGTCTTAAGCGATACTACGATGACATCGTATTAACTTGGCTTAGGTTGTTTTATCACTTTTAGGTGATGTTATTAGTGCTTGAGTTGGTACTGAGTTGGAATCAGTGAATGTTTAAGATTTAGTATGATTTAATTGGTTATATTAGAATCCTTTTACTTCAAAACTTAAATGTGTTTCCCTTTTATTCCATTATAAAGTATTATCATATTTAAGAGTAATTACTTATGTGTTTTTATTTAAGAAATAAGATAATGTTTATTTATAATTAGAAGAAACACAACAAAGTAATCTCATATTATGATGAAATTATTAATTTGGATTGATGACTTAATTGAATATGATTAACACAAACTTAACCAATTGTTAAAGATAATAATAATTATCAAATTTTAATAAATGGAAATCTTATTTTTAAGAGTTAAGAATGACTTAGAATATTCAATAATGATGAAATAATAGCATAACTATTTCTTAAGTTTGTAGATTCATTTATTATTATTGATTTATTATTTGACAATTATTTTCCTTATGGAAAATTTCATTTTGATTATCCATTTTTGAATTACAAATTATTCATGTCCACACAAATTATATAACATTCCATAATTAAAACATATATTCAAATTTAAGTTTACACATGTGAAATAATTTAAATGAAGTTGAAATGCATCCAAAATAGCATTTCAAATTAACTCCATATTTAAAATATTAAGTAAATTGTTGTTTCAATTTTAGGATGATTCAAATTTAATTAAACAAGCATTTTATTTACACAAACAGATAGATTCTATTTTTCTGATCATTTTGGTATATTATTTGTATTTTTCTGATTTAAAATGATTTAGTTATGAATTTTCAAAGTTTAAATTCAAATTAAACAATTTCTAAAATTCTAAATTTGAGTTGGTCCCACATGTCATAATTTTAATAATTACTAAATTAATTTCTAAAATGAATATAATTCTGGCAGTGGGGTCCACATGTAATAATTTAATTTAAATAAAAGAAATCATTTTTAGAAAAGGAAAAATCAATTTATGACGTCATGCTGACATCAGCAGAAGAACCTCCTCTGCTGAACACGGATTCGATGAATCCGCTGCGATTCTGGCTTTGTTTCCTTGTTTGCTCGATGGCACGGGATAGAGGAGACCGAGGCGAACCTATTGGCGGCGGCGCCGCTCCAAAATGGTCACCGGAGCTTCGCCGGCGACGAACTCGCGCTGCGGCCAGAGGCGGTACCCGATGCAACAACTACCCAGCGCTTAATTGAATCAAATAGGAGCATGGGAGGGTAGCTAGGCTCACCACGAGAACGTAGGTACGTTCGGAGAAGCGAGAAGTGGTCGGAGATGGCGGCGAGCTTCTCGGGAAGGCGGCGGCCGGAGTTGAAGGAGATGACGAAATACTCCGACTCCCGAGATCCCCAGCATGGCCAACTAGAGTAAGAGGATGAGGGTTTCACGGTGAACCTCCGAGGCTGTTCAGCACGCCACGGCGAGCACGGAATCGGCGGTGCACGGCGGCGGCCCGATATACGAGGGTTAGGGTTCCGGTTGATTTCCAGGGAGAGAGCAAGAGAGAGAAAAGGCGAGTGCAGAGAGGAGAGTAGAGAGCGAGATGCAGACGTCTTCGGGGTTCTTTGTAACAGCCCCAAGTTTGTGAACCTAAAATGTGAATAAAATTTTCGCTTTTCATTTCCTTGGGCATCATGGCATCCTTAATAAAATTGCTCCAGGAATTTTAACATTGGAAAACCTCAAATATGAATTGTTTAAGTTCCAACTTCAAATCAGGGAAAGTTGTCCAAAGTGCAAAACAAAAATACTTTGGCATCCTATACTTGTCAAGGAAGTTCCAAGAGTTCACAATTATAATTTTGTGATTACAACTCAAAGGCTTAAATAATAACAAAGTGAAATAAACAAAAATGCCATATTTAAACCCTATGAACCCAAGTTGTTCAAAACAGTTTATTTTTTTAAACCCCGAATTTTGTGGAGCCTCTATATAATATGGGGAGGCTACATGAATATTTTCAGATTTTTGTAAAATGTCTTAGTACCTCAATTAAATGTTTTAATTAAATGGCAGAGAGGAAAGTAAAACAAGTTTGTTCTACAAACTTTCTCCAATTGAGCTCAAATTTTTACCAATGCCTCTTTATGTCAAATAAGGAGTTACTACAAATTTGCATAAGATTTGGAGATGGTTCAATGCCTTAAATAATTGTTCTAAAAATTTGGCAGAAAAGAAATTGAAACAAGTTACTTCTAAAAATATTCTCCAAATGGTCTGCAATTTCTACCAGTGGCTCTTTACACCAAATAAGAATTTTGTGCAAAGTTTCACCAAATTTTGAAATGGTTAAGTGCTTCAATTAAATGGCTTCGAGAAATTCCAGAAAAAGAAAAGGGGAAGAAAACAGAAAGGGCCTAGTTGTGATGGAAAAAGTTGGGCAGGGGTGTTTTTGCAAAATGTCGTCTTCTTCCCTGTAGCCGCAGCACGCACGACACGGTGACATGTCGCCGTGCTCCCCGCTCCATGTCGCCGCGCCGGACCCCCCACGCCCTCCTGCCGCTCGAAGAAGGATAAGGAGCCCCCCCCCCCCCCCCCCCCCCGTCGACGCTCCTCTGCCTCTCCCCGCCTCACTCGCTCCCCAGCTCCCTCCCTCTCGTTTCCTTTTCCCCCATGGCCGAAACCAAGCCGCCGGCCGCCGAGCTCGTCGCCGACGATTGAGAGCACCCCGTACAGATCGATGCCCACCAGTCTCTCCGCCGTGTTCTCCTCTCCTTCACCGCCCGAGGAATCGATGAGAGGATCCACGAATCGACGCCGCCATCGCCGTCTTCCCCGCGGTCGTCCGAGCACCGCCGCGTTTCGCGCCACCTCTGTGGTCCACCTCCGGCCTCGCCGTCGCTTCCCACGCGTCAAGAGTGAGTGTGCCGTCCTCCCGGACATCCCCTTCCCTCCCCCTTCGCGCTGTAGCTCGCTGTGCCGTCGAGGCCGTGCGCGACGCCGTGGTCACCGCCGTGCTCGCGCCAGTCCGCGCATCCCCTTGGTCAACCTGGCCACTGGACTGCGCGCTGATGTGGCCGCCTGCGTGGCTGCCACCGTGGCAGCTGGCCCACTGGTCAGCGTCTGTGTGTAGCCCAGCCCCGAGTGAAAAACGCTTCGGGATGAATTTCTGGAAACTAAAAGAAAAGGACAGGAAATGTTTAAAAATTGGAAAATACATAACTTTTAAAATACTGCTCCAAAAATTACAAATAATATATCAATTTGTTCAGAAAAATAAAGTGTGTCTTTTGGCATAACTCACACATCCAACTAAATTAGTTTAGTTGCTGTTTATTTAAAATAATTAAAATGGCAGAAAAGAAATCCTTTTTGGAAAATCCATAACTTATTGAATATTGATCCAAAAATTAAGTTTGATATACCAAAATGTTCAGCACTTAATATACTTCATGTTTCACCACTTTCCCAAGCATGAATAATTAATTTTAATGTTGTTTAAATTGATTTGCTAAAATGGCAGCATTAAATCAAATTCTGAAAATGCAATAACTTTTTAATGGCTTATCAGAAAAAGGTGTTTAATATATCAAAATGCTCAGAATAATATGGACCATCCGTTAACATCATCTCCATGCATGTTTGAACACATTTGTAGTACTGCACTTTTTAGAAAAGTAGGGAAATCATTAAATTAAATGTGGGGCTTTATCTCCTCTTGTCGAAATAATTATTTTGCACCCCATCTAACTTGTTAGTTAAATTTCAGTGCATTAAAATGTCATGCCATCATGTGTTTGTGCATTGCACCTGTTTTGCTTGTGTGATTATTGATTGTTGTCTTTCCGGTGTTTTTATGCATCGATAGATCGAGCAGTCGGGGTTCCACCGCAATACCCCGACGACCAGTATTACCAGCCCCCTGAACAAGGCAAGCGTAATCCCCCCTTTGAGCATGTCTCCTCCTATATTTCCGCAATTATTTTCCCCACTATAATATTGCATTCGGTTCCAAATGTCTTTTGCTTGGATTAGAGTATCCTACTAGTTGCATTAGAAATCTGTTGCCATTACCTGTATCCTTCCGAATATCCATAGGATTGAAGTGTTGGCCCGAGATAATTATACTTGCTATGTATATGCTTAGCCATGCTTAGTTTAGATGCTTAGACGTCCGGTGGATGTTTCAATGTTGGAACAGTTGATGGAATGGCCGGATGTGATGGAAAAGGTGGTGACGGATAATAAATTGCTAAAGGCGGGGATGAGAGGCCACGGGGAATGTGGTGGGTTGTCTCGTTCTCGCCGCCTAGATGCGAGTTCTCCCCTTCGAGCCAAGACTGAGCGTGCTTCCATCGGTGGGCCTATGGGATCCCTATCGACCAACTAACTTGGGCGGGGCTAGCCAGGGTCCTCTAGTTTGAGCTTCCATTTGCGCGTGCGTGAAGATGGTGGTCTGGACTGGGATGAGGATGGTGGTGTTTAGGAAAATGAGTGGCCACGGGGCAGGGTGTTGGAGGCACTGAACCTGTCCCGTCCTCACTGATGATCCTGGGTTAGTCTCAAGCAAGGTAAAGGTTGTAACCGCTCCCACTCAGCCGGCTTTCCCCGGAAGAGAGCTAATGTCAGGCAATGAGCCGGACGGTACCGGTGGTTAAAAACAGTACACCCCTGCAGGGTAAATCTTTTTGAAAAGTCGTGTCCACGGTTATGGACAACTTGGTGCCGGATTCAGAGACCATAGAAAACTTGAACGGAATGATTAAAACCTGAGTACTAAAGGTACTACCAAGAATGCAAGGTTGACTTCCTCGAGGGTGATTCGGGGAGGTGCCTTGGTAGACAGGTGAAGTGATTGATGGTGGTTGTTGATGAAGTTGATCAAAAGAAAAGATGTTTACTTCTTACCCCCTTTTGAAAATATTCTGATTAGTCGATGCCAGTTGTCTTTTATAAAGAAAACCAGCTTTATGCAACACAGCCATAAAACCTTTGAAAGCCAATCATCGAGCTAGTAGCTCTAATAATCTTGCAGAGTTCGTCGAACTCAACGTTGTTTATTTGGTTTCAGTGGAGGACTTCACCGACACTGAAGGTGGGTTCTATGTGGACGTCGACGAGTAGTCTGGGGTTCCCAGGTGGCAGCTTGGGACATCCCGGAACAGCTGGCGCTGGAATGTTTATTTATAGGCCTCTTAGGCCATAATTTGGATCTTGTTGTTTAGAACAACTTAATTCGCTTCCGCATGTTGTACTGTTGGGTCTGTGACCTCTGGTTGTAATATTTGCTATCTTTCTCTATTATAAGAGTTGAACTATAATGTTTTGAGTCGTAGAGTCTGTGATGTGCCAGTTGTTCCACAAGTCTTGATCTCTCTATTATGCATTGATAGTTGTGCCTGTGTTAGGGCATCAATCGGGGTGTTGCGTTGCCGATGATCAATTCCGAGCAACGCCTGCCAAAGGTTTTGGCCGGGGATTGGTAAACCCGTAACCTCCGGTTGTATCGCTTAACCGGTGACACACAGCATCTGTATAGCAGTCGGGTCGGGCCCACAAGTTGGTATCAGAGCAGGACTGCCTGTAGGAAACCCTTCTACTGGTCGATGTCGAGTCTAGTGTTTGTGAAAACTATTTTGAAACTAAAAATGAGTTGTGAAAACTTGCTTAGGATTCTTTTTACTCCTTACCTGGTATCGCTCCAACTCTGAGTCACCTTACCTCTATTTGATTTAAAAAGGTTTCGTTATCTCATCTGGTGTTTCAAAATTAGGTGACACGTTGGGTGGGCCGTTCCTAAATCTGTTAACCTGTTACTCCAGCTCACGAGTTACAAATAGGCGTCGGAGTAGGAACCACGAGATCTTAAAGGCTGGGATCCATCTCTAGTTATGTATCAGGTTGTCGGATTCAGAGTCTCCAACTCCTTTTGCCGGACCGATGCAACTCCAATTCTTCAAGACCACGGTTAAAACCCAGAGAATGGAGGAGCCCAAGGTCTTGAACCGAAGGTCCCGGATTGTGCTGTGATTCTGGTATGTTGAATTGTGTGGGTTGTTACCCATGTGATCGTTATGCCATTTATAATCTCGGCACATGAAGCTGACCTTTAACCCAAGTCCTTTATGTGGTCCGTGAGGTAATGTTCAACCATTTACCACACCTCAGCTGGCTATGTAAATTCAGCTCTCCCTTAGCCTTGCTTTAGATTCTGTCTTGGAACCATCGGGGTTACGACCAGGATTCTCCTAGCGAGTCTCCCAACTATGTTCGTGACTCTGCTGCATCCTCCTTTTTGGACATGGTTATCACAATTGAGTAATAACCGGTGCATCTCAACATCTTAGGATTCTCCTGAGCATGTTTCTTACTCTGATCTGCTCTCCGACCTTGTCTGTCAGTTGACAGTAAAGTTTTATCATGCATTGGTATGTTCCGATGCAAGTCACTCTCTTGATCCGTCAAGACTTTCACTTCCTCTTGTTAGGAGAAACAAACTCCAGTACCTCGTCCACTTCTCGGACCAGGTCAAAGTATTGTAATCGGCAGAGTAAGGGCCTTGTCTAGCTTTTGTTCTGCTCCACCTTAGGGTGTCACACTCTTTGATATCAGGGTATCGTGTTAAGTATCATGATCCTCTTGATGAAGTGATGCTAGTACACTTTGTTACTCTCCGTTCCCTGAGTGACTTGTTACTCCAGAAGGATAAGACGTGAGTAATGATGTGGCTATCGGATATTCTCAGCAGTTCTTACTGCGCCAAAATCCAAGGGCATTCCATGACCTTCTTAGCATGATTGGTTAGCCGATCAATAAGTTGAGTTTAACTGTGCTACCAAATCTGTTTGTTCAGGTGCACTTCCTCGGTCAAAGAGCTAGGTTTGCGCCGAAGCTCCCAAGACCACATCGTCTTGCCTTGTAAAGCATGATTCTCTCTCGAACTCAAGACATACCGGTGGATCGTGATATTCTGGAGGTCTTTCCAGAAGTATCGCCAGGTTGTCACCTGACCGTGATGTTGAGCTTGTGAGTAAGCTGGTTCTCTGAACAATTCCTTTCTCCAAGAAAATCGTGCTAGATGTCCTGAATGAATCGGTTGAGCTTCAAAAACTTGGAGAGTTAAAAGACAAAAGCTCTATCCGATATAGTTCCTTCCCAAAAGGATGTCTAGTCTGTTCGTGTCGAAGCAAGGAAGTATCACCTCTTTGGATACGCTATCCTCTAAAGCCTTTGATTTGAATTGGGCTATCGTCAAATCAAACTCAGACCAACCTACCGGAATGTGTTGGTCTGACCAATACTTATGCCCCGTTCTTGTGACATATGAGTCTACCGTCGTGGAGTATCTGGATAAGTTTGTTGTTGAGCCCATCAACTACCTTCTTATTTTCTCCATGTTTGAGGAGATTTATATTGGATAGTGGGTGTTAGCATTGGAAACTTGTTAGAACCAACTTTGTGTCGTCACATGGTATGTGTTCTAGATGTTAGAAGTGACTTTCCCTGGTTCACTTGCAATTGCTGAAAGATGTCGCCGTGGATCTGAGTAAATTGTCTAGTTTCCTCGGAATCATCTCAAGCCAATCATGCATATGCAAAATATTCATGGAATGGTACGTTGTTACCTCCATTCCTTGAGAATCTCATCTATGCATCCAAGCCACTGATTGAAAGGTTCCAGAAAGAGAGGAAGTCCAAGAACTTCTGTGTCTTCTTGGTGTTTCCCAACAAGGACTCAATTGTGTCTCGCTGCAAGTAATTCGAGTAGGTGCAGATGTCCTCTGACAAGTTGCTAATACGTGAGTTCCGCAATCTCGTTCCTCCTTTGGAGTTGACATTCTAGTCTAGCTCTTGGGAAGTTTTCCCGATACTAACGTTCCCGGAGTCTCTAAAAGCTCTCTCGGTCCATCTTCTCGACCCTTCTCCAGTGATCTGAAATGCTCCTTCGGAGGAAGATTTTACTCAAGCTGTCTGGTAGAAGTTAGCACTTTATCTGTTGAAATCTCGTTTAACATTCTTCTTCAGAGACTTAAGGCCTTGTGCAAAGTTCATATTCGCAATCTTTTTGAGAAAACGTTGTATACCATCCGAAAACCTCTTATCATCCTTCGGTTACCTCCACGTGTCACCAAATCATCAAATCAAGAGCTGATCGAAGTCTCGTCCAAGAGTTGACTAGGGGTACCTAATCGTCGCATCTTCGTGAAGACCATCCCTTTCATAGTCGTTCCCCTCTCCTATGGTGTACTTTGATAGTGACCTCGAAGTGAAGCTGATGAAGATCTCCATGATGCGCTAAATCATTCTACACCGAGAAGATCGTTGAAGACCGCCGTAACCTTTTTCCCTCTTTCCTACTCTTAGAATCTCGGGACGAGATTCCTATAAGGGGGGTAGAATTGTAACAGCCCCAAGTTTGTGAACCTAAAATGTGAATAAAATTTTCGCTTTTCATTTCCTTGGGCATCATGGCATCCTTAATAAAATTGCTCCAGGAATTTTAACATTGGAAAACCTCAAATATGAATTGTTTAAGTTCCAACTTCAAATCAGGGAAAGTTGTCCAAAGTGCAAAACAAAAATACTTTGGCATCCTATACTTGTCAAGGAAGTTCCAAGAGTTCACAATTATAATTTTGTGATTACAACTCAAAGGTTTAAATAATAACAAAGTGAAATAAACAAAAATGCCATATTTAAACCCTATGAACCCAAGTTGTTCAAAACAGTTTATTTTTTTAAACCCCGAATTTTGTGGAGCCTCTATATAATATGGGGAGGCTACATGAATATTTTCAGATTTTTGTAAAATGTCTTAGTACCTCAATTAAATGTTTTAATTAAATGGCAGAGAGGAAAGTAAAACAAGTTTGTTCTACAAACTTTCTCCAATTGAGCTCAAATTTTTACCAATGCCTCTTTATGTCAAATAAGGAGTTACTACAAATTTGCATAAGATTTGGAGATGGTTCAATGCCTTAAATAATTGTTCTAAAAATTTGGCAGAAAAGAAATTGAAACAAGTTACTTCTAAAAATATTCTCCAAATGGGCTGCAATTTCTACCAGTGGCTCTTTACACCAAATAAGAATTTTGTGCAAAGTTTCACCAAATTTTGAAATGGTTAAGTGCTTCAATTAAATGGCTTCGAGAAATTCCAGAAAAAGAAAAGGGGAAGAAAACAGAAAGGGCCTAGTTGTGATGGAAAAAGTTGGGCAGGGGTGTTTTTGCAAAATGTCGTCTTCTTCCCTGTAGCCGCAGCACGCACGACACGGCGACATGTCGCCGTGCTCCCCGCTCCATGTCGCCGCGCCGGACCCCCACGCCCTCCTGCCGCTCGAAGAAGGATAAGGAGCCCCCCCCCCCCCCCCCCCCGTCGACGCTCCTCTGTCTCTCCCCGCCTCACTCGCTCCCCAGCTCCCTCCCTCTCGTTTCCTTTTCCCCCATGGCCGAAACCAAGCCGCCGGCCGCCGAGCTCGTCGCCGACGATTGAGAGCACCCCGTACAGATCGATGCCCACCAGTCTCTCCGCCGTGTTCTCCTCTCCTTCACCGCCCGAGGAATCGATGAGAGGATCCACGAATCGACGCCGCCATCTCCGTCTTCCCCGCGGCCGTCCGAGCACCGCCGCGTTTCGCGCCACCTCTGTGGTCCACCTCCGGCCTCGCCGTCGCTTCCCACGCGTCAAGAGTGAGTGTGCCGTCCTCCCGGACATCCCCTTCCCTCCCCCTTCGCGTTGTAGCTCGCTGTGCCGTCGAGGCCGTGCGCGACGCCGTGGTCACCGCCGTGCTCGCGCCAGTCCGCGCATCCCCTTGGTCAACCTGGCCACTGGACTGCGCGCTGATGTGGCCGCCTGCGTGGCTGCCACCGTGGCAGCTGGCCCACTGGTCAGCGTCTGTGTGTAGCCCAGCCCCGAGTGAAAAACGCTTCGGGATGAATTTCTGGAAACTAAAAGAAAAGGACAGGAAATGTTTAAAAATTGGAAAATACATAACTTTTAAAATACTGCTCCAAAAATTACAAATAATATATCAATTTGTTCAGAAAAATAAAGTGTGTCTTTTGGCATAACTCACACATCCAACTAAATTAGTTTAGTTGCTGTTTATTTAAAATAATTAAAATGGCAGAAAAGAAATCCTTTTTGGAAAATCCATAACTTATGAATATTGATCCAAAAATTAAGTTTGATATACCAAAATGTTCAGCACTTAATATACTTCATGTTTCACCACTTTCCCAAGCATGAATAATCAATTTTAATGTTGTTTAAATTGATTTGCTAAAATGGCAGCATTAAATCAAATTCTGAAAATGCAATAACTTTTTAATGGCTTATCAGAAAAAGGTGTTTAATATATCAAAATGCTCAGAATAATATGGACCATCCATTAACATCATCTCCATGCATGTTTGAACACATTTGTAGTACTGCACTTTTTTAGAAAAGTAGGGAAATCATTAAATTAAATATGGGGCTTTATCTCCTCTTGTCGAAATAATTATTTTGCACCCCATCTAACTTGTTAGTTAAATTTCAGTGCATTAAAATGTCATGCCATCATGTGTTTGTGCATTGCACCTGTTTTGCTTGTGTGATTATTGATTGTTGTCTTTCCGGTGTTTTTATGCATCGATAGATCGAGCAGTCGGGGTTCCACCGCAATACCCCGACGACCAGTATTACCAGCCCCCTGAACAAGGCAAGCGTAATCCCCCCTTTGAGCATGTCTCCTCCTATATTTCCGCAATTATTTTCCCCACTATAATATTGCATTCGGTTTCAAATGTCTTTTGCTTGGATTAGAGTATCCTACTAGTTGCATTAGAAATCTGTTGCCATTACCTGTATCCTTCCGAATATCCATAGGATTGAAGTGTTGGCCCGAGATAATTATACTTGCTATGTATATGCTTAGCCATGCTTAGTTTAGATGCTTAGACGTCCGGTGGATGTTTCAATGTTGGAACAGTTGATGGAATGGCCGGATGTGATGGAAAAGGTGGTGACGGATAATAAATTTCTAAAGGCGGGGATGAGAGGCCACGGGGAATGTGGTGGGTTGTCTCGTTCTCGCCGCCTAGATGCGAGTTCTCCCCTTTGAGCCAAGACTGAGCGTGCTTCCATCGGTGGGCCTATGGGATCCCTATCGACCAACTAACTTGGGCGGGGCTAGCCAGGGTCCTCTAGTTTGAGCTTCCATTTGCGCGTGCGTGAAGATGGTGGTCTTGACTGGGATGAGGATGGTGGTGTTTAGGAAAATGAGTGGCCACGGGGCAGGGTGTTGGAGGCACTGAACCTGTCCCGTCCTCACTGATGATCCTGGGTTAGTCTCAAGCAAGGTAAAGGTTGTAACCGCTCCCACTCAGCCGGCTTTCCCCGGAAGAGAGCTAATGTCAGGCAATGAGCCGGACGGTACCGGTGGTTAAAAACAGTACACCCCTGCAGGGTAAATCTTTTTGAAAAGCCGTGTCCACGGTTATGGACAACTTGGTGCCGGATTCAGAGACCATAGAAAACTTGAACGGAATGATTAAAACCTGAGTACTAAAGGTACTACCAAGAATGCAAGGTTGACTTCCTCGAGGGTGATTCGGGGAGGTGCCTTGGTAGACAGGTGAAGTGATTGATGGTGGTTGTTGATGAAGTTGATCAAAAGAAAAGATGTTTACTTCTTACCCCCTTTTGAAAATATTCTGATTAGTCGATGCCAGTTGTCTTTTATAAAGAAAACCAGCTTTATGCAACACAGCCATAAAACCTTTGAAAGCCAATCATCGAGCTAGTAGCTCTAATAATCTTGCAGAGTTCGTCGAACTCAACGTTGTTTATTTGGTTTCAGTGGAGGACTTCACCGACACTGAAGGTGGGTTCTATGTGGACGTCGACGAGTAGTCTGGGGTTCCCAGGTGGCAGCTTGGGACATCCCGGAACAGCTGGCGCTGGAATGTTTATTTATAGGCCTCTTAGGCCATAATTTGGATCTTGTTGTTTAGAACAACTTAATTCGCTTCCGTATGTTGTACTGTTGGGTCTGTGACCTCTGGTTGTAATATTTGCTATCTTTCTCTATTATAAGAGTTGAACTATAATGCTTTGAGTCATAGAGTCTGTGATGTGCCAGTTGTTCCACAAGTCTTGATCTCTCTATTATGCATTGATAGTTGTGCCTGTGTTAGGGCATCAATCGGGTGTTGCGTTGCCGATGATCAATTCCGAGCAACGCCTGCCAAAGGTTTTGGCCGGGGAGTGGTAAACCCGTAACCTCCGGTTGTATCGCCTAACCGGTGACACACAGCATCTTTGTATAGCAGTCGGGTCGGGGCCCTACATTCTTATCCGCGAGAGCAAGCACGCAGAGAGGAGGTGGCACGGCGGCGTCGTCCTTCTGGCCGGAGGAAGAAGAAAGGAAAAGAGATAACTGCATCAGCGGTCCTAATTCTTTTCCCGCACCTTCACATTGGTCCCTATTATTTGACATTGCACGTTTAGGTCCTAAATGTTTCAAAAGTGTGTCACGCGAGGTCCTAAACTGGTCTGACCATTGTTGACTGGTGCCACGTCGGCTGGTGGGGTCCGTAGGCTCAACGGACGGAGGTGAAATTTTGCCAATAGCCCATTCAGGTCCATTTCGTCTCATATCTCGATCTCGTTCCTCTTCACTCTTGTCCTCCCGCAACATTGGAGGCAAGCTGGCGGCGGATGTGCTGCTCCGGTGATGACCGGAGGAGATCGACCGGCGGCGGGACGACGCAAGGATGGAGCACGCCAAGATGATGCTTCGTTCTCAGCGGCGGCCACTCTCCCACCCCTCCTCCACCACTAGCAGCAGAGAGGCCCGTGACCTCCTCCGCCGTGCCGGGCGCGACCTCCTCCGGCTCGCGGTTGGAACAACACGGGCGCGACCTCCTCCGCCTCGCCTCGTCGGGCGCGACCTCCTCCGCCTCACGGTCGAAGCAGCACGAGGGCCGAGGTCGAGCTGGTCGTGGGCGGCGGACTTCGCGCGTGCCAGCGCCCGCGCCTGCCCCATTGCCGGAGCTCGCCCTCTCGAGACGCGCGGCCTGACGCTTCAGAGGTGTCACACGACACGGCGTCGTCGAGCTCCAGATGCAGACCTCCGGGAAGGGCGCGGGCGAGCTCTTGCGAAGGGTGGCGCGGGCGCGGGCGAGCTCCGACCACACGCTCACCTGCAGCTCTGCCGCCGCGCGACCCTGTAGCTCGCCTCTGCGGGCACTGCCTCCCGCTGCGCGTGCACCTGGCGCGGACGGCCATGGCGCGGGCGCGGGCGCGGGAGGCTCTAGCGCAGGCGCGGCGACCTCCGGCGTGATGCAGTCGGCGAGGCGGAGGTGGCGCAGGTGGGCAGCGCACCAGGCGCGGGCGCAGGCATGGGCGAACGCCGGCCTGTGGCGGCAGAGACTGGGATGGAGAAGCTGACTTCCTCCTTGCACGCTTCCCAGCAGTCGAGCTCACAGAGGCACTCATGGCGATGGATCGGGCGGCAGGAGAGAGCAGAGAGGTGCGAATAAGAACTAGGGGCTGGGAACTTGAAGACACCTACTTATAAGGGTTCATTTGCTTAAATCCCAACCACCAGCCGCGGGAAATCTCCCGCCAACCGTCCACCAGCCGACGTGGCACCGGTCAACGATGGTCAGACCAGTTTAGGACCTCGCGTGACACACTTTTGAAACATTTAGGACCTAAACGTGCAATTTCAAAGAATAGGGACCAATGTGAAGGTGCGGGAAAAGAATTAGGACCTCTGATGCAGTTATCTCAAAGGAAAAAAGAAAGGTAGATTTGCGGAAAACCCCCTAGGTTTCTGAGAAATAGCAGAATCAGTGTAAACAGGCCCCTGGTTCCTGTTTTTGGACTGTTTTTGAGGTTATTTAAATTACAGAGAAGTCCCTGGATAGTTTAGAATTTTATAATTGAGGTATTTCATTTAAGGACATAAATGTTTGAATTCTTTTAGAATATTTCCATGATTTGAATTTATTTGAATTACAAAATGTGTTTGGCATATTTGAGTTTATTTTACATTATTAAATTTTGTAGCTTAGAGTTTATATTTTTTTTGAGCATTATTTGCATAAAAATTTATTTATTACCATTTGATTATTTGGGAATTTGCTACATTATAAATTCGTTTGGAATGGTAATGGTTTTGGTCATAATGGAATTTATTTTCTATTACAAAAGTTGTTTCTTATAACTTCTGTTTTTGTGGGACATTATTAACAACATGAATATGTATTTTGCTATAATGATCATTTGTGAATATTTTGCATACTTTGAATTCATTCTCCAATTAAAAGGAATTTAACCAAATTGGATTTATTATTTACTCACAAATGTATAAATTGTGAGTTTTCTAATTGTGGGGATATATTTATAACAACATAAATGGATACATATGTTGCTATATTATTGTTTGTGAGTATTTGCTACTTTCAATATTAATTAATATTTCTTACTTGAATTCACAAAGTAGATGGTTATAGATAATCAAACTATAGATTTCAATAGATGTCCAGGAGATGGTTTAAGTGTTTGATGAAATATTGGGTAACACCCAAATTATGGTCCATCAGTATATGCATGAAGTCACACTGTGGTGCCTGCAGAGAATATGCACAGTGTTTCAACACAACTCCATGCCACACAGGAAATATTGCCTCAGTGGTTTTTAACTTGTGATACCTGACATCTTAATCATGTGAAAACATGATCATATGTGTATAGATACACAAGGTAATGATATCCTGCCTGTGATCAGGACTTATGGTAAAATAGATGAGTAGAATGATGAGAACAGAATCATACTTGATTCTCTCACTCATACTGATAATAACAAAAATGATATTCTCCCTTATTAAGATCAAATTCTTATGTGTGTGGAAACAAGTTGCTTACACAAGAGATTATCAGTTAGTCCATGGGTTCCATTTACCACATGTCCAAATTCATCTCATCATGAGAATAAATTCTTGAACAAACCAAGTGGCTCTTGTCTCTGGATGAACTTGTGAACTCCTCTCCTATGAGACATGTCCACACTCACATGAATTAGTGAAGTAACTCATGTGATTTCATTAATTGGTGATAGAGGAATGTATATGTGTTTTATGACATCTCAATTTGCCTTATGCATATAATAAGAATTTGTTGACAAGGTTATAAAGCTTGTCACCAAATTACTTTTCATATCCAAGTGGCTGAGATGTACTGAATTATCTGACCTTCTGTTTATTTGTATAAGACACTCAATAGTTTGAGCATACAAAAGTGATTTGTTACCAAGGTTATAAGGCTTGTTACCAAACTACTTCTATAGAACACAAACATTGGAATATCATACTGTTTCTTGAGAGATTAATAAGAACAGATTATGATAGATAAGTTTCCAAATTCTTCACGATAGATGGGCATAGGACTTCTATGCCTATCTGAGGAATCCTTTAGTCTTCTTGTTGAACTCCCTCCTTTCTTGTGTTGCCTTCTCTTGTAGAATGATTCTGAGAAGATTGAGAGATAAGAAGATAAGATAGTCTTGGTAGGAGAAGCAGATCTAGATTAAGATTTAGTTTAGTCTATTATCCTCCTTCCATATATTCCTACTTTTCTTTTCTTTAAGATATGTACTTATTCAATTAATGATGTAAGTCATACTCATCATTTGATTTATAGTTTCTTGTATTATTCGCTTGTAACCAAATGTTTGAGAATTTAGATAAGACAAGATTTTGAAGTTTATAACACTTATGTTGATGACTAAGTCTAATCCACCAACATCAGCGAAACCTCGATGTAAGTTTCACAAGTTGGATTCCAAGTTTTTAGTTACTCGTCAAACTGACGGCATTCTCAACTAGCCTTTCGAGTGGTGGTTGAACACTCTATGACTTTGTTGAAAAAGTTTTAAATTTTCCCGTATTTTCAGATGCATGCTATGCAATTGCACAAATCTAATTTAGCCCATTTCTACTCACTGAACTACGGGTCATTACAGAGCGGCAATCTGATGGCGGATGAGGAGTGGCGGTGCGGTGCGCCAAGAAGATCGCCTCTTTAGGATTTTCTCTACCTCATATTGAGGGTTCTTACCACTTGATCCGAGTATTATCGTGATTGATTTTTTAGAACAGACGTTTCTCCGAAATGAATGCATAATAATCTTTTGAAAAAACAGTAAGCATGAGGAACAAGTCCCTACTATTGCAATAACTTCATATCTTCTTCTCTAGAGGCAATAAATTTGAAGACACGCTTATGTTCACAATGTCTATGAGAATACAGTTAACTGTTATGGACATGAGCAATCACTGGATAACCAGGTCCATTGATCAATCATTCGGTCACATGAGTTTTTGTAAGATATATATAGCACTAAATCATTCATATCAGAGAGCCATCTTCTTGCAAGGCAGCAAGAGGCTCCATGCCTCCATCCATAAGTCATCTAGTGTGGTGAACTGGTGATTCAGCTAGGCGCTTTATCCAGAGTTTTCTTTAGATCAAGAAGTTTTGACCAACTTTGGCTGTATCTTCTCTTCTGGTTGCCACCAGCTGTGGATTTCAGAAGACAAGTAGTAATCTGTCACAACGATCTAAAAACAAGAAATGCAAAATAGCTAGAGAGGTCTTAGTACATACATTTCCATACGACAGTGGACTTTTCACACGCCTCTGAGCACGAACTCTGCATGATATCCAGATAATAATCAGTAAGAGAGAGGTGGTCTGTCCACAATGAATATGACATGATGTAAGTACAGACCTTGGCTGAGGCTGCTAGTCGTATTGTCTCTTGGATTGCTGAGTCGATATCAATTTCGGTCCTGGCTTCACAGAGATGACCTACTCTAAAAGTGGAAATGGTAAGATGTTGAATAAAGTTGAGTCAGAAGTTTTTAGATAAAGAGAATGCACTGTCAGTCTGCGGCCAGCATCGTAACACGTACAGATGGATCGTATTCTCCGATTTCAGGCATCCCACTGTGATCTTTCCTGGAGGAAGACAGCACCGTAATATCGAAGTGCTCATCAATCTGCAAAACACCAAGTTGACTAAAGTTTCTGTCCACATCGCGAAACCGAACGATCCAAGATCTCATGCTTTCAGTTAAATTCGATGAAAAGTTTCCAATTGTACCATATTTTCATGGAACATGGAATAATCCAAGTGAGCACTCTGAATTCAAGTACCTTTGTGCAGTAGGGTGTGGAGCAGGAATCGCAAATTTTGCCGAAGGAAGTGACGACTCGCCCTTTTATTGACATCCCGAACTGACTATGCTGAAATTCAGACGAAGAACTCACAGCTATCGGTCAGTTGCTCACTTGCACGCCTATATACTTGAGATCTCACACGCTGCATTTTACATCGATATGCAGCATTTAAATTACCTGCTGTACTAGAAGGTGCACTAGGACGTCGGCGTCGCTCTGCCCGTCTTCGATCAGATCGTCCAGCCTCAGATCTCGCAGCGTCAGGTCGAAGTCGCTGCTCCACTGATCTCCTCCACCGCGCGACGTTCCGACGGATACCAGGCTCTGCCGCGTGCCGGTTCCCCTCCGCCGGCTCCTCCGGAGGCTCTGCATTGAACGGAGTATGTGATGAGCAGGCAGCTACTTGGCCATTCAAATTCCAACTGCATTCCACTACTACTGTCTAGTATTCACCTGCGTAACTTGAACCCTCTTCGGTGCCTCGGTGGGGTAATCCTCTTCGGCTGGAAGCTGCGCGTGCACGGCGAAGCTTCTGCGCCTGCCGTGGTTCCTGCTGCTCGGCAGCTGCGTCGTGATCGGGTTCCGCAGCAGCCTCAGCGCGGGGCTGCAGCTCTCTCCATGGCGTCCGGTCGAGAGCAGAGCTTCGGCCGGTTATGCTGCATGCCGTGGCAATGGAGACACGATTACCTTATCCTTTTGCTCCACCCTGGAGTCAGTCATGTGTGGCGCTGGTGAAACCTTTGGATTTACGTAGGGAGTACGTGACAGCTGCTGAAGCAGCTGAACCACACACTGACACAGTGACACACCGTTCCTCTCCAAACGACGTGCCTAGACAGCAGTTGAATCTTGGATCAGCCCCGGCCGCCGATGAACTTGAAACAGCTCGATGACAGGCGCGTGAAGAAATAGGAATGCACCCATGATTGCATCATGAAATGTTCACTATGAGCAGGGCCGGCACTAGGACAGGGCAATAAGGGCGCACGGCCCAGGGCCAGCTTGCCTAGGGGGAGGGCTATGTCGCGCCCGCCCGCAGGCGGCGCAATTCAACTCCGCCGCCTGAAGCGAGACCCTATATGGGCCGCTTTGGAGTGGCCCAACAGAAAAGGCAGAGCGTTTTTTTCTGCTTTGTTTTTTTAATTCGGATAACTATTTCAAATCTAAATAATTATTTTTAGAAATTTGAACAATTTTCGAATATGAAAAAAAAATTCGAATAATTTTCCAATATGATTAGATTTTAAATTTGAACAATTTTTAAATATGAACAAATTTTAAATTTGAACAATTTTTTAATATGAATAAATTTTAAATTTAACAAATTTCGGGTATGAAAAAAATAGATATAAATTTTTGAATATGAACAAATTTGAACAATTTTTAAATATGAAGCAAATTTCAAATTTGAACAATTTTTAAATCTGAACAAATTTTGAATTTGAACATTTTTTATCTGAACATTTTTTTAGTCGGAAAGTTTTTGAGTTTGAACATTTTTTAACCTAATTTTTTTTTAAACTGAACGATTTTTTAGTTTGAAAATGAACGATTTTTGAGTTTGAACATTTTTTTTAAACAGAAAGATTTTTCAGTTTGAACATTTTTCAAATCATAAAAACGTAAGAAAAAGGAAACAGAAAAGGAAAAAAGAAGCAAAGAAAAAATAAAACGAAAAGAGAAGAAAGAAAGAAGAAAAAGGAAAAACGCCAGATGGGCTGACCCATCACGTATACATTTCAGGCGGAGCTCGCGAATTGTGCCCCTAATGAGCAGCATAGATCATTCAGCGCTTGCCTAGGGGGTCAGACCATGTGCACATGTTGGTATAGTAACATAAATCTCATTAGCAATGTCACAAATAGTCAACTATGTGGGCCTAAAAGTCGTGGAGCAATGAAATCAGAAAAATTAGTCACTTAAGATCCATCACGATAGTCTAGAAACGTGGGAGCAAATAGGGTGGGCATATTACTTGAAACTCATGAGCTTATCGAGTACTCAAAAAATCGGCTCGAACTTGGTCACTAATGAGTCTAGGAGAGTTGATATTTTTAGCTCGATAAGAAACGAGTTCAATGAGTCAATTTGCGATTACTCGATAGCTCGTAGATTATTTACAATGAAGAATACCAAAAACCTCTAGGACAAAAATGTACGAGCACTCAAGTTAAAATCTCCAAAGTCTATATCGACGATGAACCAACCTTTTTTATATTCTTTCTCCACAATGATTTTATTATGTTGTTCAAATTTCTTAACAATCTTATCAAGCCTATCGAGAAACTCGACTATTTATTGTGACGAACCAAGTTGGGGTTTCAATCTCATTAAGTTAAGTAAACGAGTTGAGTCGAGCATAACCGTTAACTAACGAGTATTTACGAGTCGAGTCAAGCTTGCTCGATATCCACCTCTAAGGGCACATCAGCGTTCGATCAATACAATTAAAATACATGCTTCAATTGGATTCGTTCTTCTCTTTTGTACTTATCACTTTCTCTCTTCTCTTTCATTGCCCCCCAAAATAGCATGCTAATAAATAAAATTGTCATATTCTGCTATTTCCTTTATTCACTCTTATTTCCTTCTCTCCGCTGCTGGCTCATGGACTCATGGAATTCAAACTATTTTCCTTTTGACTATTTGATTATGTTTTGGCTATCAGGTGGTTCATTAGCGTTTTCTTCCCCGGCCTCTTTTTTTTAAATGGTCAGATAGGGAATCAAGGACATGAAGGACCGTATGATTCCTGCTATTTTACTCCAATAAATTTAGCTCTCCTTGCTCCTTTATCGTAAAATTGGTACTAAAAACATGATATTTTTTTATAGAAAAGAAAGGACATAATGTTTTTCCTCTCCTTTCTTGAAAGGGAGCAAATGGGTCAAATACATGAGATTTCTAGCAAGATGTGAAACATAAAAGGTTTTACCTATAGAAATCTCGGGCCGGGGGGATGGCCCCTAAGTACACAAATAGTTACTCAACCTAATTGAAATCCATACATATATATGCACGTGATTTTTGTTTACTATACTACTATTGCAAGGGACTATTTTTTAGTTTGCCCAGTGCCTCTAGAAAGTCAAAACAGGAGCATGCCTAGCATCCCTACCACCAAGATGAGGGTCAGCTCATCTTGAAAACGCACGCAAGTCTATCATCGTCGTGTCAGCTCACGAGCATCCTCTGCTCGCACCAACATTCCGCTCCTGCTCCGCACTACCAGCCCACTCTGCTTTACGTACTTAAGTATATCGATGCGCCTATTTTCATGGAGCTGATTCCATTCTTAAAGAGAATTGGTTCAGTTTATTGAGAAAGCTAGACTAGATGGGTCGGTTAACTAAGGGGTAACCGTGGAAAAACACAGATACTCAACCTAACTAAACTAGAACTGGAGGGCGCCACACAAATACTAAGCGCCACACCTGTCGCGACTTCAATGCCGAAGAGAAAGTCAGAACACGAATAGAGACGAGCCTGGGCCTTGCCAAACACAAGAAGAACCACGAAGCGCACCACCAAGCCTGCAACACTCGCTTGTCAATGGCGCCCGATGCCGCTGGCATCCCACCGGAAAGCGCCATAGCTAAGTGCATCAGTCGAGTCACGTCTCCAAAATAATGCCCGCGAGATTAGAAAGTAACAATGTTAAAGACGTCATCCGGATCTAGCAAATTAGATTTAGGATTTGACCTAGAGGGTAACACCCCAAGGGTTGGAGGGGGCCTTCTCTCTATGACGACGACATTAACAAAGTTGGAAAAGACTTTCGCCTGGAATGTCCCGACAACCATTTTCATCGTAGTGCCGCAAGGACAACTTGCCATGCCACCAGCCAATGACCCCACCAATCCAGCTCCCTCACCTAGAGCATCACCAGTGGTGCACCACCGCCCACATGCCAATAGCACCACACCAACACCACAATGTCGTGGACCTGCCGCTCTAGATTCCACAGCCTCCATTCACCAAGCCCACATATCCGAGTGTTGTCGCCACCATCTTAACCGACACCGAAGCCCCCTCTGACCACATAGTCGAAGCAGCAAGAGGACGCAACATTTCCCGGCTCCACCCTGGAGGCACCGTTCCCACGCCCATGCACCACTCGAAAGCCATGCATTCGCAAATGTCGCACCTCCTCCTCCAAACCCGGTACCTCCAGCCTAAGCAGAACCGCTGTCAAAGATCCATTGCATTGGTCGCACGCCGCCAAGAATTACTTACTCCGCCCCTCCGCTGCACGCAAAGCATCGGGCTCGCCACAGATTACGCGTTAAACTTCCCAAACGAGATCCCTTAGCCCTCCCTGCCACCGTATGAAGGTCCTCTAGCAGCAGCAGAAAAATATGGTGGAGGTGGGAGCTCAGGTGACAGCCAAGGTTTCATCACCGAGTCACCCCTTGAAATCTCGTATTCCCTCCATTCCAAATTATACAATATTTTAGATAAATTAAGGTGGATCTATATACGGATTGAAATGAGTGAACAAACAAACGCGTTTTGATAAAATGTAAACATCTTATAATTCGGAACGGAGGAAGTAGATATTACCACGACCCTCAAGAGCTACCTTGTCTAGAAAAATATTGAAATTGTACCTTGTCATGTGCAACCGAGTTTGTGTGATAGGTGGATGCAAAATATCTAGTAAAATAATACTTTTGCTGAGATCGGACTAACTAAAATATAAGAGTTTATTTGGTTCACATGATTATAAAAAGCATAAACATGAACAAAAATAGAAAGAGGGCAGAAATGCAAGTGCATAGCAGATGACCGAAAACACTTGAATTCTGTGAACTTGTGTTTGGTTCAATGGAATAGGAAAATACAAGAATC
This sequence comes from Poa pratensis, assembly GCA_947311845.1. Lineage (NCBI taxonomy): Eukaryota > Viridiplantae > Streptophyta > Magnoliopsida > Poales > Poaceae > Poa > Poa pratensis. The sequence goes on along the minus strand of CAMZMU010000053.1, from coordinate 29,044,019 downwards.
AAGTCAGACCACATGAGAAATTATAGTTAAGATTCTATTTTGCCACTAAAGATCTCAGTCTCATTCTTTGTGCATAAGGATTTGATAGGAAGGTCCGAAGTGTCTTGTAAAATTCCTACGTTTTTTTATTTCAACTGAGATCAAAGGATTTGTTCCTATGTTTTCCCTTTACACCATTCATTTGAACCAGACAGATAAATTGTGTCATTGTAGGATATGTTTCTTTACCTATTTTATTTATGCAATTTTCCTTTGAACCAACCAAGGCCTAACTAAAAGAAAAATTCAGAAAGTTTGGATAGTGTTCAAGGGTCCCTTTAGTTTGCACGTTGAAAAGCGCATGAATAAGAAAACATAGGAACAAAATAGCATGCAACAAGGAATCCTGAGAAGAGTTTGCAGCACAGACAAACACATAAGTTTCCTATGAAGATAGATTACAAGTCCTAATCAGCGTAGACACAGAGAAGTTTTTACAAGAGGTCTAAATTGTTTCTACAAACCCTATTTGTTTTTAGTGTAGGAAAAGAAATTCACATAAGAATTCATTTCTTCGAACCAAATGAACTCTATAGAAAAAATTCTTACGGATTAGAATTCTAAAAAATATTTTACAAATTTTTTTGAACCAAAGAGGCTCCAAGTCGTTACCTAACATTGTTGCAGAGTGGCGAACAAAACTGAACAGAGTACAATATTAGCTTTTGTCACGTTTTGTTTTCTTGCACATGCCTTTGATAGCATATGCCCAAACGTGTCACTTTGTACCATTTCAGTATATTTTGCCTTGTAGTGAGTACATTACATTACATACTCTACAACGTCGCACGCGCCCTACTCTTTTACAAGTATGATTGTTAATATCTACTACCTCTATTTCATAATATAAGCCTAGTATAGCAAGCTAAGTTTAGCTAATCTGAACTTGGGTATACACATAGCCAAGTTTGGGCCTCATCGCTTACTATTTGAGGTGCTTGTGTGTTGGTGATTGACATTATGGCATTTTATATAAATTTAGTAAAAATGGAACTTAAACATATTCTATGACGGGTTGGATTTCATAAGAGACAAGGTCCATTTTGCACATATGACGGTTTCATATACAAAATTTCGACAAGGTGGACTGCTAAGTGATTTGATAAAAATATAATGTTATTTTTTTATTGTAAAGAAACGCTAGCAATCATCGGATAAAATCTCCACACTCCAGGTTTTGGGAAAGATGTAACCTGGTTTTAAGAATGGCATCTAAGGTTATAACCAGCTTACATGCACACAAATAAATTACATTTGTCTCTCAAAACAATTACATCATTCTCTTAGAAATGTAGAAATCCCAAATCAATATGTGAGAAAAAAAATAAGGATCTTGAAAGTCCCCCGAAAATAAACTATATTTTGGTGGGCCAGATCTTTTGAATTGAAATGGTAAAAAGTATCTCATGATGTGCATTTAAACCCGTGAGAGTGTTTTCGTAAAACACTTGTAACAGTAAAGAAAAAATATGATGTTTTGCTAATTCGAGTTGTCTATTTTTACTCACTTCATAGCCTAGTTTTAATTAACTATTGATTAGAACATTATATGTCTTCTTGTTCTGGATCTATGAGTTGAATCTGTAATTAAAAATTTATGACATGATGGATGCATACTGTATTGATGTACATAATTATTTTGGAAAAAGAATCAATCATTTATCATGACATTTTTATGCTAGGTGCACCGGTTGCACAAGAATACCAGGTTCTGTATGAGGTCGTTTTTTCTGATTTAATGCTTTTCGGCTATCTTTATTTATTATCAAACATATCGTAGCTGGCATGATTAAACTAGGTGGGTCACCATCCCAGACATTGGTTAAAAACGAAACAAAAACTATTCCTAGCCAGCATATGAGCTACTTCATTACAATCTCGCAAACAATGCTCAAAAGTAACTTCATTAAAGCCTGAAACGAGTAACGAACAATCAAAATAAACTGCTGCCGCAGATGTTGCCAAAAAGCCTCCCTCCTTCATAGTGTTTATAACTTGTAGGTTATCAGACTAAATAATAAACTTTGTCAATCCAAGATGTTGGGCTAAACGCGAGACCATCTCTGAGAGCATAAGCCTCTGCCATTGCCGCGTCCGCTACATAAGGGATACAAGTACATGCTGCTGCAATAAATTTTCCCGTATAATCACGCACAATTACTCCCGAACTTCACCTTCCTTCATTCACTTCAAACGCGGCGTCGACATTTATCTTTAGTAAACCTTCCGGAGGACAAACCCACCCCTTTCTCAAACTGGGAGTGGATTTCTTCCTTACTCTCGAGAAACTCATCGCAAGAGCCCCAATAGACATAGCTGATCGGTGAGTGGCTTGAATAGATTCTCCAGGAACACACTGCCTCCTCTCCCACCATATACCAAGCTGTTGTAAGAGTAAGGACAATAGTATAGCCGGTTGTTGGCTATAAGATAATGTCATGTCATCTTTAGCCCACATAATTACCAACAAGTATAATAGTTGGCTGCAAATATGGACTCGCTTATTAAAAGCTAGCCCACATTACACTCTCGCAAGTTGCCTATACTGCCCGCTTCTCTCCTCCCTCCTATTCTCTCTCATCCAACTAAGCAAAAACACAATATTTAAATCTTTAGAGCCTGTTGACTAGACTCTATTGTACTTGATGTAAGAGCAAGTTCAGGTATACCAATCTCCCCAGCATTATTCCATTGCCCTCGCATACAGATAATATTTTCCAGCGCCATGGCACCAGATCGATCAAGAAAAGTTGCTTGATGTATGATATCATGTGGTCCAAGATGTGTCCTGATTTCTTGTGCTCTTCCACATTTAAAAATCAGATGCATTAGATCTTCACAATGGGTACTGCATAATGGACACGAACTCGATATAATATGCCGATTAGCCAAAATTCTCGAAGCAGACCATGGAGAACACGCCATCCAAAAAAAAATTAATCTTTGATGCTAATTTGAAATCCCAGAGTCTCCTCCACACAGTTTTAGTTTCTGAATCCTCCAAACCCATAATGTTTCTCTCGTGACGACCAAACTGGTACGACCATTCGGCATGATAAGCTGCCCGTACAGTAAAGAACCCTGATTTCGTGTGATGCCATGCAATAAACTCATTCATACCTGGCGGTGCAATGGGGATCTCTAGAATCCTCACAGTATCAATAGGCTAGAATAAACTCCTGATCAACTGCTCGTCCCAGCTGCCAGTCAACGGATCAATGAGATTTGAAACTCTAGTAATTAAATTGTTTTTTTAAACAAAACAGGCAATTTGCCTCATTTTATTAAAAAAAAGTAGGAGAGAATTGACCGGTTAATTAAGGTAAAACCGGCCTAAAACCGATACAAACGCCCTCGCAAACCGTCATGGAACACGACCGCTTCGAGGGCACACTCAGCCACCCTGGCTACCAACACGAACATCACACACACCACTAAAAGCGAGGACAGACGTCGAGGTTGTCCACCGGCGGCATCGTCATCACTCCTCCTCGAGCAAGCGACTCCGACTTCGCCGAAGAAACGACCACCAAAGAGAGCCTCACCGCATCGGCAGCGAGAAGCCCACGCCGGCCTATGCCAAACAGATGACTCATCGCACGGGACAGGCAGCTCCGATTTTGAAGACGGGCTCCGAAAAGGAGATATGCAAGACCTGCGCCGAAGAAGCTCTTCACACCGGACCGCCCCTGCAGGTCACCGTAATGCTGCTCATACGAAGTCTTGAAAACATAGCAGCTCCGACTTCACAACCTGGGAAGACCAACAGGAAGACTCGGACACGTCGGAGCAGAGCCGACTAACAGGGTCTTGCCGCGACCAAACCATCGCTCGCCATCATCGTCGTTGCCCAGCCTGATTCTCCACACGGAAACTCCACGCCGCCGACCGGGCACCTGCCGATCGCGACGCCGCACACGTCCAGCCCAAGGAAAGTGTGGATGGAGCCGATGAACTTCAAGACGACGCCCTAAAGAGGGTCACAGCGTGGAAGCGCCGCCGCCGCCCGACCCCGCCGGGGTCAAGGCTTTCGCCCGAAGAACATGACCAGGGGATTGTGGTTGTCAGATAACTCCATGACGGCGCCTCCACCGAGGAAAGCGACGTCCAAGAACGCCGCCGCCGGTCAGCAAGCCGGACAGACCTTCGCCCGGAGCTCCGACAGGAACCACCACCCCGCGCTGCCGACGAAACGCCGCCAACCCACTGATCCGCTGAACCATGCACCTCCTGAGCGGCAGCAGCGCCTCTGCCACACCAGGACCATCCACAGACCTCGACGCCAAGATCTGGCCACCCAGATCCGGCACCCACCTGCAGTGCCGAAAGCGGACGTCGACGGCGCTCCGGTCAACACCGGAGAGCGCCACCCACAGAGCCTGGAGGTAGGCTTCCACCCCACCAAAACCAGACCGGACGAGCTAGCGGAGGAGCCCGCCCCGCTCGTCGCCGTCGCTGCACAGCAACTAGGCGCCGAAGCCGCCAGCCGCTGGTGCACCGCCGCCACCACCGCGCCGCGCAGCCAAAGGTGGGCCGAGCCTTACCTTTAGGCATATGAACTTTTCTGGTTACTAGATGGCACCAAGGATTCTCCCAGATATTTACTTGTGTCTCATCTCCAATTCTCCAAATGCAGCCCCTTCTAAAATTCTCCATACCTGCAAACACACTTTGCCAAGTAAAAGAGCTTCCCGGTTTCAACAGGTTCCCGTCCGTGTCCGGATAATAGGGTGCTCTCAACACCCTTGCACAAAGAGAGTCTGGTTCCTCTAAAAGCCTCCAACATTGTTTTGCAAGCATGGCCTTATTAAAAGTATGCAAATCTCTAAACCCCATGCCTCCTCTCGATTTTGGGATACATAGCTTCCACCATGCTACCCAGTGTATTTTTTTGTGGTTCTCATCATCACCCCACCATAATTGTGAAATAGCATCACATATTCCTTTGCAAATGTTTTTCAGAATTTTGAATACTGTCATCACAAAAACAGGAATGGCTTGTGCAACCGCTTTAATTAAAGCCTCCTTTTCTCCCATATATAGCATTTTTTTCTTTCCAGCCACTCATCCTTGATAAAACTCTTTCAACCAAATGCTTGAAACCAATCCGATCTATCCACTCCAACCATAGCGGGCAGACCCAAATAGCGCCTGGCAAACCTCCACTCGGTCATCAAACACCAGTGTTTGCGTCACTAACCAGCTGCCTCGAACTTGCACAATAATCATCAAGATTTTTTTGAGTGCTGTAGCATTACTCCGGTTAGCCTCCATTAAGATCAGCGAGTCATCCGCAAACAGAAGATGTGATATGTGGTTGGTTTTACAACTTAAGAGTAGACAATGCCAAAAGATAATCTCAATATAAGTAACATTGGTCAGCCTCCACAAACTACAATATGCTATACATCTGCATTACCAACGGGTAATCCTTCTTTATTTCGTTGACGAAGGATTTGACATTTCTCTGTGCCAAACTCCTCGCCTCAGCCGTCACGACTTTCTCCCTCAGCGCGTCCATTCTCCGCTGCAAATGCCTCCCCTCTTTCCCTTCCATGATCCGTTCGATGCATCCCCTCACCTCGACTCTGCTCATGCTCCCGAGCCTGATCCCGATCTCCCACACGCTAGTAATGTACGCACAGTTGACGAACTGGTCGCCGGCGACGGGGCAGCACAGGAGGCGCACCCCGTGCCGGACGGCCTCCACGGTGGAGTTCCAGCCGCAGTGCGTGAGGTAGCACCCGACGGCCGCGTGCGCGAGCACGTCCTCCTGCGGCGCCCAGTCCACCACCTTGCCGCGGCCGGCGCCGGCGACCCTCTCGACGTAGCCGCCCGGGAGCCCGGCGCGCCATGACGGGTCCTTCTTCAGCGCCCACAGGAACGGCCGCCCCGTGGCCTCCAGCCCCAGCGCGAGCTCCCGGACCTTCTCGGCGCCGATCGGCCCGACCCAGCTGCCGAACGAGACGTACACGACCGACCCGGCACGCTGCCTGTCCAGCCAGCCGATGCACGTCGAGTCTGCCTGCCACATGCTGGACTGCGCCTTGCACGGCGCCACGGCGCCGCCGTCGCCTTTGGTGCGCTCGTCGCTGTCGCTCCCAGCGCCGGTCGCTGACAACGGTCCTACCGGGAAGATCCGCGGGCTCTGCAGACGCGCGGGGCGGCCGTCGTCGTCGGCCGTGACACCACCGCCGTCCTCGCCGGGGAAGGAGTTGACGAGCACCGAGCGGAAGCTCCTCGCGCGGTGCAGAGCCCGGAGCCAGAACGCGAACCTCGACTTCTGGGTAGCCGAATCGCCTACGAGCCATGGCACCTCTCCGTCCTTCAGTTCGACGTGTGCCGGCAAGATCTTGAGCGCTCGAATCATCTGCTCATGGACTACCTCATCGCCGTCGTCGGATTGATTTGGCGATGATCGAGGGGTACCTGCATGCACGTTCGTAAAACCGATCAACGGCGGCTGAATCAGCGAAACGCAAAACCCCGGCTGAATCTTTGATGTCCACTAGACCAGACACGGAGACAAAACTGTACGAACTGAGGCTACAGCTTCTGAATTCGCAGGGTACCACCTCACATGCATGGCGAGATCGATCGGTGACGACGTTTAATCATGCATCCCGATCGAGCAGTCGTCCGATCTACCATGCCAAAGGACCAGCCGTCATTTCGGTCGATGTAGTAGTTTTCAGTACGTACGTGTCTGCTTCTAGTCAGGCCTAGTCATATATCTTGTCTTCTCATAATCGGGAAGACTATTCGCATATCCATATATGGAAAGGGAAGAAAGTTCTACTGAACCGCAAAAACAGCCACAGGGCCCATTTCTGTATTTGATTCGTCAAATTGCTCGTTTGTAAATATCGATCTCTTATGCGGAGACGACTCAAACCTTAAATATTCGATGTGATTATCCCCTCTAATATATGTGAGAACGTACTGCGTATCTCGCCATGATATTATACCCTCCCTAAGCAGTATGATGGAACGAGGAGAACCGAACACGTGTCGACTGCTGATTTGCGGAGGGAACTATGGTCAACTTTGGAGTTACCTCCTGATCCAAAAATGAGCTAAAATGTACAGATCTCAGAAATATAGTAGTAATACGGAATGTGGAGCTGGCCCCAAGACAAGATGGATCAGATCCAGAGAGCACTTGGCAAGAGAGGGCCCAAAAGAAAAATAAAGACGGGTCGGTGGATCTTCACACGTCGGCAACACATGCCAAATCCAATCATGGTTGGGCATTAGGGCATTAGGGCATATGTACAATAATAATAGAGAAGGCACACCACATTTTAGCCTTCCACTGTCATATAGTATATAGAGAAGAAGGCAAAATATATAAGTTGTATAATGCATTATCTATTACCGTCATCCCTAACAATTAATTAGAATTAATTATATTTAATAGGAAATTGTGTTTGTAGCAGAACACATATGTTACAATGGAGAAAATAACCTTCTCTTATTTTATAAGAGACCATGATTTACCTAAAAGAAGACAACCTTCTGTTTATTCATTCTCTCTCCTCCAATTAAGCGAAAATCCAACGCGACAACTCTATAAGAAGGCTCACGTCACCGCATATTGTACGTTATCGTTCCTTTTGAACAAGACACTTATACTACTTACTTGTCATATATAAAATGCCCTTTTATGTGGTTTGTAGATGCATATATCAACAATGTACTAATGTTTATCTATTTGTTATGTTTCCGTGATTGTGATTTTACGATAGAATGAAGTTTAGAAATTACCATACTATTATCTCCGTCTAATTGTCGCTAAACAGATGTATCCAGAGGGTTTGGACTACGCAATCTTTTATCTGTTAAGTTGATATGTTGGTAGTGTAATTGGTTACTGGTGGGTGGAGATAGATCTCAGTCTGAGTGAGACTTTTATATGTGGAAGGCATCGTGGTGCTTCGAGCTACTCTCTCTCTTTTAAAATATAAGATGTTTTTAACTTTTGTCCACATTCATATGTGTCTATATGTATTTAGACATGTTTTAGTGTACTCCCTCCGTTCCAAAATAGATGACTTCCATTTGTCAAGATACAGATGTATCTACACTTGTTACACATCTAGATACATCCGCATGTAGACAAATGGAAGTCATCTAATTTGGAACGGAGGGAGTACATGTTAATGTTAGCTTATTTAGATCCGCACCTTGTCAACATGTGAGATCTAAAACATTTTATATTAAAAAACGGAGGGGTAGGATTTAGGATCATGCTTCCTCATACAACGGACATACTGACTGCTGTTGCAGTCATGCAAAAGCTTTAGCATGTGAGGGCGTGTGGCATGCATGGAAGACTGTGAATGGATGTCAAACGAAGCATATGGAAGAACCTCCCATAACTAAACTCTTATTTTATTGATCGCCATGTCAACTCTCTAACATGCTACGCGCGAGTACTCCGGCGCAGTACGTTCGGAAGAAGAAAACAAGGTACGTTCAGAGACAAAGGGAAACTGCAAGAGGAGCGTGCATGTCGTACCAGATTCCGAGATGAGCCCCTTCCCCATGAGCTCTGGGATGGCGGCCACGACGCGGTAGCTCGCGAGCATCGCGGGCCAGAACCCGGCCGCCGGCACGCCGCACCGCTCCGCCACGGGGACGGCCCACGACGCCAGCACGTCGACGACGATGCACGCGACACCGCATCCTGTCAGCAGGCGCTCCAGGTGCGCGGGCATGTGGTTCTCCATGGCGTCCGCGAAGTCGGCGAAGCCCGGCGGGTCGCCGCCGCCGTCCGCGATGCCGCTGGGGATGGACGCCAGCGTTACGCCGCCGTCGCCGTCGCGGAGGTCGGCGTCGGTCTTGCCGGTGACGATGCGGCGGTGGATGAAGTCTGGCACCGCGACGGTGGCGGTGACGCCGTGCGCGGCGAGGGCGCGAGCCAGGTGCAGCATGGGCGTGACGTGGCCCTGCGCCGGGAACGGCACGAGGACCACGGCGGGCAGCTGGATGGCAGCCTCGGCTCCCATGCCGCCGTCGATATCGTTATGGATCGGCTGGCTGTTCGATGTCTGATGTCTCCGTGGTCTCGACTTAGTTTGGACACATATGGCTATGGCCAACTGGATGCGTCATTGTGTGGAATTTATACTCGTCAAGATTTTTGGCTTTGCTGAGCCAATTCCATGCAGCTCTATTGTTTTCCATTTGTTTATGGCTCCACGTTTTTTCACTCCTTCCACGACAAGTTTATTTGGCCACTTGGGGGAAGACTTCATTTTCGGCCGGGCAGATAGTAGTGGCCGAGCGTGCGTCCCGGCTGGCTAATTTACAAAGGCATAACTTTATTACTCCCACCCTCGGATCAATATTACTCCCACCATTTTTAAATATAAGATGTTTAACTTTTATCCAAATTAATAAGTGTTCACATGTATTTAAACATGTTTTAGTGTGTATGTTCACTTATTTTGGTCTGGACCTAGTCAACATGTGAGGGGGCTAAAACATGTTATATTTAAAAACGGAGGGAGCAATTGTGATTAAATAGGATGAATCTAGCACAATACCAATTTCAGCGACAATTATTATGGATTGGAACGAGTATTACAAATGATAAAATCATCGAGATCAAATATCCGGTTAACAATAATATAAAAGAACAATTTATTTTGAGGCCATCATCTTTTGGAAATTGGCTACTATCCTGTTAACATGGGCAAAAAAGAAGGTCATACTTTTTTTTACGGACATGGTAGGTGTCTGCCTTTCATTAAGTATGGGGAAACAAACAATTGTACAATGGCTAAAGAAGCAGTGAAAGCAAGAAAGACGCCACTCAATCTATGAATCTGAGACCACATTCGAAAAGAGACAAGATCTTCCAAATTAGGATTGCAATCCCCACGACAGCCTCATCCTTGTTCTGAAAAATCCTTTGGCTTCTCTCCTTCCACAGATGTGATGCAATATACATTGCAACATGAGCCCGCAATTTGAATTATTTTGTCCTAAGGAAACTCGTTAACTTCTGCCACCAAGCAGAGCTAGAAGTAGCGCTAGAATCGACGGTCAGATGTGATGCAACAAACTCAACTCATGCGCCTTTCAACCATTCGATCACGGAGACTGCAACGATCACCATGTGGACATCCAAGCCTGTAGCCGATTCACAGTCAAAATTTTCTTTCATTCTGCGCGCGAGAGCTATTTCTCAGACGGCGACATTTCCCAGCCGTCTCTACTGGTTTCTACAGGCGGTCAAGTTTTCTAGCCGTCTCTAATAATTTTGTACGGGAGACGGCGAGCAAAATTAGACGTCTCAGATTATATTAGAGACATCCAAATAATAGAACCGCTTGAGGAGATATGTCCCAAGCGGATGAAATTTGTTTTGGTTCGACCGGCTCTAGGTCCCATCTACCATTTGATGTTTTGTACTAGTGACAGATGTGATGCAATATACATTGCAACATGAATCCGCAATTTGAATTATTTTGTCCTAAGGAAACTCGTTAACTTCTGCCACCAAGCAGAGCTAGAAGTAGCGCCAGAATCGACGGTCAGATGTGATGCAACAAACTCAACTCATGCGCCTTTCAACCATTCGATCACGGAGACTGCAACGATCACCATGCGGACAGCCAAGCCTGCAGCCGATTCGCAGTCCAATTCAGGAGATAACAATCATAAAACTTCACTTGGCTCGTATTTTTGTTAACCGGATCAAGCATACAAAGCGGCAATCGTGTTTCAAACTTGAAATTGTACGCGGATGAGGCTGAGTATTCCTTGTTTGCTATCAATTACCACTCAATGCTATTATGTTCGTCGGACAATTGGAAACCATTAACTTGCTCCCATAAAGCAATAAACTGATTTCATCTAGTTGTTCCTCAGAAGAATTACATCTAGTCCTTGCATCCATTTTCCTTGCGCTAGAGCCTCCTATACTCTAATGTTTTTTATTCAAGCCAATCTATACCTCTTATAAAGCAAAAACCCACTAAGTGCATTAATTATTTTTCTATCTCAACATGCAAGCTACTCACATCATCCATGATATTAGCCAATCAATTGTCCATGTCATCTCCAATAATATTTATTAATATACACATGCAAGATACACATCATACATTCCTCTAACCATCTAATAGTTCACATTAATAATTTATAATACACACACATTTCATGTCTTTGAAATTTAGTATATCGACTATGACCAATTGATTTTTGCATATATATTCATTTAGAGAACATAATGTGTCATACCTTTTATACCATTTTGTTTACACAATATAGTTTTAAAGTGATCCCGCTGCAACACGCGGGGTACCTTCTAGTTTAAACAAAAGCAGAGCTCTTTTATTGTTGGTCGTCCCTTGCAGCAATCTATCTGTAACATCCCCAATTTAGTTAACCTTTATCAGGAGTTGATATGTGCATTCATGAGCATAGCATGAATTAAATCTAACAAACACACTAAAGTCGTACGTTGGCTTCTATTTAAAATGCTCCCAAAAAGGTCTCAAAATTTCCAAACAAAAACATGTGGACCTTCTAATATATGTTAGGAAGGTCGCTGGATATTTTCATATTTATTTGCACAAATTTGCAATCCCAAAACTATTCAAAACAGAAAATAGGTTTTGATAACAAAGCAAATAGGAAATAAAACGTGGTTTTAACCTTTGGGCCCAATCCAGCTTGTTCTCTGCCATGTCCTAACGATCCAGGACATGTGATAGTTTACTAAAGCCAGCCCAACTCCCCTAGTCGTCATCTCCACAAGCAGGCTGCCTGTCAACGCTGATGTCGTCGCTACATCGCAGCGATTCACGCCGCCGCAGCGATCCTAGTTGATAGGTGTTGATGAGCTGGTGGATACAAGCTGATTACCATAGTTGAATCTGCTCTCTTGTCCCCTTTTTAAAAGTCTACTGTTGATACGAGTTTCTCCCTTCCTCTATTTGAAACTAAAGATGGCTTTATGCAAATGAACCTTCATACATACTCTCTGAACAAGCAGATATATAATAGGTTAATTAAGTCTTGTTGAGTACCTTCAGTACTCATGTTTGCTTAAATTTGGTTCAGGTGAAGTTCCTCGCTCCAATGGTGTTTTCTACATGGACATTGACGAGTAGTTTGGGGTTCCTAGGTGGCAGCCTGGAACTTGTAGGTTATGTAGCCTACGTTGCTTATTTTCTGGCCTCTTAGGCCTTTTGCTATATTGTTGAACAGCAACATATCCGCTTTCCGTTGAATGATGTAATGTTGGGTCATGTGACCTCTGCATGTAATATTTGCTATCCTCACTCTATTCGTTGAGTCATAGAGTCTGTGATGTGTCAGTTGTTCCGCAGTCTTAATCTCTCTATTATACATTGATAGTTGTGCCTGTGTTATGGCATCAATCGAGGTGTTATGTTGCTGATGATCCATTTCGAGCAACGCCTGCCAAAGGTTTTGGCCTGGGAGTGGTAACCCGGCAACCTTCGGTTGTATCACATAACCAGTGACACACAACATCTCTGTATAGTTCTGGGGTTGGGGCGCTACAAGTTTTGGTATCAGAGCAGGACTGCCTGTAGGAAAACCTTTCTCCTGGTCGATGTTGAGTCTAGTGTTTGTGAAAACTATTTCGAACTTAAAAATGAGTTGTGAAAATCTCATTAGGATTCTTTTTACTCCTTATCTGGTATCGCTCTAATTCTGAGTCACCTTACCTCTAGTTGATTTGAAAATGTTTTGGCTATTTCTTCTAGTCTTTCAACCTCTAGGTGCCTCGAGCACAGACCGTGTCTTAAACCGTTGACCTAGTGTTATGTTTTCTAGAGTCTGGTGTGTGTGCTCTTAGTTTCGTCTTTCTTTTGATTAACCTGAGAGATCTCCTCCCTTCACGATCCCTCAGATTTGTGAGTTTTACATCGTCTTATTCGAGATTTGTTCTCACCTCGGATGTCTGGTTTTGATTTGCTTTTATGCTTCTGAAGCCCTGTATGGCTTCTGGAAGTTACATCGTGATTACTACATCGTAGTGCCTTTGCGACACTCAGTTAGTAATTACTTCTTCCCATCGATTTTAACCCTTGGGTTTGAATCGAAGGTTCCGGATTGTGCTGGATTGCAGTGTGTTGAATCGTATGGTTTCTTAACCATGTGATGATCATGCTATCAGTACATGATGCTGGTCTTTAACCCAAGATCCATTCGTTTGATACCTGAATTAAGGTTCAGTCACTTATTCTACACCAGAAATGGATGGTAACTTGAAACCTATCCTTCAAACTGGTGTTATCGTCGTAACTAACTTGCGGCAATCATAACCTTTACCTTCCACTTCAGCATGGGTTTTACACAATAGTATTAACCTGTTCATGATCTTAGAATTCTTCGAGCATGATCCTCATCTGCAGTTGCCTTTCGACCTTTGTCTACCAGTTGGCAGCCAAGTTGTAGATGTGCATTGGAGTCTTCTAATGCATGTTACTCATGTTCCGTCAGAACCTTCCATTTCGGGATGTCTAGAGAAACAAACTCCAGTACCTCGTCCATATCTATGACCAGGTCAAAGTGTTGTAATCCGCAGACCAAGAGGCTTTGTCGGCTTTTGTTCTGTCTACCTTCGAGTATCACACTCTTGTATATCAAGAGGTCGTACTGCGTCTCATGGCCTTATTGATGAAGTGATGCTCCTATATATCCTTACTCACCTCTCTCCGAGCTGTTCATGCTCGAGAATACCAAGGTGTGTGTATCGATGTAGCCATCTGAGATTCCTAGCAATTTTTATTACTTTGAAATCCAAGGACAATTGGGTCCTTCTTGCGTGATTGGTTATCTGATCACTTTGTGAAGTTGATTGTGCTGCCAAGTCCGCTTGTTCAGGCGCACAATTTCGGTCAAGGAAGCTCTCAAGACCACATCGTTTTGCCCTGAGGCAAGACTTCTTTGAAACTGAGGTATCTCGGTGGTTCGTGAAATTCTAGATGTCTATCTGGAAGTTTCACTAGGTTTTCACCTGACCGTTATGTTTAGTTGTGTCGTGTTGAAGTTAGATCGTATCATCTCATGGATCTGCTATCTTTCTTAACTTTGTTTTGGGTTATCAAACTCAGCCCCAAGGTCTATCTTGACGATGTTTCTACTCGTGGGGTTTCACTTTAGTGCACCCTTCATGTCCTTCGGCATGACCAATACCTTGCCTCGTTCATTCAAAATATGATTCCATCTTCTTGGAGTATCTCGATAAGTTCGTTGTTGAGCTCATCGATAACATCTTATTTTCTCCCTGGTCTGAAGAGGTTCATGTTGAACATTTGACACTGATGTTGGAAACTTTTGAGAAGCATCTTTATCTCCTCACGAAGAATGTGTTCTAGGTGTTGGAAGTAACTTTCTTCGGTTCGCGTGCATTTGCTGAAAGATGTCGTCGTGAATCCGAGCAGAGTTTTCTTTGTTTCCTCGGAAATCATCTCGAATCAGTCATGCATGTGCGGATTATCATTGAGATGTCAGGTTGTTACCTCCATTTCCTTGAAGAAGCCTAATATGCACACCAAGCCATTGACTGATTGGTTCAGTAAAGATATGAAGTCGAAGAATTTCATTATCTTCTTTTGTTTCCCAACAAGGACTCGCTTGTGTTTGGATGCAAGTAATTTATGTAGGTGCTGATGTCTTTTGACCAGTCGCTAATACATGAGTTTCACAATCTTGCTCTTTCTTCGGAATTCGACATTGTAATCCATATCTTTAGAATCTGACAACCTTACCTCGGTAGTAACCGTTGCAAATATATATGTTTAGACATGTAGAGTCTGAAGTATCATTTCACCTAACCGGAGCTGAATCTCAAGCAACAATGATGGTTGTTGTTTCCCAAGGTTATTGACGTATGCCTCTTTGTAATCTGGCAAGGTTGATGTTGTGGTTGACGCAATTTGCCAGAAGGCCTAAATACCATAAACTCTTGATTTAGTAAAACAACCACTCTCTATAAGGTTTTTGTGCGACTTATTCTTGGAGTTGCCCCTTCTCGTTTTCTTTCAATTCTGAGGTCCGACCTTTATTTGATGACTGATTGAAGGCTCTTTATAAGCTTGATATTGGTATCCAAAACATTAAGGAGAACATTGGAAGTTGAGTAGCTCAATGTTTCTCGGTCATGTTTCTGAACCTTCTCATGGCAACAACTTCATCATGAGGAGCTCTACCTTGTGATAATCTCTAAACCGACGCTGGTCAGTTCTCCCCTTTCCCGTTGTTTGTACTGGAATTCCTAATCAACTCACACGTTGTGTGAATTTGTCAGTCACATAAGGGCCTAGTCTTTTAACCATGCGGCAACCATCTTTTTATGCAAAAGGTTTAAGACTGAGAAAGAGATCTTCCTTCGCACTGTGCCCAAAAGCTCTGCTTTCTACTCATTCTGGTGATGTGAAGTGATCTCGTGATCTTTGATAAAGATTCTGATAGAAAATCTCTCTGTCTTCTGCAATGAGAAGAGATACTATGATCTCGGAAAAATCTAAAGTTTCTCTTGTTGCATGTTTCATGTGTTTCCTACGAGTCACCCTTCTCCAAGGAGTGCTCGCTATGGTGGCAAGGCGGTCCAATTTCTCGCTACGTTGGTTCCTTCATATTCTCGTTCAGCGTGAAACAATTGTTTAACAAGATTGAAACTTGTTCATTCCTTCCTTTACCTTGATATGTTGCATGTTTTTTTGACTCAATATATGTTTGTGAAACTTCTTTCCAAAGTCAATTTTTCCGGAGTCTTTTCCCTCGTACCTAAGGTGTAGTTGGTTGATGAACTCGAAGTGAAACCGATGAAGACCTTCACCATGCTCTTACCTTAGGAATCTCGGGACGAGATTCATTTAAGGGGGTAGATTTGTAACATCCCCAATTTAGTTAACCTTTATCAGGAGTTGATATGTGCATTCATGAGCATAGCATGAATTAAATCTAACAAACACACTAAAGTCGTACGTTGGCTTCTATTTAAAATGCTCCCAAAAAGGTCTCAAAATTTCCAAACAAAAACATGTGGACCTTCTAATATATGTTAGGAAGGTCGCTGGATATTTTCATATTTATTTGCACAAGTTTGCAATCCCAAAACTATTCAAAACAGAAAATAGGTTTTGATAACAAAGCAAATAGGAAATAAAACGTGGTTTTAACCTTTGGGCCCAATCCAGCTTGTTCTCTGCCATGTCCTAACGATCCAGGACATGTGATAGTTTACTAAAGCCAGCCCAACTCCCTAGTCGTCATCTCCACAAGCAGGCTGCCTGTCAACGCTGATGTCGTCGCTACATCGCAGCGATTCACGCCGCCGCTGTGAATAACCTGCTGAGGATAAGACTGACCATCTCATCGTCATCCCCCTCAGGCCACAACTAACCAAATTAGCCAGCCTCTCAAAACCTAGCTCAGGCCATGGCGACCATCTTGGAGGGAAGGCGTCCGGGAGAGGAGCAGCAGCAGCCGTCGCTAGGATAGAAGAGGAGCACATGAAGGAGGGCATCAGGGGAAACGTGAAGTGAGAGAAGAAGAGAAGACCCATGATTGCGTGGATCACACGTTCGCTGGGAGACCCCAAGAGGAAGGTATGATGCAGTATAGAAGCAGTTTTCCCTCAGTATGAAACCAAGGTTTAATCGAACCAGTAGGAGCAAGAAATCGCTTCGGAAGGTTGTTGGTGGCGGAATATGGCATGGCGCAGCACCAGGGAATCCGACGCCAACGTGGAATCTGCACACAACACAATCAAACTACTTTGCCCCAACGAAACAGTGAGGTTGTCAATCTCACCGGCTTGCTGAAAACAAAGGATTAAACGTATGGTGTGGAAAACAGTAGTAAATTGCAGAGAATGAAAAGGAACAGTGTTTGCAGTTGGTTGTATTATCAGTGTAAAAGAATGGACCGGGGTCCACAGTTCACTAGTGGTGTCTCTCCATAAAGATAACTAACATGCTGGGTGAACAAATTACAGCTGGGCAATTGACAAAATATTGAGCGCATGACAATGCATATATATGACATGATGATTACTATGATATTCATGTGGGCATTACGACAAAATACATAGACCGTTATCCAACAGTCTATGACTAATAATCCACCGCCAGGTTGTCATACCGAGTTCCCCGTTGGTATTAAGTTGCAAGCAACGGATAATTGCATTAAGTAATGTGCGTAAAGTAAACAAATGCATTAGACCTAACGGCGTACCCTTAAGCTAAGCATCGGTTATTTTATCCCTAGTGGCAACAGCACATCCACAATCTTAGAAGTTATTGTCACTCTCCCAGATTACCGGAGGCATGAACCCACTATCTAGCATAAATACTCACTCTTGGAGTTACAAGCATCTACTTGGCCAAAGCATCTACTAGTAACGGAAAGCATGCAAGATCATAAATAACATATAAGATAGATTGATAATCAACTTGACATAGTATTCAATATTCATCGGATCCCAGCAAACACAACATGTAGCATTACAATAAGATGATCTTGATCATGATAGGCAGCTCACAAGATCTAAACATGATAGCATAAAGTGGAGAGACAACCATCTAGCTACTGCCATGGACCCGTAGTCCAAGGATGAACTACTCACGCATCACTCCGGAGGCAGGCATGGTGATGTAGAGCCCTCCGGTGATGATTCCCCTCTCCGGCAGGGTGCCGGGAAGAGCTTCTGAACCCTCCCGAGCTAGGGTTGACGGCGGCGGCGTCTCTGGAACTTTTCGTGGATAATGGCTCGGGTTTAGGGTTTTCGCGTCGGGAGGAATAAATAGGCGAAAGGGCGGCGGCTGCGGAGCCACGAGGGCCCCACACCACCCCACGGCGCGGCAGGGGGGCCCGCGGCCCCATGGTGTGGGCGCCACGTGGCTCCCCTCCGTGTCTCCTCTGGACTCCGTCTTCGTGTTGGAAAAATAGGAGGTTCTGTCCAAGTTTCGTCCAATTCCGAGAATATTTCCAGACTAGCTTTTCTGGAATACAAAAACAGCAGAAAACAGGAACTGGCACTGTGGCATCTTGTTAATAGGTTAGTCCCAGAAAATGCATAAAAATGCTATGAAGTGTATATAAAACATGTAACAATTGGTATAATATCAACATGGAACATCAGAAATTATAGATACGTTTGAGACGTATCAAGCATCCCCAAGCTTAGTTCTACTCGTCCTCGAGTAGGTAAAACGATAAAAACAAAATAATTTCTGAGGTGACATGCTACAATCATAATCTTGATCAAATAATTGTAAAGCACATGTTATGAATGAAGTGATCCAGGTCAATGGTCTATAGTTTGCTAGCAAGTAGATAATGAGCAAACAACTGAATCATATAAGCAAAAACTTTTCATGAATAGTACTTTCGAGACAAGCATCAAAGAGTTTTGCATAAGAGTTAACTCATAAAGCAATAGATTCTAAGTAAAAGGTATTTAACCAACACAAAGGAAGATTTAAGTTTCAGCAATTGCTTTCAACTTTCAACATATATATCTCATGGATATTTGTCAACACAAAGCATATAATAAGTGCAATATACGAGCATATAAAAATTGTTGCACCAAAGTTGACACTAGTGTTTGCTTCTAAGATAGAAAGAAGTAGGAAACTGACTCAACATAAAAGTAAAAGAAAGGCCCTTCGCAGAGGGAAGCAGGGATTAAATCATGTGCTAGAGCTTTTTAAGTTTTTGAAATCATATAGAGAGTAAAAATAAGTTTTGAGAGGTGTTTGTTAATTGTCAACGAATCAGAAAATGGAAAGTACAATATGACCCCTGCCAACCAGACTTTTAAGAGCGGCTCCCATGAAGGACGTTATTTCTACCAGCAAGGCAGATCATCCCTCTTTCTCTTTTGTTTACACATGCAGATATTTCACTGTTTGTCATTGCTTGACTGATAAATCAGGGCAAAAATGTGAAGAGAATTAAGCGGTTAAAGTTGTAATTAATTGGGACTGGGCACCCCATTTGCCAGCTCTTTTTGCAAAATTAATGGATAAGCGGATGTATATGCCGCTAGTCCGGTGGTAAAGTCTGTTTGACAGTTGACATAAAGACATCCACCCCGTCCTCATGAGCTTGGTAAACATTGACACAAAATAGGAGTAATAAAGTTTGAATAGTTTAAAGGTAGCACATGAAAAATTTACTTGGAATGGCAAGAAATACCACATATAGGTAGTTATGGTGGACACAGATGGCATGGATTTGGCTCAAGGTTTTGGATGCACGAGAAGCATTCCCTCTCAGTACAGAGTTTAGGCTAGCAAGGTTATTTGAAGCAAACACAGGATATCAACCGACACAGCAAGGCTTATATGAAAACATATTGCAAGCATTATAAGACTCTACACTGTCTTCCTTGTTAACCAAACCCTTTTACTAGAAAATATCTAGACCTTAGAGATACCAATCATGCAAACCAAATTTCAACGAGCTTTACGGTAGTTCTTCATTAATAGGTTTTAACTACATGATACAAAAGCTTAAACATGAACTACTTGATAACTCAAAACAATTGACAAGTATCAAATTATCCAATACAGATCTACAAGAATATGTAAGCTTTTTCCATTATACCATCTACCACATGCAACATTTTCTGTTCCAACCAAACACCAATCAATTTATTTCAACATAAACTCTCCAAACAATTATAAGTGAAGCAAGAGAGTACTTTCTTTAAAAGAACTAACAGCTCTGAATAAGAGATGCATGAAAACAGGAGCTAAAAGCATAGCAATAGCTAGACAAGAATACTCAACAAGTATAAGTGAAGAATAGGAGTATTCATATGAAAAAGCGGAGCGTGTCTCTCTCCCAATCAAGAATGCTGGGGTCCAATCAAGTTGACCATAAGAAAAATAAAATACTGAAAATAAAAGCACACAGACGCTCCAAGTAAAGCACATATGATGTGAAAGAATTAAAATATAGTTTCACTAGAGATGACCTGATAAGTTGCTGATGAAGAAGGGGATGCCTTGGGCATCCCCAAGCTTAGACGCTTGAGTCTTCTTGAAATATGCTGGGGTGATCCATGGGAGCATCCCCAAGCTTAAGCTCTTCACTCTTCTTGATCACATTATATCATCCTTCTCTCTTGACCCTTGAAAACTTCCGCCACACCAAACTCAAAGTAATTCTCATTAGAGGGTTAGTGCACAATCAAAAACTCACATGTTCTATAAGGACACAAACATGACCGTTACTTTTAACATTAGCTACTGCCACTGATGTTATGTGAAGCTCTTCACCCTAAAAAAGAATTCCACTCAACACTAGTAAAAGAGAGAATGCGAAAAATAAAAGACAGAATCTGTCTAAACAGAACAGTCCGCAAAGACGAATTTTTTCGAGGCACTTACGTTGCTCAGATCGAAAAACTTTAAACTAACGAAAGATGCGTACATATCTGAGGATCACGCAAAAAATTTCAGATTTAAATAATTTTTCTGTGATTTTACAGAATTAAAACGGTGAACAGCAGAAATCTGTTCCTGCGCAGAAATCCAAATCTAGCATCATCTTCCTATTAGAGGCAATACTTGGCACAACAATGCGATAAAATAAAGATACAAAGGAATTGTTACAGAAGTAAACAACTCCTTGACTCAAAAAAAGAAAAATTGCAGAAATAAAATAATGGGTTGTCTCCCATAAGCGCTTTTCTTTAACGCCTTTCAGCTAGGCGCAGAAAGTAAGAATCAAGTGTTTCCAAGTGATGAAGCATCAACAGAATAATTTGCTCTAACAATAGAATCAAAAGGTAACTTCATCTTCTTTCTAGGGAAGTGTTCCATACCTTTCTTGAGTGGGAATTGATATTTAATATTCCCCTCTCTCATATCAATAATAGCACCAACAGTTCTAAGAAAAGGTCTTCCCAAAACAATAGGACAAGAAGCATTGCATTCAATATCCAAAACAACAAAATCAACGGGGACAAGGTTATTGTTAACCATTATAAAAACATCATCAACTCTCCCCAAAGGTTTCTTTATAGTATTATCAGCAAGGTGAACATCCAAATAACAGTGTTCCAAAGGTGCTAAATCAAGCATATCATAGAGTTTCTTAGGCATAACAGAAATACTAGCACCAAGATCACATAAAGCATTGCAATCAAAATCATTCACCTTCATTTTAATGATGGGCTCCCAACCATCTTCTAACTTCCTAGGGATAGAAGCTTCATGTTTTAATTTCTCTTCCCTAACTTGCATGAGAGCATTAGTAATATGTTTAGTAAAAGCCATGTTTATAGCACTAGCATTAGGACTTCTAGCTAGCTTTTGCAAGAACTTAATTACTTCAGAAATATTGCAACCATCAAAATCAAAATCATTATTATCAAAAGTAATAGGACCATTGTCTCCCACATCTCGAAAAATTTCAGCACTTTTATCAGGAACAGTTTCAGTGTTTTCAGGCAATTTTAAACGTTTTGCAACAGAAGTAGAGACATTGCCAACACCAATTACTTTACCATTGATAGTAGGAGGTTTGTTAACACTTGAGTTTACAGCATTTTCAGTAGTAGTAATAGTATAAACTCTAGCAATACTATTCTTTTTAGCAATTTCATCCTCTCTTGCCCACCTAGCATGTAAATCAGCTAACATCCTCACATTATTATCAATTTTAACTTGTATAGCATTGAGAGTTTTGCTCTCTTTAACATCATGAGGCATAGTTTTAATTTTTAACAAATCAACATCAAGAGCAAGACTATCAACTTTAGAGGCAAGAACATCAATTTTCCCAAACTTTTCCTCAACAGATTTATTGAAAGCAGTTTGTGTACTAATAAAATCCTTAAGCATGACTTCAAGATCAGAGGGTACACTCTTATTATTGTTGTAGGAATTACCATAAGAATTAACATAACCATTGCCACTATTAAAAGGATAGGGCTTATAATTGTTATTACCAAAATTATTCCTATAAGCATTGTTGTTGAAGTTATTATTTTTAATGAAGTTCACATCAACATGCTCTTCTTGAGCAACCAAAGAAGCTAAAGGAACATTATTTGGATCAACATGCATCTTTCCATTTGTAAGCATAGACATAATAGTATCAATCTTATCACTCAAGAAGGGTTTCTTCAACAGAATTTACCTTCTTACCTTGTGGAGCTCTTTCGGTGTGCCATTCAGAATAATTTATCATCATATCATCAAGAAGCTTTGTTGCAGCACCCAAAGTGATGGACATAAAGGTACCTCCAGAGGCCGAATCCAATAGGTTTCTTGAAGAAAAATTTAGTCCTGCATAAAAGGTTTGGATGATCATCCAAGCAGTCAGTCCATGGGTGGGACAATTCTTTACCAATGATTTCATTCTCTCCCAAGCTTGAGCAACATGCTCATTATCAAATTGTTTGAAATTCATAATGCTACTTCTCAAAGATATAATCTTAGCAGGAGGATAGTATTTTCCTATGAAAGCATTTTTGCATTTAGTCCATGAATCAATACTATTTCTAGTCAAAGATAGCAACCATTCTTTAGCACGTCCTCTCAAAGAGAAAGGAAAAAGTTTCAGTTTAATAATATCACCATCTACATCCTTATACTTTTGCATCTCACAAAGTTCAACAAAATTATTAAGGTGAGCAGCAGCATCATCAGTACTAACACCAGAGAATTGCTCTTTCATAACAAGATTTAAAAGTGCAGGTTTAATTTCATAGAATTCTGCGTTAGAAGCAGGTGGAGCAATAGGTGTACTAATGAAATCATTGTTGTTCGTGCTAGTGAAATCACACAACTTAGTGTTCTCAGGGGTACTCATTTTAGCAAAATTAAAACAAAACAGAAAGATAACAACTTGAAAATAAAAGTAACTAATTTTTTTGTGTTTTTGATAAATAAAGCAAACAAGACTAAATAAAAATAAACTAAGCAAGACAATAACAAAGTAAAGAGATTGGAAGCGTGAAACTCCCCTTGCAGAAATCCTCTTGCTTCCCAATATGGCGTCAGAAAATATGGCGTGTGGAAGGAAGGCAAGGAGATTGCTGAACCGAAGTGCTTCTGCTCCCCGGCAACGGCGCCAGAAAATATGCTTGATTGCGTGGATCACACGTTCGCTGGGAGACCCCAAGAGGAAGGTATGATGCAGTATAGAAGCAGTTTTCCCTCAGTATGAAACCAAGGTTTAATCGAACCAGTAGGAGCAAGAAATCGCTTCGGAAGGTTGTTGGTGGCGGAATATGGCACGCGCAGCACAGGGAATCCGCGCCAACGTGGAATCTGCACACAACACAATCAAACTACTTTGCCCCAACGAAACAGTGAGGTTGTCAATCTCACCGGCTTGCTGAAAACAAAGGATTAAACGTATGGTGTGGAAAACAGTAGTAAATTGCAGAGAATGAAAAGGAACAGTGTTTGCAGTTGGTTGTATTATCAGTGTAAAAGAATGGACCGGGGTCCACAGTTCACTAGTGGTGTCTCTCCATAACAGATAACTAACATGCTGGGTGAACAAATTACAGCTGGGCAATTGACAAAATATTGAGCGCATAACAATGCATATATATGACATGATGATTACTATGATATTCATGTGGGCATTACGACAAAATACATAGACCGTTATCCAACAAAGTCTATGACTAATAATCCACCGCCAGGTTGTCATACCGAGTTCCCCGTTGGTATTAAGTTGCAAGCAACGGATAATTGCATTAAGTAATGTGCGTAAAGTAAACAAATGCATTAGACCTAACGGCGTACCCTTAAGCTAAGCATCGGTTATTTTATCCCTAGTGGCAACAGCACATCCACAATCTTAGAAGTTATTGTCACTCTCCCAGATTACCGGAGGCATGAACCCACTATCTAGCATAAATACTCACTCTTGGAGTTACAAGCATCTACTTGGCCAAAGCATCTACTAGTAACGGAAAGCATGCAAGATCATAAATAACATATAAGATAGATTGATAATCAACTTGACATAGTATTCAATATTCATCGGATCCCAGCAAACACAACATGTAGCATTACAATAAGATGATCTTGATCATGATAGGCAGCTCACAAGATCTAAACATGATAGCATAAAGTGGAGAGACAACCATCTAGCTACTGCCATGGACCCGTAGTCCAAGGATGAACTACTCACGCATCACTCCGGAGGCAGGCATGGTGATGTAGAGCCCTCCGGTGATGATTCCCCTCTCCGGCAGGGTGCCGGGAAGAGCTTCTGAACCCTCCCGAGCTAGGGTTGACGGCGGCGGCGTCTCTGGAACTTTTTGTGGATAATGGCTCGGGTATCTAGGGTTTTCGCGTCGGGAGGAATAAATAGGCGAAAGGGCGGCGGCTGCGGAGCCACGAGGGCCCACACCACCCCACGGCGCGGCAGGGGGGCCCGCGCGGCCCCATGGTGTGGGCGCCACGTGGCTCCCCTCCGTGTCTCCTCTGGACTCCGTCTTCGTGTTGGAAAAATAGGAGGTTCTGTCCAAGTTTCGTCCAATTCCGAGAATATTTCCAGACTAGCTTTTCTGGAATAAAAAACAGCAGAAAACAGGAACTGACACTGTGGCATCTTGTTAATAGGTTAGTCCCAGAAAATGCATAAAAATGCTATGAAGTGTATATAAAACATGTAACAATTGGTATAATATCAACATGGAACATCAGAAATTATAGATACGTTTGAGACGTATCAACCCACTCCAACTTCAGATCCGTTTTGTGCCTCTTTCAGCTCAGGTACAATACGCATGGAGGCCACCCATAATTGTTTCTCTGGTTTAGGATCTGTTCCTTGATTCCCCTTTGATATGAGTTGATTTCTGGAAAACAGAATACTTGAGATAGAAAGAGAGAACTAGCTGTTTATCTAATTCGTGGTAGCTCTTCTTCTCAGATTTCAGCTACTTCCTAGTTTAACATGTCCTCTGAAAATGTTCAGTGAGAGTTACAGCACCTAGTTAGTTTTATACGTCAGAGAATAGAGGAGCATCAGTTCATGCAGTTTCGTAACCTGAGAGATGTGCAAAAATTAGTTTCTGTACATACACCTCTTGAACTGTCATACGGAACCTCTTGTACCTGCTACTTCTAGTAGAGAACCAACATAACTAATTTGTGAATACCTATGTTACTTGCCAAACTGAACCTGTCAATTTCGAAATTCAACTAACAGGAGAAAGTTGCTAGCGTTCAGAGTAGTAGCTTTACTTAATTAGTACCTATGTTCAGGTTTCCAGGAGAAGAACTAGTTTCCAAGAAAAACCAGCAGCTTAGTTGTTGTGCCCATGTTTTCAGTACAGCACGTACTCCATGTTTCTGGATAAAATAATTAGGAGCTAACCTGAGACTAGTTCAAAGAGTTTAAAAGACTAATTTTCGTATTCTACTGTTTCCTATTTTCAGAAAATAACTGAACTTGTATAAATCATAACTAATTCATATTAAATCTGAAAAATACAAATTATATACCGAAATGTTAAGCAAATTATGATCTATCTATTTGTATCAAATGCATGCATGTTTGAATCAATCAAAACCAGAATTGTGTACAAGAACCAATTGAATCTTTATGAAAAATTAGGCTTAAGTTAAATAAATGATTTAAAATGTCTACAGTATTTTATAAAATTCCAATTAATGTTCTCGGGTTTAATATCAATGCATTAATATAATCATGCATACATTTGTGCGCATTGCATATGCCATGTATTGAATGTTGTCTCTCTTTCCGCTGTTTGGTTCTTCTCGGTAGAATGTGAATCCGAAGTCAAGATCGACAACATCAAAGACGAATATTTGATCATCAACGATCAAGTCAAGAAGAAGACTTCTGATGGTTTATATATTTGGTTATAAAAGAAGCAAGGCAAGCATAATGCCCATATATGATTTCAAAGTATTTCATTCTTGTATTTGCATACGATTCCAATGTATTTTGGTCATTAAGTAGAGTTCTCCTATCTATTGCATTGCCTAAATATCCTGATCCACTGCTCCTAGCAGCCCTAGGTTTCGCTTGTGTACATCGCCAAAGCTTTATATCTGCTACGCTTAGCCATGCATAGTTGTTTATCTCTGCTCCACCCGGTTGGTGAATCAGGGTTGCGAATGATTCTAATATGTCAGAATATCGTGGAAAGGATGTGAGCATGTAAAATGACTAAAAGGCAATGGATGAGAGGCCACAGGGGTATGTGGTGGGTTGTCTCGTTCACGCCGCCCTAGGATCTGAGTTCTCGCCTTTGAAACCAAGACTGAGCGTACTTCCTGCTCGACTAACTAACTTGGTTGGTTGTACCCATGGGACACGTAATTTGGTTTTCCATTTGCGTGTGGGTCAAAAACGTTTGAGAAAAGATAGGGCCTGACAGGAATCCAGTGATGGACGAACACGGATCTTGATTCCTGTGACAGAGTAATGGGGACCGTCACGAGGTGGCCATCTCGCGTAATGGCGGCACATCCCTGTTATGGATGACCCATGGGATATAATCAACTGAGGTAAAGGTCGTGGTCAACCACCCTCTGCCGGCACTCCTTGGTGAGTGCTAATGTTCTGGCATTAAGAGTCGGTTGGAACGTGTGGTAAACATTGTACACCCCTGCAGGGTTAAATCTTTTCGAAAAGCCGTGTCCGCGATTATGGACGACTTGGTGACGGATTCTGTGATCATAGAGAACTTGAACGTGATCGTAAAAGTTGTTCACAACGAATGAAGGATGCTTCCTCGAGGGTGTCGAGGGGGTGATCCTAGTTGATAGGTGTTGATGAGCTGGTGGATACAAGCTGATTACCATAGTTGGATCTGCTCTCTTGTCCCCTTTTTAAAAGTCTACTGTTGATACGAGTTTCTCCCTTCCTCTATTTGAAACTAAAGATGGCTTTATGCAAATGAACCTTCATACATACTCTCTGAACAAGCAGATATATAATAGGTTAATTAAGTCTTGTTGAGTACCTTCAGTACTCATGTTTGCTTAAATTTGGTTCAGGTGAAGTTCCTCGCTCCAATGGTGGTTTCTACATGGACATTGACGAGTAGTTTGGGGTTCCCAGGTGGCAGCCTGGAACTTGTAGGTTATGTAGCCTACGTTGCTTATTTTCTGGCCTCTTAGGCCTTTTGCTATATTGTTGAATAGCAACATATCAGCTTTCCGTTGAATGATGTAATGTTGGGTCATGTGACCTCTGCATGTAATATTTGCTATCCTCACTCTATTCGTTGAGTCATAGAGTCTGTGATGTGCCAGTTGTTCCGTAGTCTTAATCTCTCTATTATACATTGATAGTTGTGCCTGTGTTATGGCATCAATCGAGGTGTTGTGTTGACGATGATCCATTCCGAGCAACGCCTGCCAAAGGTTTTGGCCTGGGAGTGGTAACCCGGTAACCTTCGGTTGTATCACATAACCAGTGACACACAACATCGCTGTATAGTTCTGGGGTTGGGGCGCTACACTATCCCAGTAAAAAAAGATTTTCGCCTCCATTTCCAATATTGATATTAGTGCAAGAAAAAAACAAAAAAAAAGATGCCTATCAGTTCTAGAAACAAGATTTGAGGTTCATTTACCAAGACAGTCCTCGGCAGCCCAATTAATCGAACCAAAGCGCATAGGCGCAACACACGGCTAAAAGAGGCCAAGTCCTTAATCCCTAAACCTCCGCATTCGGCATTTCTTATGTGCACATAGCTTCCATTTATCGATGAAAAAGATATATGGTGAGTTCACATGTCACTATAAATGAGATAATCTATATCAGCAAAGATCAGGATAATAGCCTTTGGCGCGTTTCCGTGTTGATCGGTTTTAGCAGTGGATGGCAGCAATACATGCTCGTACGATACGACATTCGAGACCGTATATATGTGATTCATAGTATGACGTGCAAGCCGACTAGGAAATTAAACATGTGGGCGATTGCCGATCGAAGTGCCTTCTCGCGAAACCAGTCTTTTGCTCTGTAGGTTAGTTAAGAAATTGCTAGAGCTCTCTCGAAACATGCATGTACTTGCACGTGCTAGCTTGCTCACACGCCATCGTGTGCCGACCTCTGTTGGCCGCGAGTGCAACATCATCCTACATGCATGAACTTGCTCGATGATATATATTTTTATATATTGTTAACGAATAAAAAAAGCATGAATTAAGAACGTCAAACTTCACGTGTGAACAAAGTACTACAAACTAACCACTAGCTATTTAGAAGAACTAGGAGTTGTAAACTAGAGAATTTGTGCGCTATCGCTGTTGTGAGCCTTGAACTATAGAGACTACGGCGCCGCTTGTCCCCTCCTGTCTGTTACCCACGACTCCACGAGCCAAACGGCCCAAAAAGTTATTAGCTGTAATTTGGCGACCACTTCATTTCCTAATTCCTACCAATAATTGCCAATTTGATACCTGAAGTTCGGTAATAGTGTTTGTTCTCTATGAAAAGATGCCAAAACCAAGCCAACTTTGGAGCAAGCAAAAAAACGGCCGCCGCCAATCCTTGATCCATGCCGTTCGAACAATTGGCGGCCCCACTATAAATATCCTGACGCAAAAGCAAAACCACCCAGTCGATCGATTGCTTTGTCACTTCGCAGCTGCGGCCGCAATCGGAGCTTCGAGACGGCGCTGTTTCTTATCCGTCCGTGAAAGTGACTGCTGCAGGCTGCTTCTGTTCGTAAATTGATCGGGGAAAACTATGTGACCAGTTCGTAGAATGATTTCCCTTTTTCTTTAAGCAAACGGCGTCTAAACTGTTCCACACGTGTTTTTACATGTGTAATGTGTTCCACAAGAGTTACTTTCGCACAATAGCAATTGGAGAGCTCTCGCGTGAAAAACACTGACCCGCCACAAGTGTTACTTTGCACAACTAGCACCAAGATTGAGTCCGTAGAAAAAACTACACCACCATTGAGCACATCCTCGCAAACATGTACGGAGTATGAATTAGGTACGAGCCGAGACGGATTTCAAGTATTGTTAGAAAACAAAATATACTCATCTAAAATAAACATCGCAAAAAAAATTGTGGGATCAAATAAGCTAACAAGCACAAACAAGAAATATATACCTGATCAGCCGAAAGTTATACAAAAATTGTAGTCTTTGTTTCTACCCTCGCATTTTGCATCTTGACATTCCTTCATTATGCATTCAAAATATAGCAAAATTTCAGACTTGCATAAGCTAGATGAACAACAAAAAGGCCTTATATAATTGAAAGTTACATAAAAATCGTATTTTGTTAGTCGCAAAAAAGTCGTATTTTGTTGTTTCTACCTCCACATTTTGCATCTTGCAGTTGCTCGGTTATACATTGAATGTACTGCAGAACTTCAGGCTTGCATTAGCTCGGCTAAAGTTTTGAAAAGCCTTTGATCACAACATATGATACATTGTTAAAAACACACGTGAGACCATAAAATCGACGAAGACATTTAACCGTGACATATCCCTTACGAGGCATACCACCAAGGCACTACTTCCTTCCCAATATACATTTGGAAGACAAGAACAGAAACACACTACGAGAAATTGAAACAATGATAGAATTTTTTTTGACACCACCATCGATTTCGCTTGATAAAAAACCATTGACATGTAGAGCCATGCAACTTTTATTTTGTAAATCGTTGTCTCCTTCGCCGAGCCAAGTTGATCAAAGAAGAAACTTGTCCCACCTCAATACCTCAATATCTCGGCAACTGATAAGCCGCTAGATATGTTGGAAACCAATTGGAACACATGTTAAGTAAACTCTTAGGATTTTTTTCCTCGAATCTTTCTTCCAAGACTTTTGAAATTAGTTTGTAAGGGATATTTTAGGATTTTAGATTTTTTTGGGGGAGAGGTGGGATTTTGATTAGTTTTTTTTTTTGAGGGAATGAGGAGTTATTTTCATTTCCTCGAAGTTGTCTGCATGGCCGAAAAGACCCAGCTGAAAGCCCAAACTAGCCCAGAACACGCTGAAACGATAAGAAGGAACAACGGCAACCGCACACACTTTTCCATCCATCCCCTACTTCTCGCAACAACTGGACCTGCTGCTCCTCCATCCTCGCAGACTCTCACCTACAAGCTACCCCACCAATGGCTTCACCTGGAGCCCACCTCCTGCCGACCCCACCATGCTTCCCCCCGCCCCCACTCGTCTGTCTCTAACCGCCTCCTCCCCATTCCCCACCCTGCCGTCTCGCTCTCACCTCGCCGCGCCGCCCAGACCCAATCCCCTAAACCCAGCCCCGAACCCTAGCGCCGCCGCCGCCATGCTGCGCCGCCTCGCCTCCGCCGCCGCCCCGCGGCCTTCTTCTCCTCCTCCTCCCCGGCGGCGGGGTACACCCCGCGCCGCGAGTACGGCCTGGTCCCCATGGTGATCGAGCACACCTCCCGCGGGGAGCGCGCCTACGACATCTTCTCGCGCCTCCTCAAGGAGCGCATCGTCTGCATCCACGGGCCCATCGCCGACGACACGGCGTCGCTCGTCGTCGCGCAGCTGCTCTTCCTCGAGTCCGAGAACCCCGCCAAGCCCATCCACCTCTACATCAACTCCCCCGGCGGCGTCGTCACCGCGGGCCTCGCCATCTACGACACCATGCAGTACATCCGCTCCCCGGTCACCACGCTCTGCATCGGCCAGGCCGCCTCCATGGGCTCGCTGCTCCTCGCCGCCGGGGCGCCCGGCGAGCGCCGCGCGCTGCCGAATGCCCGGATCATGATCCACCAGCCGTCCGGAGGGGCGTCGGGCAGGCCTCCGACATAGCCATCCACGCCAAGGAGATCCTCAAGGTGCGCGATCGCCTCAACAAGATCTACTCCAAGCACACTGGTAAGGACATCGACAGCGTCGAGAAGGCCATGGAGAGGGACATGTTCATGGACCCAGTGGAGGCGCACACCTGGGGGCTCATCGATGAGGTCATCGAACACCGCCCCGTTTCACTTGTTTCTGATGCGGTGAGCAGCGATCCGCCCAACGTCAGTGGAGGCGAAGGAGGGGAAAACAAGGCTGCGGAGGAGCCATCTCCGGCTTGATGGGTGGTTGCAAGGTGCAATCCCTTTTTGCGTTGCTGTAGCCTTCTTGTTGGATTCAAATATTCAATGCTTAATTCTATTTACATAAGTTTACAACTTGTTATTCTGGCAGCAGGGGCTTATTCACTAGCTAGCCCGTTGTTTTGCTACTTGAATCAATCCCCTTCTGATAATGGATGCAATCCTTTTCGTGCTTGCTTAGCCTTATTATAGCTGCGGTGCTTAAGATTTTTGTCTGAAACCAAGGAAGCCCAACTCAAAGGAAAAAAAACTGCATCCCTACAGCATTCCTACAACATTCCTACATCATATCTGGCATCTTGTGTTCGATAAACTTTAGCTGGGCTTGCACATATCTCAAGCAAAATCTCAGTCGACCTTTCCCAAGTTAACAATACAGAGCTCTATCAATCACAGCTTCTAGCACATATTTGGTTCTGTTTTCAGTTGTGCCTCCTTGATTTATGTGATTTCATTCAACTAGTTATCCCCAAATACAGAATATTGTACCACCAATTTGGTTCCATTTTTGTACCATAAAAAATAGTGTTTTCTATAATTAATAGTCAAACTCATGGGCTTATAGTTCAGTCCATATGACCTTACCTGTGAAAGCCAAAAATAGTTGTCATTAAGAACTGGATGATGGGCGTGTTTCTTTTTGTTTTACTGTTACATTTTGATAGTGATAGGATGGTTATTCTTCTATTACAAAGGTACGAGTACTATTACAGAATAATTCTCGTGAAAGGATAAGTGGTTAATCTGTGGTATTACTCAGTTGTTAGCTTGTCATCCTTTTAATCATATTTGTGATATGTAGAGAAAGCTCTCGATTGTTTTTTCCTCGTGCCTTCCGTCTGCAGCATATCAAACTGCCAATAAAGTTTGAGGATCTAGTATTTCTTGTGCCATATTGGCCACATTGTTGAAAATGATACCTTAAATCCTTTCATACTTGTATGGCTTCATTATAGCTGCAGTGTTTAAGATTTTTTTCTGAAACCAAGGAAACCCAACTTAAAGGTTAAAAACTGTATTCTTAAAACATTTTGCGTGGATTGTTTCTCCTAGTGGTGATAGTTGGGAATACTATACACAAATGCTTATTGTAAATCTTGCATCTTGTGTTAGATAGTTCTTAGTCAGGGTTGCCGGTATCTCAGCGAAATCTCAGTTGACCTTTCCCAACGTAACAACACGGTCTCTATCAATCACAGATTCTTGCACAGATCACCGATCAAATCCAAATCAAGTTGTGTGTGTGATCGACTGAGGTGTAATTAAATGTCAACCAACTGAGTACTATATGTTCTGTTTTTAGTTGTGCCTCTTGATTTATGCGATTTCATTCAACGAGTTATACACAAGTACATAATTTGTACTCCCTCCGTTAATATAAGACGTATTTTGACTATCCAAAATCTTGCATTGACCGTATATTTCTCATACAAGCTCATATGATTTGACCCGTGGAATGCAAAATAGTTGTCATTAAGCCTATTTCCTTCTTTTTAATGTTACATTCAGATAGTGATGATAGTGATAAGGGTGTTATTCTTCTATTAGATAGGTAAAGGTACTATTACAGAATGATTCCCTTGAAACATAAGTGCTTAATCTGTTTATCATTTCTATTATATGGAGACTAGAGATTCTAGTGTTACTGGCGATAAAGTTTGAGGTCTGGTATTACCTAATAGTTGTGCCATCGGACCGCATTGTTGAAAGTGAGATTGTTCAGAATAACATTAAAAGCTTTTAAGCCGCATTTGTTTGAGCTGCGCATCTTAGTTATCCGCTTAAATCCACAAGCATGGTCATCAGTTTTGAGAATTTTAGGTTCATTAAAATCCAGTGCTCATGTTAGAGTTAAAATGTCAATGGGGGTTTATAGATGGGTTGTTGCATGGTGTGCATCTAATTAGAACAGGAGAAGGGAGAGGCGTTTTGGCTCCTGGGCGTACCTACAGCGGGACAATCAAGAAAATCTTCAAGAATTCTTTTTTTTTTTATGTATGTACATGTTTGGGTCTTTTTCATGGCTTTTAACTTTCCCCTCAAGAAAAAAAAAGTGTCCTGGCATAAGAGGAACACATTTCAGTGCCCAAAATAGCAAAGCTCTGTTGGCACTGAACTTGTGTTTTTCCAGAGGGCACAGAACTTACCGTTTTTGCATGAAATTTGCATGCACTTAGAGACTTAAGTGTCATATATTGAAATATCTGTGCACAATCAAGTTCGACCTATTAGCAGTTCTCCAGTGTTCTAGAAATCATCCAGTGGGTGCTTCATTGCTTCCATACCTTTTTTTTAGATACATTGCTTCCATACCTGGCTTGTGGCAATTCTTTCTATAATTTTTAACGTAGTAACAGATTGCGCTGATAATGAATGCTTAAAGAGTAGCCCTTCACATGCTCTATACTTTCAACTCTGATAGCATAACCACATTTCAATCAACCAAAAATTTGATCACCTTGAAGGGGTATTATAAAAATTAGTGCCTTCGTTTACAGTTCAAAAGAATATAACGTCATAATCAGTTTCTCTTGCCAAGCTCCTTTAACCAGCAGTTCTTGTGCATGTAGCTGGACGACGCATGTGCATCACAATCGTGTTAGATCTAAGATTGCATTTCAGCGGTGGTTAGTTTTTGTTTGCCGAAACCAGCAGTGGTTAGTTATAGGCTTATAGCAACGTTGGTGCACATGATGAACATGTTGCCTGCTGGTTATTTTTCAGCTTTGCTATGATAATCTGCAATACCGCATGATGTTTGAGAGATAAAATTGTAAAAATTGTGTAAGCCACCGCCATTTGATTCAACTCAATCAAGGATTTATGTCTAGTGTCCAATTTCCAAATAACATCTGCTTGATATCTGTGGTGAACTGTGGTCATATGTTACAAATTGTGTTCTCCTGTCGATACAACCGAATGGTGGGCATCGATAGGTTCAGTTAAAGATGTCTTAAACAACGTAGCGTGGTGCATCCACTCCCTCTGTCTTATTGTTCTTATAGCAACTAGGCATGCATGCCTGATTTTCTGAATTTGCATATTTGTTTGATGGTTGATTTTGGTCACTGGGAAGTTATTTTTACTTTGTATCATTTCAGACCGACAACATTGCACAGAGTATCTCCTATTGTTATATGCTACAATTGCAGTGTGGGTTGAACTACTTTAATGTAAAGAATCACCATTGAAATTTGCTAGTAATTGGCTTTCTGTCTACTAACTTTAGGCTTTAGACATTTTTTAGCAGGAATTAGGCTTTACACATGTTGCTTCTGTGACAGCTTATCACTTCGTTCAGGGTGTTGTTGATTCTTCTGATTGTTATCATCAAGTGGCTATTTCTAATAAACTATGCTTGGCGAGTTTAAGAGATATCAGCTTTTTTGTGTAAGTTTGTCATCATTGCTTTTGCTGCCGTGATGTGTGTAACTTTATTGGAAAAAAACTTGTCAGTTGATTTGCTCTGCACTTAACTGTTATAACAATCCTTCTCCTAGAGTCCTACCCAGCAGTCTAGTTAGTATTTGTAGTCCTTGCATCCAGCAGTTGCTTGATTTGTTTATAAGGCTGTTGATAGTAAAGCAATGTCTAAGGGCATCTCCAGTCGTTGTGCCGCCCCAGGGCCCAAAACGGCGCTATTTTGGGCCGCCGCGGCGCGAAACGGCGCTAATCTGGATCCTGGGGGGCGCGTTTTCCAGCCGCGAACCCAACCCAAGTTTCGGCCCAAAAATTCAAAAACGTCGGAACAAATAGACTAGGCGATTTTCATTCATATTTGGCGAAAAAATCGCCGATTACATAGCAGAATTTGAAACTAAAAACGTAAAAACATTTTATTCGGCGATCTACAGGGCTAGTTGATGCCCAGGCTGGCCTGGATCGCCTTGTTGTAGTCGTCGTCGTTGTCGGAGCCGTCTCCGGAGGCTTGCTCGGGCCTTCGCCGTCGCCGCGCTGGAACTTGCTCAACAGCAGGGCCTGCCTGAAGCCGGCGTCCTCCTCGTCGCTGTCGTTCGGGTCGAGCACGAAGTAGGGGATCTCCGGCGCCACCGGAGGAGGAGGAATGCGGCGGCGGCGCCCCGCATTGGCGTGTTGGCGCGCCTGTGCTCCAGCTCGGCGAGTGCTTGGTGCTGGCGTTCCACCTCGGCCTCCGTGAACTGGCGGAGGCTCCAGTCGGCGGCGAATTCCTCCGTCGCCGGCTGGATTGTGTTGAAGGAGGCCTCCTCCGCCTCCTTCAGGCCCGCCACTCCACCTCCTGCTCCGGCTCCTGCTTGGGCTCCTTCTTGGCCTTGACGAGGCGCTGTAAGAAGGAGTGAGGAGTAGAAGCCGCGCGGCGCAGGGAGCCGCCGCGAGGCTCGTTGATGCGCAGGGCGCCGCTGCGCATGGGGACGCGGCGGCCGGAGTTGAGAGTGGGGGGGTCACAGAGGGGGCGCGGCGCGTGTACCTAGAGCCGAGGGCGCGCCGGAGGAAGACGAAGTGGCGGAGGAGGAGGACGCGCCTCCCATCCGCCGCGGCGTCCACGACGCGATCCTCGGCGGCATGGTCAGCCGGGGCTCGTTGCCGGCGGCGATGTAGTCCAGGACCCACTGGAGGCGGCGGTGTGGGCCGCCCCACCACCGCTTGTGTCCCTTGGAGTTGTGGCGGCCCTCCACCTGGCCGTTGTTGCCGCGGTCGGCGATGTCCTGGTCGTGCCGGCGCTGGAAATAGGCCTGCCAGAAGGCGTCGTTGCCCTCCGCCCTCCAGCGCGGGTCCGCGGCCTGTTCCTCCGTCAGGCCTTCGCGAACCTCGGCGATGACGTAGTCGAACTCGACGCCGGCGGGGACAGGAGGCACGGGGATGCCGCCCGCGCTCAGTTGCCACGGATGCGCCGGGACGCGCATATCAGGTGGGCACGGGTACCCGGCCTGGTAGAGCGCCCATGCCTCGTCCTTGCGGAGGTGGCGGCGGGTCCAACCGTTGGCGGCGGCGACGTCGTCGGCCATTGGATTGAGCTCTGGCGAGGGAGGGAGAGCAGAGAGGCGAGAGAGTGGCGAGAGTGCGGATAGCCGGCGAGGGGTGGGGGATTTTAAAGCTCGACGGCCAGGCGAAGGGGCGGTGGTAGCGCGCCATTACTACTGCGCCGCGTGGCCTTCGATTGGACGTCGAAGCGACGCGCGCCGGCCACGTAATTACTCCGGCAGCCTTTGACCGGTGCGCTCACTGGCCGCTGGCCACGCCATTAACTCCGGCAGCCTTTGACCAGCGCGGGAGCCGAGAGGATGAGGGCGCGGACGCTCACAGGCGGTTCTGTTCCGCGCCATTTTCCTCCGCGTCGCTGACAGCGCTGGCCCGCGTCGCCTTTTCCGCCATTTCGCCCCCCAAACCGAACCCAGTGGGCTGGGTTTCGCCTGGGTGCGCCGGCGCAAAATAACGCCGAAACGGCGCTATTTGGGCTTCCGGGGGGGGGGGCGACTGGAACAAAAACGGCGCTTTTTGGCCGCCGCGGCGCTAAAAAGGCCTCTTGGGGGGGGTGAAAGGACATTTATTAATCCCTTGTATTTTGTGTGTTAGGCAACAACACTAGTGATGATTTAACATGTGAATCAAGTGATGCGGGTTTTAAGTGTGTAAAACATCTTTGCATCAAATCCAAAAAGGGAGTTGATAAGAGCCAGTTTTGTTGCTGAAGAGAATCGGATTATCCGATGTTGGAAGATTCGGATTATCCGATTTGCAGAAGTTGCTGGAATTCTGCTAAGGACTAGAAGAAATCTCACACTGAAGATGTTCGGATTATCCGAGTTGGGAAGTATCGGATTATCCGATGATCAAGATTTCGCTGGAATTCTGCTAAGGACTAGAAGAAATCTTACACTGAAGATGTTCGGATTATCCGAGTTGGGAAGTATCGGATTATCCGATGATCAAGATTTCGCTGGAATTCTGCTAAGGACTAGAAGAAACTTCACACTGAGGATCATCGATTATCCGATGATAGTCTGATCGGATTATCCGACTCCATCGGATAATCCGATGTTGACTTGAATCGGATTATCCGATTTACCTGTCTGCAACGGCTAGATTCTGGGAGCAGTATATAAAGGCCTTCTCCTACCTTGGAGAAGGCACCACGACCAGAACTAAAGCTCCCACCATTGTTGAAAGCTTCATCTCTAGATCGTACTCACCATTGTTGAAAGCTTCATCTCCCTAGATCTCTCCCTACCCACTCAAACACCTTGTCCTTCTAGGACTTGGGAGAGATGGCCTAGATCTACACTTCCACCCAAGCGATTTGATTTTCCCCTCCGTTCTTGAGAGGGCTTGAAGCTTGTAAGTTCGTTGATACTTTGGATTGTCGTTGGTCGTTCTTGTGGCTTTGGGAGCCGCGGGGACTAGCCGGGAGCCTCCAATTAAGTTGTGGAGTCGTGCCCCGGCCTTGTGATTCTTGTGGCTTTGGGAGCCGCGGGAATTTGGTGAGAGCCTCCAATTCGGTTGTGGAGTGTGCCTCATCCTTGTAAAGGTTTGTTGCCGACCTCGAGGGCATCATATAGTGGCTCGTGGAACTCCTCATCGGAGGATAACACGAGGGAGATACGGTGTGCCATATCAAGGCTATTCGGAGTTCACTTTGTGACTCCGCACCGCTCCAACGGAGACGTAGCTTCCATTGGGAAGTGAACTTCGGTAGAACATCTCCGCGTCACCGTGTGGTTATCTCTTAACCTTCCTTTACTTGTATTGCTAGCTTATCTTGTGTAGAATATCTTGCTAGCTTGTTTATTGCTCATCATATAGGATTGTTCACCTAGTTGCATATCTAGAGAACTTATATTTGAGCAATTCCCAAATTTGTATCAAAAGAAAAAGAAAATTTGTAGTTGCCTATTCACCCCCCCCCTCTAGTCAACCTACTCGATCCTTTCAATTGGTATCAGAGCAAGGTCTCTTTATTAAGGGCTTAACAGCCTAAAGAGGAGGATGACTAGCGACGAGGAGTTAAAACTTGCTAAGGAACAACAAGAGAAAAATGATAAGAACAACTTGAGAAAGAACTAAGTGAAGCGGGGATAACCCCCCCGATGATAATGCCCCGGTCACCATGAAAGCCATGATTGAACT
The DNA here is from genome assembly GCA_947311845.1 of Poa pratensis. Classification (NCBI taxonomy): domain Eukaryota; kingdom Viridiplantae; phylum Streptophyta; class Magnoliopsida; order Poales; family Poaceae; genus Poa; species Poa pratensis. The sequence continues at coordinate 29,005,812 of CAMZMU010000053.1, read as the reverse complement.
CTTTGGGTTCATGAAAGGCAAAATGGTGGACGAGGTGTTTACTCGGGTCATTAATAATCAAAATGCCTCCTCATCAACCGGTGTTTCTAACGTTGAGGCCTTGGTTGTTAAGGATAACAAAGATCAACCTAAAACTGGTGAGAAGCCTCCTCATAACTTTGCTCCACCTACTTCATATCTCACTCAAGTTCCACTCACTCAACCTCATATAACCAACCTAAGTAGGCCACCTCCTAAGCTTGATAATACTCGTTATTTCACTTGGAAGAAATCTATGGAGTCTTATTTTCGCAGCTCATCGGTGCATCTTTGGAGGGTGGTTTAAATGGTTATACTCCGGTTGATCCCTCCAACTTGACAAGGCAAGAAGAGATTGATGAACAACTTGATGCCAATGCCAAGTACATCCTTGAGAGTGCCATGACCGCCCATGATGAAGATCAAGTGCGGAATCTCAAAACCACCAAGGAGCTTGGGATTTTCTCGCATCGGTATATGAAGGAAATGAGGGCCTTCAACGCTCCAACGACGCCATCCTTCAACATCAAGTGGACAACTTCATCATGCTAGAAGAAGAGACACCATCGGATCTCTTCCGAAGACTCACCAAGCTTGTTGTGGCATGTAGGGAAAATGGAAAGAAAGATATGGATGATGAATGGGTCAAAGCCAAGTTCCTCAAGACCATTGTTCCATACAATGAAAATATGGTGATGAATCTCCATACGAGAGCGGACTACAAAACAATGTCTCCCAATGACATATTGGCACAATTCGTCACTTATGATACCTTGAAGGCCACTTCCAAGTCTTCCATCAACCAAATTCGTGGCACAAAGAACCTTGCCTTGAAGGCTCATGTGGAAGAACATCCAAGATATGAAGAAAGCACAAGTGGTCATCATGAAGAAGATTTTGTGGGTGAACTCAATGAGGTGCTTGCTCTTGCCGCCACCAAGTATTGGAACAAAAAGAATATCAAGAGCAACTTCTCCCCTAGAAGCAACTTCTCCCCACAAATGAAAAGAATGTGCTTTAATTGTGGAAAGGAAATCACCTTGTGAAGGATTGCCCCTATGAGAGAAGAGAAGATTTTGGAGGCCAACTCATCTTAAAGAAGAAGTTCTTCACCAAGCCCATCAAGTACCTCATCAAGAGAGAACCTCAAAAGGCTCTTGTCACCGCAACACATGAAGAAGAGTATGAGTCCGGTGGCGAAGAGGAGGATGATGATACAAGTGAGGAAGTGGGGATGGCGGCTCTTGCAATGGGCAACCTTCCTCCTTCATTGGCACCCCTTTTCACCGCTCCAAATGACAACAAGATCCCAAGCCTATGTGCCTCATGGCCAAGGAAACCAAGGTGAATTCCCCACCTAAAATTACTATCTCCTCTAAACCATCTCTCTTGGATTGTGTTGAGGATGTAGGGAAAAATGAGGAGAAAGAGGATACAATTACCCTCTTTATAAACAAGCTCCAAGGTCCAACCAAGAAAATGGTTGAGGCTCTCATGTACCAATATGGAGAAGCCAAACACCTCCTTGAGGAGAAGGAGAATAGGATTTATGAGCTTGAGGGGCATGCACGTGATCATGCCGATAAAATTGGTGAGCTAGAAGAGCAACTTGTTGAGGAACAAGTGTTCCGGGAGCAACTTGAGGAGACCAAGCCAAGGATTTATCCAAGGCAAAAGAAACCCGTGAAACCTCTATTCAAGTTGCTAGTGATCTAAAAATTAAAAATGATGAGCTTGTAGAGAGTCATAACAAACTCCTTGAGAATTTTGAGCAACTTAGGGAAACCCACAAGGTGACCTCAAGTGAGCTCACCAAGCTCAAGGGGTCATATGCTAAATTACAAGCTCAATTTATATATGCTAGCTTCACCACTCCTCATAATGATAAAGATGCCAATGCTTGTGCTACTAACCCTTTATGTCTTAAAGCATCTCTCATGGAGGAGAACACTAGGTTGAAGGCCCAACTTGAAAAGGGTCTAGCCACTTGTATCCAAGGGGAAAAGAACCTCAATGATCTTTTGACCAATCAAAAGGGAGTGGTTAGCAAGGAAGGGCTTGGGTTTGCTCCCAAGTCCAAGAAGGCAAACAAGAAGAAGATGCCTACCTCCCCTTCAAAAGATATTATTTTTGTGAAGGAGGGGGAGTTGGGCAAGAAGAATGTTGAACCCATTGTGGGTGGTAAAGCCACAAGGGGCAATGCCACTCACAATGACTTTGCCGGAAAATATAACCCCTCATATGTGCTTATGAAATCTAGAAATGGTTATGTTTTTGCTAAATATGTTGGTACCTCATATGGAGATGATTATCACTATGCTATTTGGGTTCCAAAGACCCTTGTGACTAACAAAAGAGGACCCATTCCAAAATGGGTACCTAAATCAAAGACTTGATTTATTGTAGGGCTTTTCTTCCGGTGGATCTTCATGGCTCATTGATAGTGGGTGTTCATCTCACATGACCGGAAGCAAAGAAGTAGTAAAGGGCTTATTGAAACAATTACTCTCATTCTCTCATGTCACCATTGGGAACAATACAAGACTTAAGGTATTGGGATATGGCAAGGTGGTGATCACACCGGAGTTATCAATTGAGAAGGTCCTCCTTGTTGAATCCCTTTCATATAATCTACTTTCCGTTGGTCAATTATGCGATGCCGGTTACACCGTTATCTTTAATAAATACCACGTGACCATCCTTTTCACAAAATCTCTTAAAGTAGCCTTTGTTGGATTTCGTGAGAACGGTTTGTATGTGGTCGATTTCTCGAAAGAGACCACTCAAATTGCCACGTGTCTAATGGCTAAATCCGACAAGGGTTGGCTTTGGCATCGCCGGCTAGGCCATGTCGGTATGAGAAATTTACAAACTCTTGTAAAGGGTGGACACGTGGTAGGACTAACCGATGTTAATTTTTCCAAAGATCGTCCTTGTAGTGCTTGCATAGCCGGAAAGATGCATGAAAAGAATCACCCCAAGAAGACCATTATCTCCACTAAGAGGCCTTTGGAGCTCCTTCATATGGATCTCTTTGGGCCTCCCACATATGATAGTCTTGGTGGCAAGAAATATTGTTTGGTGATTGTGGATGATTATTCAAGATATTGTTGGACTTTCTACATCAAGAAGAAGAGTGAAACTCAAAAGATATTCATTGACTTTGCAACCCTAGTTCAACGCCAATATGACTCCAAGATTTTGGCAATTAGAAGTGACAATGGTACGGAGTTCAAGAATTACACTATGGATGATTTCCTAAGTGGGGAGGGCATTCAACACCAATATTCCGCTGCATATACTCCCCAACAAAATGGTGTCGCCGAAAGGAAGAACCGCACTCTTATTGATATGGCAAGAACTATGATGGCCGAATTTCATTCCCCATACAACTTTTGGGCCGAAGCCATCAACACCGCTTGTCACTACTCAAACCGGCTCTTCTTCCGTCCTCTCATGGAAAAGACACCATATGAACTCCTCACCGGTAAAAAGCCAAATGTATCTTACTTTCGAGTCTTTGGTTGCAAATGCCATGTTTACATTAAAGGTTGCAAAATTGCTAAATTTGAATCTAGATCTTTTGATGGTATACTTGTTGGATATGCCGCAAAGTCTCATGCTTATAGGGTCTACAACATATCCACCGGGTGTGTTGAAGAATCTATGAACGTGGAGTTTGTCGAGGATAATGGCTCCCAAGTGGAGCATATTGATCATGATGATGTAGGTGATGATGCTCCATCTCAAGCCATAAGAACTATGGGGATTGGAGAACTAATTCCTATTGAAGGACCTATTGATGATACTCAAGAAGAAGGAACAAGTTCTACTCAAGTTGAGCCATCCACCTCAATAGTTGATCAAGAAACTATCCAAGAACAAGAACATGATATTCATTCAATGATCAAGAAGATGGTCAAGACCCACCCAACTCTAGTGGTGAACAAGAACATAATGAACCCACAACCCAAGAACTCCACTTCGGGTTGACCATGAGCAAGATGAAGGCAATGATGAAGATATTGTGTTGGTGAAACAATTGGTCAAGCCATGGAACGCCGGGTCATCCGGCGTGCATCAAAATTGGATCATCTTTCCCACTTCAAAGAAAATATCCTTGGGAGTATTCGTAGGGGTGTGTCCACACGCAAACAATTATCTAACTTTTGTGGTCATGTCTCTTGTTTGTCTAGCTTAGAACCTCTCAAGGTATATGATGCTCTTGAAGATATGGATTGGGTTGCGGCTATGCATGAAGAGTTGAACAACTTCGAGCGCAACAAAGTATGGTCATTAGTTGAAAAACCCAAAGACACATGCCATAATGTCATTGGAACCAAGTGGATATTTAAGAACAAGCAAGACTCACATGGTCAAGTCATCCGCAACAAAGCAAGATTGGTTGCACAAGGCTACACCCAAATCGAAGGAGTCGACTACGGTGAAACCTATGCCCCCGTTGCTAGACTTGAATCCATTCGCTTACTAATTGCTTATGCATCTACTCATAATATTGTCTTATATCAAATGGATGTTAAAAGTGCTTTCTTAAATGGTCCACTAAATGAGTTGGTGTATGTTAAACAACCTCCGGGTTTCGAAGACCCTAAATTTCCTAACCACGTCTACTTACTACATAAGGCTCTTTATGGGCTCAAGCAAGCTCCACGTGCTTGGTATGATCATCTCAAGGAGTTCTTAGTAGACCGTGGCTTTGAAATTGGGGTAATAGATCCCACTCTTTTTACAAAAAGGGTAAATGGAGATTTTTTCGTATGCCAAATATATGTTGATGATATTATCTTTGGTTCCACTAACCGTGAATTTAGTGATCAATTTGGCAAGCTAATGACCAAGGAATTTGAGATGTCCATGATGGGAAAGTTGAATTATTTTCTTGGCTTTGAAATCCACCAATTTCGAGAAGGAACATTCTTATGTCAAGCCAAGTATATTAAGGACATGCTCAAGAAATTTGACATGAACAATGCCAAGCCATATAAGTTTCCCATGGACTCCAAGGCGGATCTTCACTTAGATCCGGATGGTAAGGAAGTTGATCAAAAGCTTTATCGTTCTATGATTGGATCTTTGCTTTACCTTTGTGCATCTAGACCGGATATTATGTTTAGTGTGGGTATGTGTGCAAGATTCCAATCAAGTCCTAGGGAAAGTCATGAAACCGCGGTTAAAAGGATTCTAAGATACTTGATGGATACTCCTAACTTTGGTCTTTGGTATCCCCAAGGCACAAGCTTTGATCTTGTAGGTTATTCGGATGCGGATTGGGCGGGTTGCAAAATGGATAGAAAATCAACTTCGGGTACTTGCCAATTCCTTGGTAGGTCCCTTGTGAGTTGGTCTTCTAAGAAGCAAAATTGTGTGGCCTCGTCCTCCACCGAAGCCGAATACATTGCCGCCGGAAGTTGTTGTGCACAACTATTATGGATGAGGCAAACTTTAAAGGATTATGGTGTCATTTGTGACAAAGTGCCTCTTTTATGTGATAATGAAAGTGCCATCAAAATTGCTCACAATCCGGTTCTTCATGGGAAGACCAAGCATATTGAGATCCGGTATCATTTTATTCGAGATCATGTTGAGAAGGGTGATATTGCAATCAAGTATGTCAACACCAAGCTTCAACTCGCCGATATGTTCACAAAGCCTCTTGGTGAAGCAAGATTCAAGGAGTTGAGAGGAGAACTTAATGTGGTGGACATAAGCAATTGGATTTAGTGGACTTCTTGCATACCTACCCATATTAGACGATATTCATTTGGTTTGGATGTAGGCATGGACATAGGGGGAGTGCGGTCCTAATCCATTGGACTATCCCTCCCCCCATTATGCCGATAGTAAGAACTCATTTTGTCTCTATATTTTCATTTCATGAATTGTGAGCTTAAATGACGAGTAGTGGCCGTGAACCCGAGATACATCTTCGCGGTGTCACACCACAAACTCATACATGGTGGCCTTGGCCACCGCCCTCTTCTTTATGAAGAGTTGGTTCTTTTCGGTCTTAATTGAAAATCATTTGGAATTTTGGTCCTATTGTTGGTTTTATGGGAAACCCACTCATCTTGGCATTTCCTTGTTCGATTTTTGCAAGTTTGAGTGTGGAGTACCAATGTCAGTTTGGCAATCTTATCCCAAGCCTATCTTTCCTAAAAACACTCCATCTTATGCACACAAGTCTTATTTTGAAACTGAGGAGAAAGGGTTTAGCAGGCCAGAATTTCTAACGAAATCCTGACAATCGGATTATCCGATCTGACTTGCTCGGATTATCCGACTATCGGATTATCCGATCCAAGTCAAATCGGATTATCCGATTTGGCGGTTCGTCGCCAAATAGAGCAGGGGTCGGGGTGAAGGGCTCATCGAGCGTTTCTTCCACCCCCGACCCTCTCTCTCCACCAGCGCCGCCGCCTGCTCTCCCCGCGCCTCCCCGGCATCTCCGGCCGCCCCAACTCCGGCATTTGGCCGGATCTGGTGCTCCTCCTCCCCGGGAACCCATTCACCCAAGCTTTTTCCTCAATGGACGAGGGTAACTTCTTCTCTCTCATCTCCTAGGTGTTCCTCACCTAATCTTTGTAAGAAGTTGTTTTGGCTGGTGGTAGTGGTTCCCCTTGGTACTTAGAACACTAGGCTAGCCCCCCTTATTGTCGATCTACTGCTAGACCTAGGACTTGAATCAATTTGTTGCTGCCAGATTCAGATCGGATATTCCGATTCAGTCTGAACCGGATATTCCGACCAGTCGGATTATCCGATTCATACTGAATCGGATTATCCGAAATTGCTCAGTGCTATTTTTCAGCCACATTTGATTTGTCCAGGACTTAGTAGACTCAACTTAGGGATGCTCTCTAGTGTACATTGTACCATTCCTTGCTCTGTGACTTGTGTGTACTCATCTATGATCTCCATCTATTATTCTATCTCACAGGTGGTTCCGGTAGTCGTGATTCGGGTAGTCCTCCGCAGAAACATGCTAGAAAAGACAAGCAACCCATGAAGAAAAGCAAGTTGCCCATAGAACCAAGAAGGGCAAGGAAACTCGCCCCAACTACTTCACCATGAACCCAGTTGACTATGCCCAAGTCCGTCAGTCCAACTGGTATACGAGTGTGCCAAGAGAATTTTTCAATTGAGTAAAGTAATAAAATAATATTAAGAACTATATCATGTAATCCCATTGAAGATATTGAAGATCCCAACTTCTGGTGCATGGAGCAGATATACATATACAATGACATCTATAAGCATTATAACCACCCTATTCGCCCGATGCATCCCTACAGAATGCGAGATATCAAGGCCAAGCCCAGTTATGCTCAAGCTGCAGATGTGATTGAACAGATGGGCATGGTTTCTCTCATTGAAAAGCAATGTCCCTACCATGTGCCAATGATTCTGCAGTTTTTCTCCACCTTGGTGATCGAGACTGACCATAAAAAGACCATGAAGTGGATGACGGGTCGCACTCAGTGTACATCCTCCTTTTCTCGGTTGTCTGAGATTCTTGGCTATTTGAAATACCGCAGCAACCTTCCTCCTAGTGGCCACCGTATGCACACTGTTGAGAAGTTCAACAAAAACATAATGAAGGACATGTATGGGGCTGGTGCAATTATTGGCCAAAAACAGGGCCTCCTGCCCCTCTATGACCAGCTTGCGATCATCTTCCGCTCAACTATTGCTCCCAGTGGAGGTAACAATGACAATATAGTTGCTCCTCTTGCCAATCTGCTTTGCCTTGCTAAGAAAATTGTTGAGAATGAAGACCCTGAAGAGGATTTTACAGTGGACGTGATGCATTTCATCTTTCGTGAGTTGTTTGACTCTATGGTCAGTGGGCTCACTATTCCATATGCTCCTTACATCATGATGCTCATCAAGGACACTCTGAATTCCCACAACTTCAGCCGGTATGATATGGAGCCTCATTCGTACAAGAGGGTTTATCAGAAGAGGAAAGAGGTCATCCCATCTTCTGCTGCTGCAGCTCCTGCCCGAGGTTCCTTCATGGGTGATGCTCGTCGTGGCACCACCCGTCCGTCTCCGGTTCCTTCTTTTGCTCCGCCCAAGAAACTGAACTGGTTTCAGCGGAACATCCTGTGCATGAACAACGACATCCGGAGGGAACAGTATAACACTTATCTTAGGCAGGAGAACATTCTCAAGCACCTTCCTCGCCTCGCAGATGACCCCCCAGAGTCTGCTCCTCTCTCTTATGATCAGTGGAACGAGGGCTCTCAGTTTTCATGGACTCAACTTGAGTCTCATCTTCTAGAGACAGCTTCTGCTGGCCCTTCCCGGCCATCCTACACCCGTGCCCGTACTTATGAGTCTTCAGAAGAGGAGTCTGAGGAAAATGATGATGATGGTGCTGATGGCGGTGACCGTGTTGATGATGATGATGATGATGCCTCTGTGTCGGAGTGATCTACTTGGACCGTAGCATCGCTCTTTTCCCTTTTTGGCGTTTCAATGCCAAAGGGGGAGAAGTAGTTCTATTAGGTCTCCGTGTGGGATTTGCATGGGTTTCGGGCACAAGCATATGCTTTTTACCATTCTTGTTGCGCTTGTGTCCATTTTATGTCGAACTTATTTGTGTTGTGTTTTCATGTGGAACTTATGTGTGCGAACCTTTAAGTTAGAGACATATGGATTTCTAATATGGTTATGAGTTGTACTCTTGTGCTAAGATTTATTTCTACTCTATTGTGCACAAGGTATATTCCTCTATCGAAGCTAAATCTATCTTGATATGTCTCTATCTAGTTTCCTTACTATTTGGAAGTGCCCTCTTCCTATATGTGTTGCATTTGTATTCCAATACAATTTAATTATATGCACACATTCAGGGGGAGCTTCTCATGTCTTAAGCTCGGGAATCTAGATAACATATAACTATGCTTTCCTTGCAAATCCTAGTGTTGTCATCTAACACCAAAAAGGGGGAGATTGAAAGGACATTTATTAATCCCTTGTGTTTTGTGTGTTAGGCAACAACACTAGTGATGATTTAACATGTGAATCAAGTGATGCAGGCTTTAAGTGTGTAAAACATCTTTGCATCAAATCCAAAAAGGGAGTTGATAAGAGCCAGTTTTGTTGCTGAAGAGAATCGGATTATCCGATGTTGGAAGATTCGGATTATCCGATTTGCAGGAGTTGCTGGAATTCTGCTAAGGACTAGAAGAAATCTCACACTGAAGATGTTCGGATTATCCGAGTTGGGAAGTATCGGATTATCCGATGATCAAGATTTCGCTGGAATTCTGCTAAGGACTAGAAGAAATCTTACACTGAAGATGTTCGGATTATCTGAGTTGGGAAGTATCGGATTATCCTATGATCAAGATTTCGCTGGAATTCTGCTAAGGACTAGAAGAAACTTCACACTGAGGATCATCAGATTATCCGATGATAGTCTGATCGGATTATCCGACTCCATCGGATAATCCGATGTTGACTTGAATCGGATTATCCGATTTACCTGTCTGCAACGGTTAGATTCTGGGAGCAGTATATAAAGGCCTTCTCCTACCTTGGAGAAGGCACCACGACCAGAACTAAAGCTCCCACCATTGTTGAAAGCTTCATCTCCCTAGATCTCTCTCCCTACCCACTCAAACACCTTGTCCTTCTAGGACTTGGGAGAGATGGCCTAGATCTACACTTCCACCCAAGCGATTTGATTTTCCCCTCCGTTCTTGAGAGGGCTTGAAGCTTGTAAGTTCGTTGATACTTTGGATTGTCGTTGGTCGTTCTTGTGGCTTTGGGAGCCGCGGGGACTAGCCGGGAGCCTCCAATTAAGTTGTGGAGTCGTGCCCCGGCCTTGTGATTCTTGTGGCTTTGAGAGCCGCGGGAATTTGGTGAGAGCCTCCAATTCGGTTGTGGAATGTGTCTCATCCTTGTAAAGGTTTGTTGCCGACCTCGAGGGCATCATATAGTGGCTCGTGGAACTCCTCATCGGAGGATAACACGAGGGAGATACGGTGTGCCATATCAAGGCTATTCGGAGTTCACTTTGTGACTCCGCACCGCTCCAACGGAGACGTAGCTTCCATTGGGAAGTGAACTTCGGTAGAACATCTCCGCGTCACCGTGTGGTTATCTCTTAACCTTCCTTTACTTGTATTGCTAGCTTATCTTGTGTAGAATATCTTGCTAGCTTGTTTATTGCTCATCATATAGGATTGTTCACCTAGTTGCATATCTAGAGAACTTATATTTGAGCAATTCCCAAATTTGTATCAAAAGAAAAACAAAATTTGTAGTTGCCTATTCACCCCCCCCCCCCCCCTAGTCAACCTACTCGATCCTTTCAGGGGGGCTCTGGGGGCCGGCTGGAGATGCCCTAAAGATCTTGTGCCATGTTCTCATGATGTGGCAACATTGAGAATATACCAGTGACATTTGAATTTATAATTCCCAGCCTTTTTGTTCCTTGCCGTTAGTAGGGAACCAGACAAAAAGGTTAGAATAGGATGGCTGATATATTGGTCCAAGGCGGAAATTTGAATATTAGCCGCTTAGCCCTTTGAAAATAAAAAAAACTGAATTTTGCGACGGCAATCCATTAATCCAAATACAGAATACTGCTGGGCACAGTATTGGAGCTAATTTGCTCCCTCCCCTCACCTCAGGGTATAGTACATGTGGATGTGGTTAACACCAGTCTGAACGGTGCTGCGTGTGTGAGCATGTTCAGCGCTGCCTTTATTTCTTTGGGCGACACTTTGTTTCTGCAGCTTGCCGACTGGTGAAAGGGTACACGGCAGAGTTCCAGAAATCCATTGAACCCGACACCTTATCTTGCCATGGAAGTCCCATATCGTCACAAGTTACAGCCATACAGCAACAACGCTACCCAATCAAAAGTTCTACCTTGTTGCTAAGGCAAGCAAAACAATCGATCAGACGATAACACACTTGAGCAGCAGATGCGCGCTGCCAAGGCTGTAGCTAGCGGGGGCGCGAGGTGTTGGGCAGGGACTGGCCGTTCAGGAAGTGGTAGAGCATGGCGAGCGAGCTGCCGGGCGCGAAGAGCGGCACCTGGTGCCCGGCGCCGCGCACCGTGACCAGCGTCAGCCCCTCCTCGTACTCCACCGCCCACCCGGCCACCTGCTGCCTGTAGAACCACGCCCTCCACCCGCCGTCCAGCCCCTTCTTCGTCTCCCGCGCCCGCAGCTTCATGGCGTTGATGCTGTACCGCGTGGACGTCACCGGCACCCTGCCGTCTGTGTCGCCGCTGCACCATTGTTACAGATTGCAGCACGTTAGAACGATCAAGATTTAACAGAGCTCGTGTGACGGAAGGAAGGCGGTTTCACATGTTTCAAACTAGGTTCAGAGTTTTTGGGTACCTGTAAACCCAGATGCGCAGTCCGGCGGCCATGAGCTTCTTCAGGACGGGGAGCACCGTCGGCGGCGAGTCGTTCCACTTACTTATGACAGAGCTGCATGCAGCACCAACAAACAATATTTGTCCAATGTGATTACGACGTGCAAGAACACAAGAGAATCAATGCAGATGCAAGTTGCAACGACAGATCTGGGTACGGGCGTCGTCTGCCATTAACATTTCCATGGCAGCTGGTAGATGGGCCTCAATTACTAGGAGCGAGGAAGAAGCATTGCCGTGCAGTGTACTGGGATGGGGCAGAGCAGAGAGAGAGCGTGCGCACCTGCAAGGCGAGTATGGGTAGGACAGGCCGGTCCGGTTGGCGTGCAGCGCGCGCTGCACGTCCCGCCGGTTGAAATACTTGATCACGTAAGCCTCCGTGCACGGGTCGAACCCCGCCGGCGCGCGCCTCATCATCGCGTGCCACGCCTCGTGCTGCGAGAAGAGCCGGGGCGCGGCGACGAGCCTGGACCGCGCCGCCGTGGAGGTGGAGGAGCGGGACGCCGTGAGGCACGTCGGGGAGTAGATGCTGTAGATGTCGATGTCGTCGAAGGCGCCCATGAAGGCGCGGATGGCGGGGGAGCAGCCCTTGCCGGGCCTCCCGCCGTCGGCCTCCTCCTTGAAGGAGTCGCACTCCCGCGTCACCGCCGAGTGCAGCTCGTCGGAGATGATGGCGTGGCTCCACGCGTACTCCACCATGCCCAGCTGGTCCGTCTCGTCGTTCAGCACCGCGTTGCCGATCTGCTCCATCCAATCATTAGTTCGTTAGTTAATCGATGACAACAGACCACCAGGTGAAGAAGGGTGCAAGCGCAACGGTGCAAGTGAAATCGTGTCAGCGCAAGTACAGGAGCAGAGACTTTGATCGGCTTTCACAGGGGCGCAGGATGGATGCACGCTGAAATTATGACCGCAGTCAAAAAGGTTTGACACAAACAGTTGGCTGCCAAAGCGAGTAAAAGATATCCGTAGGCACGCTCGTGTTCATCTTTAGAATAATCTTCTTTTCTCAGCACTGGATCTTTTCTCCTTTCCCCTTTTACTTTTGTCTTTTAGGACACTAATTATGTTCAGAAGCTGGCTTAATTAGCAATCTTAATAAGAGGGTCCAAGTTCCTTTTGCTTACCATGAAACCTTTGAGGTTGATGATTCTGTCTCTGCTCGCCACTTTGTTCCCCTCGTAGATGCGATCTGCGAGCTGTGGGACGTAGTGCCCTACAAAAGCGTATCACAGCACCAGATTATCTTTAGCCACGGATTTCGATGCAGCTTTACCTTGCAAACTACTCAAGGTTCAGGGATGTCCGTACGTACCGGCATAGCTCTCCCCGGAGATGTAGAATTCGCGGCTCTTGAACTCCGGGAACTTGCTGAGCCAGTTGAGGAGGAAGGTGTACGAGTCCTCCGCCGTCACGCGGTCGCCGAGGAGCTTCAGGTCCGCCGTCTTGTTCGTGTAGGAGAAACCCACGCCGACCGGCGACTCAAGGAACAGTAGATTCACAGCTGAAATTAAACAGAGCACACATGATCCACCGGCGGTTCAAGGATGACAAGTAGATCGTTGGATTGTTGTGTGCTTGCCTTTGTTCCAGGCGTAGGGATTGCGAGTGAGTTTCTCGCCGTAGCCCCTGACCAGGAACGGGCCCAGCTCCTGGGCGGCGCCGTAGGCGATGGAAGAGCATCCGGGCCCTGCAATGGCACGTTTACACAGCGATCTTCGATCAATCAGATAATCCCTTTTTTAAGCAGGATATTACAGGATACTGTAATTAACTAAGAACCGCCCTGCACTTATCCACTGACCAGTGCAGGATGGTCTATCGAATTGTAATAGTCTAGGTGCGTAGGCTTTATGGGTACTGTTAACTAGGTTAGTTTACTGTTCTGCAGAGAGAAATGTAATCTGCCATGCGAAGGCGCGGACAGGAAGATGAGACAGCTGATTTGCCAAGTACTCTCCAGCGTCATCTACCGGTCAACAAAACGTCAAAGACTCGCATTTCGAGTTCTGATAGCTCATGTGTTGGCTATGTGCAAATCCAAATGAGTGTATATACACGTTAAAACATGTCCACATATATCTAAATAAATGTGAATGTGGACAAAAGTTAAAACATCTTATATTTAGTTATATTTAGGAACGGGGAATAGTTATCTGGTCCGACACTTTTTATCACTATTTTCTTATCCTGCGGAAAATCTCCATGCTTGTCCCAAGCGGAGTATCTTCGTAAACAGTAAGATCATCACCTAAGACTTCTGACACTAGCACATGTTGTATACCAGGACAAAGGTGTAACATCAGACCGTAACACTTACGAGATATTCTCGCAATTTTCAAGGAACACATGCTCACGGAGTAGCAGTAATTATAACCTTTGTAAATCCACAAGGATCCAAATTACGGCATCTCTGTTCTCGAATCCTTTGTTTTTTCCTTAATTGCATTGCATGTCCTTTGGTGGTGCCCCATTTGCCTCTCTAGATAGAACCATGTGAGTGTGGGTGCCGATGGAGTAAAGGACGACGGCAGAGAGACACTATGCTAACTGTGATCTAACAGTGCTACAGCGCAAGAATGCAGGAGAAGAGACCACCATGGCCGGGCCCCCTCGCTATGTCCCTCGAGTCCTCGACGCAGGCAGGGGTCAAGCTTCTTCCAAGCACGATCTGCCCTTGCTCTGCTCTCCTGTAGCGCTGCCTTGCGCCTTCTTTTGCAGCGTCTTTCCTGCACCGCGAGGCCATGCACACTGCTGCTCTGAAACCGGAACGCATGTGTGGATTCTGGCGCCTTCGCTTTGGAGCTTTTATTGCCAGAAGAAAGCATCATTCTTCCGGCCGGTGTGACAGGGTGGCCACACGGCCCTCTGCAGGTTCGAGCTAATTTTTTTTAAATAATACATTTTTTATTTAAATTCGAAAAATAATACGTGATTTTTAAAGATTTTTTTAAAATAATACACCCTAATTGACGCCGTTGCCGATATGTACCTATCGTCTACGCCGTAGACGATTAGGTGGTCGTCCGTCGGCTGCACGCGTGACAGGACATGCTTGTACCTGATCATCCGCAGCTTAGACCGGCCAGGCATGCGTATCGATCGATCGGCCGAACGTGCTAGCGAGCTGCGCATCGTGCGTGTGTGCGCTGGCCGGCGGCCGTGCATGCGTCCCCGTGTGCGTGCTCGCCGGCAGCCGTGCACGCGTGCGTCCGTGCGCTCACCGGCTCGCCGGCCGGCCGTGCATCCATGTGTCCGTTCATGCCGTGTGCTCGTCGGCTCGCCGGCCGGCCGTGCGTGCATGCGTCCGTCCAGGACGTCGCCGGCTCACCAGCAGCCGTGCATGCGTCCGTCCGGGTGCTCGTCGGCTCACTGGTGGCCGCGCATGCGTCCGTCCGGCCGTGCGCTCACCAGCTTGCCGGGCGGCCGTCAAGCCGTGTGTGCGCTCGCCGGATCGCAAGCTGGCTGGCTTGATGGAGCTGCCATCGCCGGGCGGCCGTGCTCGCCGGGCTACCGTGTTGCCGAACATGCGGGCACTTGCTGGCTCGCCGGGCGGCCGTGCTCGCCGGGCTGGTGTGGTGCCTGCGTCCCTGTGTTCATGCGTCCGCTTGCACGCGCTCGTCGGAAGGGATCGATCGATCTGGGATCGATAACTAGCTGCTATAGCTGGCTGGTCAGCTCGGAAGAGATCGATCGATCGATAGCAGCTTATCGTCTACGCCGTGGACAACAGGCCTGTCGGCCTCGTGCACGCGCTGGGCCACAGCCTGGTCGTCTGCGGCGTAGACGATAAGGCCTGTTCGTCCCTGCTCGTCCACGGCGCAGACGAGGCCATATTATTTTTTAAAAAAATTGAAAACGCGTATTATTTTTCGATTTTAATTAAAAAATGTATTATTTTAAAAAATTAGACAGGTTCGAGCGTTTCGGGATGTGGGAGGAGGATGGGCGAACTGCGCAAGAAGAGGGAGAAGAGCATTCCAATCGAAGGCTGTGATTTTGGCTTGGGTTCGTTCGTTCTTGTATCTATGATCTAGCGCTTCTTTTGTAGCAGTGGCTACTAACTTAGCACGTTATACGCAAGTTAGAAACAGAAAACTCTAGCTAGATTATGCCAGGAAATTAGCTCACTTGCCGCCTGCATTTTTCGCATGACAAGGTAACCGCAACGAACGCAAATTGGTTGAAATATTTCGTTTGGAGCACGGAAAACGAAAGGAAGAATCACAAGCAATGGCGCATGGGATCTGCAGCGAGCAGAACTAGGGGATGAACTGAGCACGTGCGTACCTCCATTGAGCCACAGCAAGAGGGGCTTCTTGTCGGGGTCCTTCTCGGCCTCGAAGAACCAGTAGAAGAGCGCCTTGTCGCCGCTCGTTCCGACGTCGACGTAGCCGGCGTAGTGCCTGAACCCGACCTCCGGTTGACCCGGGAGCCCGGTCACGCGGTCGGCCTCCGGCCGTGGGCTCCAGGACGCTCCGCTGACCGCGACGGATGCTGCTAGTAGAGCCGTGGCTAGGGAGAGGAATGCCATGTTGGCCATGGCCGTTTGCTCGTCTCTGTGTGGCAGCGCTCGTGTGTGTGCTCTGTTTGCTCTGCTTGGGCTCTTGGCTCTGGGCTTGGGGAAGAAGGATGGTTGGTTTAAAAGCTTAGGTAGGAGAGGGTAGCTTATTTGGGTTAGTGGGTAGTTTAAAAACTGTGAGTTTCCCCTCTCTAGAATACAAGTGTTTTGGTGGGTGGTTTGGGCATCCTGTGGGCGTCAGGCAAGATGGAGAGCGGTTCACTGCGCGCTTCATACGGGCAGAGATCAGCCAATGGCTTAGGGCATGATTGGTAGCCTGCATGCCGTTAAATCAGGCCACAGGGATGGAAATCGTTTGGATGTTCTGAAGAACTTTGCGTCAAGATGACGCGAACCGTAAAGCAGCTCTGAGGTGGATCCACTCGGACCTACGAACTCCCGATTCGGCCGTTTTCATGAAACAAGACTTGGTATATTGGAAGGTCTTGGTGTTAAACTTCATGACATTCTCTTTATGTTGCACTGCTCGTCCATCACTGTGGCCCTGACATTTACCGAGCGATGGTTCTATGTCCCTTCCAAGTTCACGGAGGAGCCACTATATGCCACAGCTGGTCTTGATTTCATAGACATTACCATTCCAATGGAGAATCTGATCAAGAAGCTTTACCAGATGTATGAGCAACAGGAGCAAGAAAAAAAAGATCATGCGTGAGCAGCAAGGTCATCAGGAGACAGAGGCGCTCATACAGCAGCAAAATGAACTAATGCCCCAGAGGGAGGAGCAAGAGAGGGAAAAACTGGAAGACCTGGAGAGGAGAAGGGCTGAGAGCAAGAAAAATAAGTACATGCGCAAGGAAATGAAAGAGGCAGCTCGTCGGATGAAGGAGGGAGCAAGAACGGAGGAGCAACATGGGCATTGTGAAGACTATGATGATGCTTCCTTTTGCACCCCAATATTTCAGCTTCTGGAAGAATCAGAGTGGGTGAAGCCATCAGAAGAGTAGATGCACCAAGGTGAAGAGGGGCGCAAGGATTTACTTGAGAAGACTATGGAAGCCACAGACCAAAATTAAGTGTGCGCATATTAGTAATTCTAACATTTGACAGAACATAATTTTCACACAGGTGTGTTGTCAAATAATTCCTGTGAACCTATCTGATTGCAGTCTATTAGCACTTAATCATGCTGTGCATTATGACCTACATTGCCTCCGCAAAACAACATCAGGAAACACATTAGGTGATGTTTTACAGATGGGTAGTAAAAAACCATCTGAACTGAAACAAAATCATGGTATTTCTGAAATTTATTACTCTTCTTTATCGTGTAATTTTAGTTTCATATATGGGAGATTGCGATATATCATATATGGCATGTTCTCATAGTTCGTTTGGAAGCACAAGGAATGCATTAAGTTATACTCTGAATTTCAATTGGTTACCGATGTGGTTCACTTGTGTTGGATGCTGTTGGCAGCTGTGTGCATACCCTTTTCAGTACATTGCATGGATACGGATAAATATTAAACACCAAAAGTGCTTGATTTATCCCATTTGTTGATTCATACTTCTGCATTCACATTTACTGGTTCACCAATTCTCAGTCACACTATCTTATCACCAAGTTCCGCTGTCATAAGACATAATTCATATTGTTCGAACTTTTTGGTTCCATGCTTGCTACTTTTGGATATTCAGAGTGTTACAACAGGCAGCTATATTTTCTGTTTATCTTCTCGGTCAGAACCACCACAGTTTGTTGTCGGTGGAACAGGAAAGGGATGAACTTGTTTGGTGTCGGTTCCGGGCATACAACCAGAAGTTGGGTGCACTAGTCGATTGAGTGTTTTTTTCGGCCCACGGAGTGCAGCAGTGCTTGCCCCTGCAGGACAATCGTCCGGAACTTTGAGCTCACCCAGAAGTAGTAATCAACATGACAGCAGCTGGGGTTTATCATCCTCTCAGATGGAAATCATGAGCCATATTTGTAAGCTCGGCTCTTGATTGTGATTTATTGACCAGGCCGCTGAATCCTGGACCGTTAGAAGGGAAACTTGCATCGGACAGGATGAGTGCTGAAGTAATTCACTGTTTTCAGGTTCCTAGATGTCAAATTTCCATGTGGTCCAGTGATACTGATAAACTTGGAATTAGGCAGAATTTGGAATGCAGGAACTCCAAACGTACGAATAGAAGAAAAAAATGCAATAATTGAGATGTCGTGTATTATGAATTCCTACGGGAACAAAAACCTCGGGAAATTTTTAAAAGTGTCGTTTGGATGCCACACAGAAAAAACGCAGTAATTCTAGACATACAGAGAGAAAACATGAGGTGAGACTTCGTGTTAGTTTCCTTCGAAATCTCCTGTGGACTAGCCCATTGCATAGGAATTTCAAATGAATCTGAGATAGACATTTTTTACTATGGGAATCCTACCATTTAAAATTTCTATGTGTTTCCTTTATTCCAAATAGGGGCCTTAGCTAACTGATATACATAGTGTGGCAGTTGAATAGCTCAGCACTTCACTGAAATGATATACATACTATGGGATGTTTTGTTTGTGTAGCTATTGTCGGCTAGCCTTCTATTTCTGTTTTATTTTCTGAACAATATGTTCCAACTTCCAAGCCGAAGCGAGAGCCAAAGGTGAAAAACGAAAAGGGATCAACTCAATGAGATTGAGTGGTGCTGACAACAGTCTGGAACAGCAATACTCACTACAAAGATTTCGCACTCTTGATCCTGGACTGCTTCTGAAATATATAAATCAAACTGACAACTGTCTGGAATACCATAACCTAGCATCGAACTGGGATAGGACGCACCATTTTCAGCATAAGCAGAGTGAACTGGAGTTGAAAACAAAAGCCAAGTCGTCGAGGGTCCTCAGTTCAGTAACTTGCATGAAGCGTCCATACAAACAACCGGGAAACTGCAAAGCGTGCTGTTCGCACTTCACTTTTCCTTGTCGAATGCCGCCTCCAGGCGGTCGCAGTCGACGATGTATGCGAACCCATACGCCATGTTCACGAGCGTCGCCTCGTGCAGCTCCCGGCTCGCCGTGGCCGTGGCGTCGGATGAGAAGAAGACCCGGAAGCCCCTCACGAACGCGTCCCGCGCGGTTGTCTCGCAGCAAAGGTTGGTCATCACGCCGGCCACGATCACCTCCTCCACGCCCATCCCGCGCAGCGTCTCCTCGAGCCCCGTGCCGGCGGCGAAGGCGCTGTACGTGCTCTTCTCCACGACGAGGTCCCCCGCGGCATGGCCAATGCCGGGGAGCAGCTCGGCGTCCGGCGTCCCGGCGGATATGCGGTCGCTGGCCCACCACTCGGCGAGCGGGCGACTCGGGGGCACGGGGTCGACGTGGCGGGTGTAGACGACCGGGATGCCGGCGCCGCGACAGAGTGCCACGGTGGCGGCGATGGCCGGCATGGCCGGCGCGACCAACGACGCGAAGTGGCCCTGCACGTCGATGACGAGGAGCACCGCGGCTCGCGGGTTGGGGTCGCGGCGGCGTGTCTCGTACCTGGTGTACGTGGAGGAGGATGCGGGAGGCGGCATGGTGGACGACGTTACACTGGGCTGCCGGACGTTGCTGCTCGCGATGACTCGCCGAGATCACGAGGATTCTGGGGCGGTGCGGTTGCGCTGCGCGCGCGGAGAAGAAGGGAAGGGAGAGGCTTCCGGACGCGCAAGATGTCAAAGCACGAGACACGTTGTCTAGGGTCGCACAAGACGGCAGATTTTTTCTTCAGTGGTCGAAGACGGCAGATGAGTGCAGATCCTTCCAGTTCCCGCGTTGATCGATCGGGACAGCGATGTACTGTACGACGCAACGCACGGTCCATGAGAGTGAGTAGTGACACTCGGTGGATGGAACCAAAACACTTCTTTTCTTCAGAGATACGGTACTCGCCAAGTTCGCCAAAAGCAATTCTACAAAATCGACTCATTGAGGTTCGAAAAAACAAAATCGACTCATTCAAACGGGAGGATGTTTGTAATCTCGAGTTAACTAAGAATCAAATATTAGGTTTTACGCATGTGTTTCATTGAGACAGAATATTCCTTCCGTTGGAAGACAATCATGTTTTATGAGTAACTAAGTGGTAGTTTGGATCTGAGGAGCAGCGGCAGCGGCGCGTCACCGGCTCGTTCTGCCCTCTGGCGATGTCGAGATCCAGATGTGGAAGAAGGAGGACTTAGTTGTAATTCTTCTTTTCTTTGGATCTTTCTGTAAGAGCGAATGGTTTAATATAATAGTCTTTCACCCGCAAAAAAAAAAAAAACTAAGTGGTAGTTTGGATTATAAGAACTAGAATAATACCCCGCGCGTGGATTAGAATAACTAAAATAATACCCCGCACGTTGCGCGGAAATCTTTTTAAAAAAATTATTATGTAAATGAAATGGGTATAAGACACATGAAATATTCAATTATTAAGATTCAGTTGATCACAATAGCAAGACACTAAATTTAATTCTTAAATTGTTGAACATTTGAGGACTCATTATTAGTGACGTGGACAATTATATGGCTGAATTTGTTTTGACATGGATAGGTTGCATGAAAGATGTACTATTATTATTTATTAATTGACTAAAATATTGGGTGACGTGGATAGCTTGCATGTTGAGAAAGAAAAATAATTAACACCCTTAGTGGGGTTTTGCTTTATAAGAGGTATAAATTTAGAGCTACTTTTTGAGACTGTGTTTAAGGTAAGATTTTACCAAAACTAGTTTTAGTTAGTTTTTCCGTTAGTCGGCACTGTCGCTGTCGTGGTGGGATCACGGCAGATGCCATAGGTATGGCTAAGATGGGGTCGAATGGTCGTTGGGGGAATCCGGGGAAGGTTTATGCACTCAAGAAGTGCACACGCAAGAACACGCAAGAACGCGAACGAAGAACCAAGAAACCAAGAACACAAAGCACACCACGATGTACCCTGCTTCGGGGCCCTCTTGTGGAGGTAACACCCCTACTGCAGCACTATCCTACTCAGTGTATAGCTCAAGGTGACAAGTACAAGCTGCTCCTCGAGCTGTATGATGATACAATGGTGAGAACTTGAGGTAAAAGATGGAGCTACGCGGGAGGAAGAAGGCACTCCGAGCTAGATCCGAGGTGTTTCCGGGGTGTTCCGAGGTTCCTTTTCTCTCTTTCTTTCTCTGTTGATTGATCTCTCCGTCGGGGGTTCAAGCAGGAGGGGGTGAAGCCCACTATATAGGCCAGCCGAGTTACCGTTGTGCCCCTTGCTGAACACTGTTGCCATGCCTCTGCAACGGTCACCACCGTACCTCTGTCAGGGACAAGACGTGGCCTGCCCATCTCCTGTTGCCTAACGGCAGAACTAGCATGTCCCTCTGACAGAGACAGGACGTGGCCTGGCAGAGCTACCTCGTAGCCTTTTCCCAGATCCCGCGTGGTCAGCGGTCAGAGACGTGCAGCCCCGCCGAACCCGGGGCACGCCTCTGCCAGGCTCCGTGACAGACGCTCCCGCGTCAGGCGCTCTTGTACCCGGCTAGAAGTGACAGGAGCATTGACTCCTGCCCGACCTACGGCCTCCTGCCTCGGTTAGCTCGGGTCTTGCTCCCGCTCCTTACCTCGGGTCTTGTACTTAAGAACTGACCACCTCGGACATTACCTCCTTCACAGCTTCTCCTGCTCTCACCATACAAACCATAGCACCGAAATAGTTAGGTCGGCTGAACATAGCTCGGATAGTGAACCTCGGCCCAGGCCGACGGGATACCTCGGATCCCTCTGGGCCAAGATAGGTCGGCCTTTAACTCTCCAGGTCAAGGTGAAGCTCGGATTCTCCCAGGCCCAAGCAGGTCGGCCCTTTCCGTACCTCGGCATACTTTAAACTCATCTTTATACCAAGCCTTGACCCTACCCGGGGGTAGCCCCCCGACATTAGTCCCCGAAGCTGGTGCGGTCCTACGACCTCGGATGGAGGGCCGTAGCAGGTTCAAAATAAGCAAGGCACCACCTCTAAAACCGACCTTAAACAAGCTCCGCCGAGGTACTTCCCACAGACCATAATTTAATCCGAGGTTGATCTGCAATCTGAACTTTCCGAGCTGTTTGACTCAGCACAATCTTGCCCCAAGATCTTCCGAGGCACGTGGCGAAGAATCTCTGCCCGGACCTCGAAACCCGGACCTCTGAAAGACAGGTCCTGACCACACGCCGCTCGTCAGCCGGACCCACCAAACAGCGCACCTGCGCACTCAAGTGCGAGACCAAATTGACCGCCCGCGACTCCTCGATTCTTGCGCTGACCCGCACAGGAAATCCGAGGCTGGCGGTTGCCACTCTGCGGCCCACGATGTGGCCGATCGTGCGGCCACCAACCGCGCAACCGCTCCTCCGCTCACACACGATCCCACGCCTCCGCGGTAACCGCGCGGTAGTGCGCAGTTACCGCACGCCGTTACTGCACGCCGCTTATAAATAGGGGCCCAGGGCAGGACTTCATCTTCTTCTTCCCCACTTCACCGCTTCGTGCCCTCTGCCTCCAGCGCCGCCGTCGAGCGCCTCGCCGCACCGGAGTACGCGCCGCCGTTCTGCAACACCGTTCCGCACCGCCGTCAAGCGCCTCGCCGCACCGGAGTACGCGCGCTGCGCCTGGCGCCATCGACTCGCCGCCGATCCCTCGCGTTCCTCCACGGTGAGTTCCTTGCTTCCCCTCCATTGCCGTGGATGAGTTCATCCTCCGATGAACTCGAGGATCCTGATGAACCCTAAGATTTGATGAACTAGATGATCCCCTCGAGCCCTTTTAGCACATTTTAGATCTCGCTTAGATTTGCATCAGACGCATCCGTAGCACTATCCTTTTAGGTTTGCCCTGGATGAACTTGAATTTATTTCCCTTTTTAGCTCACGGTAGATCTTTGCTAGTATCTCGCCACGGTAGAAACATGTTTCCCGCCTAAATCCTTTAGCTCGGCTGTTTTGACTGATCCGAGGTATTTTACCCCGGCTATCCTGAACTGTCCGAGGTACTTACCCCGGTTGAACCTCCTCTTCTGCAGGAAAG